>VZRR01012589.1:0-14229 GCA_013398015.1 Oreocharis arfaki
CGCCGCGCACCGCCGGCGGCTCCGAGCGGGACCCCGCGCCGCCGCCCGCGCCGCCGCACTTTCCCCCGTTCCCCGCCGGGGACGAGCCCTCTCCCTGTCGCCCGGAGCCGCCGAGGAGGAGATGTCCCTAGGCAAAAGCTGAGCGCTGGGGAGGGGCCGCCCCCCGCCCCCAAACTTTTCGCTCGGCCCCGGAGCGGCGGGGGCCCGGCCCCCCCGGAGCCCAGGCGGGCAGGAGGGGCCGGGGGCGCGGCGCCCTGCGCTTCCCGTCCCCTTCCCTGACGCGGGGCGCAGCGCTCGGGGAGGGGCTCGGCTGCCGGCTCCGCTCCCGATTTGGTGGTCCCTGCTCCGCACGTCCCTGGGGAAGCTGCCGATGGTGGGGAGCTGCCTGCGGACCGCCCCCAGCCCCACGAGGAGCTCTTCACTCCGGCGCCTTCGCCTCCCCCTGAGCAGCGCTGCTGCGGGGGTCCCTGCGCCAGAGCCGCCCGGATTATAAAGTCGGGGAAGTTCTCCCCCCGCAACCCCCCCGGCTCGTCTCGGCGGAGCCATGGCCCGGCTCCGGAGCTGGGAGCTGCTCTGCTTCGCCATGCTCGCCCTGCCCGGCCCCCCGAGAGCCGGCGCCCAAGGTATGGGGATGCGGGGGGCGGCGGGAGATGGACCACGGGGAGATGGGGGGTCCCTGCGCTGCACCCCTCGACCGAGCCTTCTGCTACCCCAGGCTGGGAGATCGGTGTGCCAGCCGGGGGGTGGGAAGGAGGCGGCTCCGGAGCTCCTACCGGCGGGAAGAGCAGCATCCGTGATATTCGCAAAGCCTCCCTGGAGCCAGGACTCGGGGCCCGCTGGTGCTGGGCGCAGCGCGGTGTCCGGGGGGGTTCAGGGGGACGAGCAGCCTTGCTTTGCTCTGCCTCCCCCTTGCCCATAACTGCCCTCAGGCTGGGGATGGGCGGAACGTGTTGCTCTGAGCATGAGGTGGAGTCTGTGCTGGACCACACTGGGAGGGTGAGCAACCCCGGGGGGTAGCGTCGCCCATTTCCCCCCCTCCCCGGGGACCCCCCTTGTACCCCAAGACCCGGGGTGCAAGGTCGGGGGATTCCCAGGGAGCAGCTCATACCCTGATGTTGGTCCATCCACTTCCAGCCGCTGGTACAAGCTGGCAGGGGGCTGGGGAGGGCTGCACCCCCGAGCCCCTGTGGGTGCCTGGGGCTCCCACTGCACCCCAACAACCCTTGGGGGCTGCAGGGCTGCCGGGCAGGGTGAGCCCCTCTCTGCTGCTCGCCCTTGGGGCTCGGGCACAGCACAGGATGGTTTTAGCTGCTCCACTACGCCTCAGGGATATAAAAATAGTTTGTGGCCCTTTGGGGTGCAGCTGGGGTTCAGAGGGGCCGGGGGTGACCCTGTGGTCTCCTTCCTGGCCGTGAGGGTCCCTGCGGGCCCAGAGAGGAGGCTCCCGGCTGGCAGGGCTGCGGCGTGGCTGCCTCTGTCCCTGCTCTTGGACTGAGCAGATCCAGACTGGAAATGGGGGGGCACAGCTGAGCGCAGCGCCGGGGGTCCTCACCCACGACATTTCTTGCCCTTGTTTGTGGCAGCAAGCGGAGCCAGAAGTCCCTGTGCGCTCCCGTGCTCCCGCTCCCCCTGAGCCTCCCCCAGCACTGCTATAATTTCTCAGTAATTAAGTTCAGAACATAACATCTAAAGCGGCAGTATATTATCCGGGCAGGCCCTGTGTGGGGAGCTCTGAAGGTCTCTTTGATTGATTCACTCCCTTGCCGAGTTTCTCTTCTCCTGGCTGGCGTCTCCGGCTGGCGGGTCCCCTGTGATCCGTTTGTTCCCTGCCTGCGGGACGGGCTCCTGGGGTGACCCAATCTCCTTCCATTTACCCGTGGGGCTCCGGGGTGTCGCTGTGGGGTGGAAGATGTGGGGCTGCCTGTGCCCCAGCCCTCTGGAGGGGCGGGGAAGGGGCTTTGCTCCGCTCTCCTGGCGCAGGAGCCGAGCTTTGCGGCTCTGGCTCTCTGCGGCGCGTGTCACGTCCTCGCGGGCGCTGTGACATTGCTCGGTGCCCGGCCCCGGCGTGGCGGCGGCCACGGGCGAGCTGGATGTGCCGGAGGGATCATTCCCAAAGGCTGGCACGTGCCCGCCTCCCCTGCCGCGGGTGGCACTGGGGACGCGCCAGCAGGGTCACCTCCCGGCTGCGGTGCCCGTGGGGTGCCGGCGCTCTCCCCGCTGCATCCCGGGGGGGATGGACAGCGAGCGGGGTGACGGGGCTGGGGACAGCCCGGCACGGGGCTCCAGGCTCCGGTTTGTCCCCACTGCGGTGGGGCAGGCAGGGCTGGCAGCGAAGGGCAGCAGCGCTTTGTGCCGGGGCTATCGATTCCGGCAGCCGAAGAAAATGGGATCAATGGGGAAGGGAAGGAGGAGGCGGCGGGGCGAGACCTCCCCGGCCGGGGCGCGGGGGCTGCCCGGGCAGGGCGTGAGGCACTTCCATACCTGCGGCTGGTAAAAAAAAAAAGGCCCCTCTCTGCCCGTGAGAGAGGGGATGGAAGTTTAATTACAGCCCGTCTGTGCTGTGTAATTATTAATTACCCGTGGCAAAAAATAACTTATTGATTAGGGGCCTCGCGCTAATTACCTGGAGCCCAATGCGGAGCTGGGGGAAGGCTCAGCCGGCAGCGCTGCCCGGGTGGGAGCTGTCGCAGTGCGACCTGTGCCGGGCCCGGGGGCTGTGCCAGGGCTGGGGGCACGGGCAGCCCACCCCACCAGCGAAGGCCCCTCTGGCTGATGAACAAGGCAAGAAAGAGCTGGGGGGAGCCTGGGGGTCCCCAGCGCCCTCCTGCTCACTGTTTGTAGATTTTCTGACACCCAGAGATGCTGTTTCCCCACATCCAGTGCTGGGGGCACAGCCCGGGACCCCCCGTGCTGGCACAGCACCTCTAATGGGATTGAGGAGGCCGCGGCCAGTCCCAGGAGGGATTTGGGAGGCTTAAGGTTCCAGACGGGATTTGGGGCAGGGGCCTGCGACGGGCAGCTTCCACCAAAGAGGCTTATTAGAGGTGGCAGCAGGGGAGTTCCAGCATCTTCCGTCCCTGTGCGTGGGGCCTGGGCACGTCTGCACACACGGTGCCCTGTGGGGCTGGGCGGGAGGGAGCCAAGGACGAGCCCCTGCCCTTCCTGGGGACGTGACGCTGGTGCCAGGCTCGCTCCAGGACTTTGGCGACGAGAGCTGCTGGGTCCTCCGTGCTGGTGGCGTCAGGGCAGGAGGGGATGGCTGAGCCCGGGGTTTCCTTCCCTGGCTCGCTTGTCCCTGCCAGCGCTGCCACATCTGCTGGTGGCCTCGTGCAAGGCTCCGGCTCGGGAAGGAGAGTGGCTTTTAGGGGAGAGGAAGGGAAGATTAAAATTTGATGCTGCTTGGGAAGCCATTAGTGCCTGGGCACAGCGATGATGAAATTTTGATGACCTGATAACGGCAAGGGAGGGGATGCAGGCCGGTCCCGGGCAGGCTGTGTCGCTGTGCCCTGGCGCTGCGCTGGTCCCCAAAGGTTTGGGGTGCCAGCCGAGGAGGAGAACTGGCAGGGTGAGAGCTGCCAGTGCGATGGAGATGGGAGCACTGGTGGGCAGGGAGAGCTGGCGGTGGCTGAGCAGCTCCTGCCCCGGTGCCATCCGGGGACCAGGGTGAGTGACAACGTCGAGTGCCGCTCGTCGCTGAGTGACGGGGACTGGGCTGCGGTGGCATTTCCGCCCAGCGGGAGCACACGCAGGAGCTGGAGGAGAGCGGGAAGGAGGGAGCAGGCGGATGCTTGGCTGCTTGAGAACCTGGGAAAACGTTGATAATTAAACCGGGAGGAGGGAGGCTGGCGAGTGCTGCGACGAGGGGTGACCCTGCCTCCGCCACGCCACGAGCCGTGTCCTTGTCCCCAGCCCGCGCCTGTGGCTGCTTCCTGCCTGGGGATGAGCTCCAGCCTCGCACACATCACTGTAGGCCCTACACACGCTGGTTTGGGGGTGTGTTGGTGTTTGCAGCAGCAGCAAACCTGGGCGAAATGGCCCCGTGGGGCAGCGCCGTGTGGGAGCAGAACCCGCTGGGTGCTGGGTGGGTGGGTGGGTGAGCAGAGGGTGCCCTCCCCTCTGAGCCCTCGTTACTGCCCCGAGCTCGTTAGTGAGTGGCTGGCGTGTGGCTGGGGGAGAGGCGGCCGGGGGGAAATATGCTGCTGTCAGAGGTGATGTGATTGTGCTAACGAAGGGCGAGCTGAGCCCCCGCCGTGCCCGCCGTTGTGCCAGGGCTGGTGGCTCTGGTGCTCCACCGGTGCCTCGTGGCACTGGGCCTTGAGCTTCCAAAGCACCCGAGGGGATCCAGCAGCCCTGTGGAGCTGGGATGGCCCAGGGTGGGTGGCACTGGGGCACTGGGGTGTCCTGGGAGCTGCTCTGCTGGTGCAGGAATGCATGGCATGGAGAGGACATGGGGCCAGGATGGCTCAGACGCAGTGGGGATGCCAGGGACCACCCTCATCCCCACGGCTGCTGCTCTCTTTTGGGGTTCCCCCATCCATGGAGGTGGATCCAGCCTCAGGACCCGTTCTTATCACTCCACCCCGCCAGCAGGCAGGAATGTGCCAGCGGCAGCTCCCTGCTGTGCTGGCCACGCCTGGCATCCCTCACACCCCGGGCATGCTGGCGATGCCACTGGCGTGGGCACTGCCCTCAGCGCCCTCCGTGGGTTTGGGGACCGGCTCTTGGTGTGTCCCACTCCCAGATTCGGGGGTACAGCCTGCACCCCCCTCCCAGTGCTGCCTCACCTTCCGGCCCCTCTCCCCAGCCTGACTCCCAGCACCTGCCTGTGCCCGGGGCAAGCAGTGGCCCCCTTGGCGGCCCCCTCCCCTCCCTCCCCTCGCCCCCAGCCCCGGGGGTGCAGGAATGCCTGCCTGGAAAGCCATGCCGGGCTCGGGTTGCCTGGGAACTGGGAAACCTGATCCCTGGGAACGGGGGCCGAGGGCAGGGGACATTCCCGGGCTGCAGCTGGTCCCCGGCCCCCTTTGTCTCTCTGCTCTGATGGGGCCCCCAGGAATGGAGACTTGGGGCGTGGGGGCTCTTGGCTTTGAGCAGTGCCCTGGGGACGCTGTGACTGGGTGCTCTGGGGTGCCACCTTCCCGTGTGGACCAGGGTCACCACCCTGCACTGGGCAAGGCGACCAAGGCCCGGCAGGACGGGGCTTGGGGGAACCTGGCATGGTGGAAGGTGTCTCTGCCCGTGGCAGGGGTGGGATGAGAGGAGCTTTAAGCCCCTTCCAACCCAAACCATTCCATGACTCCCTGAAGACCCTGGGATCAGCTGCTGCTGCGTGCCAGCAGCTGGGCATCCCAGCCGGCTCTGGGATGGCACGGTGGCGATTCCAGGAATGCTGGGGTCCCCTGTGCTGAAGCCACTGTCCCTTCCCTGCCAGCCGTCGTTGTCCCCACCACCCACCCTGACACGTGGCAGCTCCTGAGCGTGCCGGGAGCTTCCCTCCAGCCCGGGCAGCGGGGGGAAACTGAGGCACGGGGCAGGGGTGGTGGTGGGGACAGTGGCAAGGGGACGATGGGGCTGGCTGTTGTCCTGCTGCCTGGTGGTGCTGGGAAGGGGACCCAGGCGCCCGTGAGCTGCTCCTTCGGCTCCCATCCCTCCCTCCCTGTCCGTGCCGAGGCCCCGGGTGCAGGGAAGCCTTGATGAGTTTGACCATTAGCAGGAGAAGCCGCTGAGCTAATTTTAGCCCTGGTAGCTAATTGCTTTCTGCACTGCTGGGTGAGCCCACAACCTGCGAGTCCTCGGCTGTAACCTTGAGCCCTCCAGGCTCCGCACACGGCGGCGCCGGGGTCCTGCCAGGACAGGGAGTGGGGTGAGGATTTGTCTGTGGGATCGCCGGGCCCTGGAGGGGTTTCACTGGGACATTGGGGTGTGCAAAGCTGGGAGGGGTTCGGGTGCCTGGCAGGCTCCTGCTACCCCGGCTTGGATTGGCATCCCTTATGTGGAATGGGGACAGGTGATGTGGGAGGGCCCTGGCCGTCCCCTGGGCCAGCAGGGGTGGCCATGGGGTGTGGACCCCCCAGTGGTGGGTCTCATTCTTCAGCTTGATGAGGGGAAATGCTGGGTTTGGGCTCTCTTAACTGGGAATTGCTGGATCCAGGGGGCATTTCCCCAGGGCTAGAGTGAGGCTGGGGACAGACGTTCTCCCTGTTCCCGGCTGCAGGCATGGAGTTCTTCCCGGGATGGCCAGAGGAGCCTGTCCCTCTGTCCCTCCCCTGCAGGGCCGGCCCCCAGCACATCCCAGCTCATTGACTGGAATCTGGGGAACAGGCCGGGCAGTGCTGGGGGTTTATGGGGACATTTGTGTTCCTTCCAGGAGCCCGTGTCCCCCTACAGGGAGCAATCGAGCGCCGGGTGCCGCGGGCGTCTGCTCCCAGGGGTCTCTGCAGGGTGGGATGCTCGGTGCTTCCCCTCCTCCTCCTCTTCCTCCTCTCCTGGGCTTACCAGGGGTCAGGCTCAGAGCCTGGAGGGAGGAGGTGGGGTCCTGCATGGATCCGGCATCCCCAGCTCCTGGCAGTCCATGAGGGGCTGGCTGGGGATGGAGGGGGATGCGGACGCGCTGCCGGCTCCCGGCTCAGCGTGGGGCCGGGATGGACGGACGGACGGATGGATGGATGGATGGATGGCCTCCTGTAGGGGGCTGGGACTGGCCGACACAATAGCTCTGGTTTCAGCACCCTGCCTCCTGCATGCCTGAAAAACAGCTGATGGCCGTGGAGGGGGATGAAATGGGATTAGCTGCTGCTTCCAAAGGGAGCGCGTCCTGCCGAGCCGGACAATGCGCCCGCTGTGCCCCCGCGCCCCACCACAGCCCTGCCCAGAGGGGCTCGGCGCTTCCTCCTGCCCTGGCTCTGCCCGGGGGCACCTGCCGACCCTCCCGTGCTCCGGCACTGGGTGCCGCACAGGCTCCCGGGGGTGCTGGAGCCCCCCGGCGTGGCGCGGGGGCTTCTCGGTGCTGCTTCCAGCACCGAGCAGCTCCCGGGGGACCTGTTGGGGTGGCAGGAGCTCGGAGCTGTCCCACCCCAGCGAGCACTGGAGCCCCGCAGTGAGAGGCAGAAGCGAACCTCGTGGCACGAGGGGCTTGGCAGGGTGGGCAGCTCCGCCCTGGCCCCCCCGGTCGGTGCCGGGGCCCGGGGGGGACCCGCGGGGTGTCCCGGGGCGGGAGCGACTCGCGGCCGCAGCTGCGGCGCTGCCGGAGCGTGCGGTGCCGTGCTCGGTGGAGTGAGCTGATGTTTATTTGGATAATGAGTTCTCAATGCATTCGCAAACTAATAAAATCAACTCATTAGGGTGGGATGTTTCGTTCCGAGCTCTGCCGCCGTCGGGAGAGCCCTCCCCGCCGGCTGAGCACCGGGAAGCGCTCGGCACCGGGGCCCCGGCGCGGAGGGAGGCGATGGATGCCTTCATCTCCTCCTTGTCTGCGCGTTCCTGGCCGGCAGGGTGGGCAGAGGGGCTGTGCAGGGCGGTGGAAGCGAGACGCGAGCGGCGAGCGGGGCACGGAGCTGCCGGAGCCCTTCCCCCGGGGCACCGGGGGAGTCTCGCTCGCTTGGCTTCTCCCCATAAGCTTCACGTCAGGCTGGAATCGCTGGCGCGGCGTTGGCTGGAAAAGCCCCTCTGGCTGCGAGAGCCACAAGTGTGTGAATAAATGCGACGACCAGAGTTTGCTGCGCTGCCCTGGAAATTCAGGGCTGGCTGGGGGGGAAGAATGCCAGGCTGCCAGTTCTTCCCCCATCCGCCAACAGGGCTCTCTGGGAAGGAAAAGCTTTGGAAAAAGAAAGCTCTTCCAAGGAAAACTCGTGTTCGCTGTCATGCTACAGCTATTTCTGTTTCAAGTGAGCAATGCAATGAGTAATTAATACTTAAGAAGAAGGATGTCTGGGCAACACCCCAGGAAATGGGCGAGTGCCCGGTGCCCGCTGGCTCGGGGCCGTGCCGTGGGGAGAGGGACTCTGGCCACCAGCGCCTTCATCCCGCCTGGCACGGGCAGGGTGGGAGCTGGCAGAGCATTTTCCATCCCGCGGGGCTGGCGACTCGATTGCGTCAGTGCCCTGGGAAGGGCCGAGTGGGTTTTTTTCTTGTGGTTTCTCTCTTCTGTTTTCCTTTCCCCGCCGGTTTTTCGGTTGGGAAAATCCCGCCTCGTTGGGATTCTCTGGGAAGCGGCTGCTGTGTGTTTGTCTGTCCGTCTGCTGAGCATCCTGCGGGGCTGGGGGTGGTGGGACACGCGTGGGCCTGGCAGCAGGGACATCTCGGGTGCTGCAGTGGCTCCCGCAGGGCCGCTCTGTGGTGGCTTTGCTTTCCCAGCCCCTCACGGCCGCTGTGACCCCAGGAGCTGCCACAGCGCCCGGCTGTGCTGTCCTTCCAGGAATTCCTCGAGGGTACACTCAGCGTGTTCCGTGGGGCCAAACCCAGCCCTGAGCTGTGCTGTGCTGCCCCGGGCTTGGGTGTCACTCGGTGGGGTGGGCGACAGGGGACGTCCCCCTGGGGACGGGGTCCGGGCTCTCGGGACCCCCACCTCGCTTGGCAGCTGGGTGTGGAGCCTGTTCCTGCCACACCCGTGTGGGAAAGCTCCGGTCTCGCTGCAAAGGGGCCGCGAAGGGCTGAGGTGCAGGGAGGGGGATGCACTTTGACCCCTTCTCGTGCCCGAGGAGCGTCCGGCCGGTGGCTGGTGGGGGGGTCTGGAGGTGATGTCTGTCCCTCCTTCCCTTCCTCAGCGTTTTGGAGCCTCTCCCGGGAAAATGAGCCGCAGGATCCGGCCCCTCTAATAGCGTTGAGTCACTCTCCTGGTGTCCGTGACTCACGGCAGTGACCCAGATACGGCGGAGCTGCGTAATCGCGGGCTTCGGAGGATTTCTGCCGTCGGAAGGAGTTTGCTGGGGAAGGAGTTTTGTCCGGGGCCTGGAGCTTGTTAAACATCCCCAGCTGGGGACGGGGCTGTGCCTTTTGTGGGGACGGGCTCAGCAGGACAACATCCGCCTGTGCCACCCGCAGCAGGGCAGCCCTGGGGGTGTCCCCTGGGCTGGGGGGCTCCTGTCCCCTGTCCCCTGTCTCCTGTAAGATGTGCCCCCAGGATCATCCCTTTGCTGCAGGTCCCTTCTGGCTCCTGGCAGCTCCTTGCGGTTGGGTTTGGAGCTGCGTGCCCCGGGGCCGGGATTGGGGTCAGACTCCGGGGGTCCGTGTGCCCAGAGCCGGGCGTGGGGTTCCGTGGGGGCTGCCCGGTGCCTCGGAGCACAAAGCTCTGCTTGTCGGCCCCCCGGGCTCGGGGCTGGGCACGCACAACGGGGCCGTGTGTGTGTGTGACGGTTTGGGGTTTCCCGGGAGGGAAATGTTGGTTTTTCCAGCGGCAGGGATGGGCGGGCACACAGCCCCGCTCTGTTCCCAGCCACGGGGCTGAATAAATCCCTGTTTCCCGGCCAGGGCTGGTGTTTCTCCGTTGGCTCTGGGAGCATTTCAAGCCTTACCTTACCCACGCTGTCGCCGGGGTGCGCCTGGCTGGGTTCCCAGCGCCACAGGGGTGGGTGCTGAGGGCTGTCCCGGGCTGTGCTCCATGGGAATCCCGAGGGGATAGCGCTGGCACGGCCCTGCCCTGCTGCAGTGGGCAGAGGAGGGTCTGTCACCAGGTTTGGGACCTCTGATGGACACGGGCTGGGAGCTGCTGAGGTGCTGGGGAAGGGATTGCCAGGGTGAGACTGCAGGGGAAGGTGGCATCAGCTCCAGCACCGCTCCTGGGAGGAGAGAGATCCTGAGCCTTTTTCCAGCACCCCTCATCCTGGGGGAGCCGGGCTCTCCCCTCCCCACATCCCCTGTCCCTGGAGGGCTTCACCCGGGCATGGTGAGGCTGCCCACGGCCCGCTGAGCCCGCCAAGAGCCCCGGCTGTGGAAGAGGAGCTTGTTATGGAGCCATCCTGCTTTTAATTAACAAATTAAAATCCTAGTTAACAATCCAGCCCCAGGGCTGTTGGAGGCTGGGAGAAGCTGGAGCGTTTGTTATGGAAACAGCAGTTAATTAACAAATAAATAAATAAGTATGGGCCTGGAGACAGATGTGGGAGGAGGAAGGGGAGACGGCAGCACGGTCGGGGTGTCCCACTGGCCTGGCCTGGTGGGATGCAGTGAGGGAGGAGGACATCCATTCATCCCTCCATCCATCCATCCATCCATCCATCCATCCATCCATCCATCCATCCATCCATCCATCCATCTATCCATCCATACATCCATCCATCCACCCATACGTTTGTCCTGGGGGATGCCATGGCCCCGGTGGGCATTGCCAGCTCCGCTCTGGTGCAGGGGGCTGGTGCTGGCAGTGCCAGGGCAGATCCAGCCACGTTCCGTGCCGTGGCCACCTTGGCTGGGCTTGGGGCTCCCGGTCTCTGCCTGGGCTTTTCCTGAGCGCCGCCGGCTCCGGGAATCACCCCCCTGCGGCCTCCCGCCCCGCCCTGGGCCTGGGAAGCGCCGCAGCAGATCTGCAGCAGAGATGGATGAGGTGTGACACCGGCAAAAGCGCTGTGCAGCCCGCAGGTGACACCGGGGCCGTGCTGGGCACCACAGGAGGAGGGGGCAGCGCTCGGGGGGCATCGCCAGAGGGCTGCTCCTGCATCCCTGTGCAGGGACTGCTGTGGTCCACATCGGTGTCACCTTTGCCCCGGGACAGGGCCGTGAGGGGCATCTGGGGAGTGCTGGGCACTGCCAGGGAGGGGATGCTGAGGCTGTGGCCCCCCCGGCTATGCCCTGCAGTGGTCAGCTTGGATTAGCCGCAGGGATGTCACTGAGAGCCCCGAGCGCTGCCTGCTGCCAGCAGAGATTATCACCACGGGGGGCTGGTGGGTGCTGACGGGGCCCTGCAGGGCTTTGGGGTCACTGTGCTGCTCCCTGAGGCGCTGTGGGGTCACCTGGAGGTCTCGCTGCCAGTGCCACGGGCAGGGGTGGCTGTGGGCACCAGCGTGGGGATGTGACCCAGGGCCTGTGTGAGGGTGTGGGTGGCTGAGGGCGTCCCTGTGGGGATGTCACCCCTCTGCCAGCCCATGCCAGGGCCCTGCAGGGCTTTCTGCGGGGTGAGGAGCGGGCAGAGCCCACCTCCCTCCTGCAGCTTCGCCTTTCCGAAGGCTTAAGGGAAGGAAATCAGTTTAAGCTCCGGCTCTGCAAATCCTGCGGTGTCACACGGGCGGGAGCCGTGCTCCACTGAGCAGCTCCTCCAGCCCCGCACCTCCCTCAGCTTCCTCCTTAATCCTGTTACCGCACCTCTGCAATCGGCTTATGGCGTGTGGGGAACCCCAAATCCCCTCCCAGGGAGGCTCAGGGAGTGGGGCAGCGGTGCCAGAGCTCTGGGCTCTGCCAGGCCCAGCCTGGCTCCTCGCTGGGGTGGCAATGCCAGCTCCAGCTGCCTTCCTTTGCCAGCCCTCCTGGGGTCATGGGCACACGTCCTCATGCCCTTTATGGGAGGTGTCCCCACATCCCCAGAGCTGCCCATGACCCCCAAAACCTTTTTGCCGTGTGAGGGAATTGCTGAAGCAGCTGCACGGGGAAGCGGGGGGGTGGATGGAGATGAGGTGCCCATCTCCAGCCGTGACCCTCCAGCAGGGCAGGGGTCGTGACCTGAGCCCAGGGGGCAGCGTGCCCATGACCAGCAGCCCCCTCCCGCTGCCCGTGCCCCTTCCCCACGGCAGAGCAGCAGCTCCCAGGGCTGTGAGCAGCCCGGCAGCTCAGGGAGGCATCGCAGCAAGGACGGACGCGTTCCAGCAGCGAGGTCGTCGCGGGGCACGTGCTGGTGGCAGACGGCTGGAGGGCACTCGGTGCCAGCCCTTGGAGCCTCCCGGCTCTTCCCTCGTCACAGGCAGGGCGGGCGCAGCGCCTGGCACGGCTCCGGGCTTGGCTGCGGGAGGGATGTGGCCGCTGGGTGATGCTCCTGCACCCCCGAGCGCCGGCAGCTCTTCCCGGCCCCACGGGGGTGGTTCATCCCCGTGATTCCAGCGTGGCTGGAGAGGGAGGGGAGGCTGTCCCGGCTGCTCGGCCTCGGCTGAAAACCCCCTCAGCTCCTCTTTGGTGGGGCTCCCACTTCAGCCTCCGCTGTCTCCCGGACCGTGGTGCTGTGGGGGAGACCCAGCCCCAGCCCCCCGTGCCCGTCTCAGCCCCCCGGGAAGGCAGGGCCGCCCCTGCCAAGACGGAAAATCACGTCCAGCACTGGGTAAAGGGGAGGCCTGGAATTTGCAGGCCCAGAAGCTGCAGGGCACCATGTCCAGGTCCCCCTCTGTCCCTGCTCTCTGGGAATTCTGTGGGATTGGGGAACTGGCAGCTCGGAGGGGAAGGCTGGGGCATGGGTGGGGAGGGGGAAAAACCTGGTGGGACAGGGATGGGGGCCCCGGCTGGGGGACTGGAGGGATGCTGGTCTCCTTTCACCCCTGAGCCCATGGGTGCAGGAATTGACCCCCCAAAAGCTGCTCCGCGGCCCCGCTACCTTCCCTCACCCCCAGCTCCAGCAGGAGGACTTCCCACCGTGGCTCCCAGCGCCTCGGAGCACCGAACCCCTCCTAAATAATTCAGGAAGGCGAGTGCCGTCCGCAGGGGCTGCGGATAAACGCGGTAAATGGCTGAGAAATGGAGCGTGTCCTTCGGGAGCCACCTCTGCGCCGGCTGGCCGGGCCCCTCTCCTCCCTCCCGGCCCAGGTGGTGACTCCGGGCCCGCACAGGTACGGGCGCGGGGGAGGAGGGGACGGAGCGGAGCTGCCGAGGCCACTGGAGCATTGGGAATTGCATTTCACGGCTGGGCAGGCTGGGATACCAACCCGGCCCCGTGCGCCGGGCGCTTGGAGAGGAGATAAGATTTGATTAAGAAGGCTGCTATTAATTTATGGCAAGTACACTCACGGCAGTGGAGAGGTTGCTTTTAATTAATAGCCAGAAGGAGAGTTTTAAAGCTCTTGGTCTCAGTGGGGGGAGAAGGGAGGGAGGGAGGGGAAAGCAAGGGGAGGAAGGGAACAAAGTAAGTTGGGAGGATTAATGGTCACATCTGCAATTATAAGTCTTTTTCTTAGTAAAAAGGGCAAAAAAACCCACATCAAAAGACCTGCCGTGGGTGGGGGTGTGCGGGGCAGCCGGGCCGGTCCCTGGGGATGAGATGGGTGGGACCGTGCCGGGTGCCTTCGGCACTGCTCCGCGTGGGGAGCGGGGCTGCCCCGTGGCACCAGCCCCGCCTGGGGGGACAGCGGGGGACAGCTGGGTGTCCCTGTGGCTGCTCCAGGGCCACTGCTGGGAGGGCCAGCGCTGGGATGGATCTCATGGAAGAAATTCTTCATTGTGAGGGTGGGGAGGTCCTCAGGGTGCCCAGAGCAGCTGTGGCTGCCCCTGGATCCCTGGCAGTGCCCAAGGCCAGGCTGGAACGGGCTTGGAGCAACCTGGGATAGTGGAAGGTGTCCCTGCCCATGGCAGGGGGTGGCACTGGATGGGCTCTAAGGTCTTTCCCAACCCAAAGCTGCTCTGGGATCCCGCGACTCTGTGATTTGGGCTTTGGTGGGGATGGGATGAGGAGGATGGAGCCGTCCTGCCCCCACTGTGGGATCCCCTCGGAGGCTGCAGGGAGCGGCTCCGGTTCCTCTGCACCTGCCCAGGTGTCGCGAGGAGGGCGAGCAGGGCTCAGCCGAGGTTCCCAAAACCACACTGACCCGTTCTTGGCTTCATCCTTGGCACCCCCAGGCGCTGCCCGGTCCCCGCGGTCCCCGCCCGGCAGCACCGTCGCGCTCGGCGGCTCCCCAGGTGCCGGCAGCGCTCGGCATTTCAATCCCGCCGTTGCTTTTTATTCAGGGGATGGAGCCGTGCCTCAGGAATGCTAATGGCTCCGGCAGCGGCGGAGAGAGCCCCTAATCCCCCTGCACCTGCCGCCCGCCCGCCGAGCACCACGGGAGGGCTCCGCCTGGGGACCCCGCGGGCACCGGGGCCGTGCTGGGGCGCGGCGGTGGCTCCGTGCCCTTGGGGACGCACGTGTGCCGCTGAACCGACCTGGCGGCTTGGTCAGCACCCGCTGAAACATCGGTGCTTCCCAAGCGCACCTGGCACCCCACAGGCCGGGAATGGGGCTTAGCCAAGGGGGGGCCGCTTGTCCCCAGGGCCGCCGTGGCCCCGTCACCGCCTGGATGGCCACCATGGATCCCCTGGGGCCGCCTCTCCTTGCACCTGGCTGGGGCTGTG
>VZRR01012589.1:14550-27542 GCA_013398015.1 Oreocharis arfaki
CCCCCTGCACCTGCCGCCCGCCCGCCGAGCACCACGGGAGGGCTCCGCCTGGGGACCCCGCGGGCACCGGGGCCGTGCTGGGGCGCGGCGGTGGCTCCGTGCCCTTGGGGACGCACGTGTGCCGCTGAACCGACCTGGCGGCTTGGTCAGCACCCGCTGAAACATCGGTGCTTCCCAAGCGCACCTGGCACCCCACAGGCCGGGAATGGGGCTTAGCCAAGGGGGGGCCGCTTGTCCCCAGGGCCGCCGTGGCCCCGTCACCGCCTGGATGGCCACCATGGATCCCCTGGGGCCGCCTCTCCTTGCACCCGGCTGGGGCTGTGACCCCACTGGGGGGCTCGGGGACCTCCGGTCCCCCATGGGTGCTGTTTTTGGGGGCCGTGGGTGACTCGCCCCCCTCCCGAGCCCTCCCGGATGTGGCACGGCTGCGGCGGCGCCGGGGAAGCGCGCTGCGAATATGTTCCACAAATGAATAATAAAAACAAAGGAAAATTACCCTCTTATTGAAACTCGTTTTATGAATAAAACAATTATTCTGGTAATTGAAAAAATCTGTCGTTAAATTAAATGCAGTGGTTCCTATTAAAATTTTAGTGGATTTCTTCTTCTCCTCTGTTTCTTTTTCCCCCTTTTTTTCCTTGCCTCCCTCCCTCCTGCCTCCGCTGGCGGCTAAAGGCTGGTAATTATAGCGGAGGGTTTCGCTTTCTCTTTATTGTTTTTTAATCTCTTCGTGCTGCGGAGCCGGCGAGAGTCTGATGCCGAGGAGATTTAGCTCCATCTCCCCGTGCTGGCGGGGACCGGGGGGGCCGGAGCGGGAGCTGCTCGGTGGCAGTGCCAGGTGGCCGTGCCACCGCTCCTGGAGGGTTGGCATCTTTTCTTATCAGGCTGGCGTCTTCCTTTCCAGGCTGCCATCCTCTTTTTCGGGTGGTGATGCCCCGGGAAGGGATGTGGGGGCAGCAGGGGCGTGGCTCTGTCCCCTCTCCGCGGTCCAGGTGGGGTGTGGGCAGTGGGGTGGGCACTTGCCAGGGCTGCACCGGCCACGTCCTGGTGGGACCAGAGAAGGGCTGTCGGGCAGGAGGAAGAGGAAGGAGCTGTTTCCCTGAGGCAGGTGCTGGTGCCCGCTCTTGGCTGGGCTCTGCTGGGTACCTGGAGGCCGGAGGTGAGGGTGGGCTGCGTTCAGGACACGCCCCTGGTGGGCATCGGCTCCCTTGGGATTCCCAGTGCATTCTGCTGAGTGCTGGTGATCAGCAGGAACGGGCGCTGGGCTGATCACCTTCCAGAGGGTGACCTGGGCAGGGGATGGGTGCCACCCCTGTCCCTACGGGGGGTGACCCTGCGCTGAACACAAGCAGAGACGGGGACTGTGCTGTCCCCTGGATGGAGGTGCCCGGCAGGAGGGGGCCCGGGCGTCCCACGAGCCGCTGGTGCTCCGGGGGTGGCCGGGGGCACCTTCGGAATTGGACCTCCTGCCCCCACCCCCGTCTCGCCTCTGAGGGGGAAGGGGAGAGGAGGGGGCTGCACCCTCCGTCCCCACCACCCCCCCTGCCAGCAGCTGCCAGGTGGAGCCGTGCCCTTGGCAGCCATTCCGGGATTCCTCCGGGCTTAAAACTCCCCGTCCCTTCCCATCAAGAGGGATTTGAAGCCGGGGAGAGGGGAGCTTAGTTCCATTACGGCCGGGAATTAGGATCCATTACGGCTCTTTCGGGAGCCCTGCCCTACATCCTCCAGCCCTAATGCCCGGCCGGCCCTGGTGTAACTAAAGTGCAGAGGCCGAGATTGTGATCCCATTAGGCGGGATTAGGGCCGTGCCAGGGCCTGGCATTAGATTGTCATCGGCAGGGGAGGGAGAGAGCTGGGACCGGCCCTGTCCCTGTCCCCCTTCGCTGTTGCCAACCCTTGGACTCGCGTTCCTCACCGCCGGCAGCTCGGCTCAGCCTGGGCAGGATGGGGACAGAGGGGTTCAGGGGCACCTTTGTGGAGGGGGCACTGCTGGCATGGCCTGGCATGGCCGGGGGTGGCATGGGAGCCCCGCACCGTCCTGTGCCCCCCGGCAGGTGTGCAGATGTTCCTGGAGAAGCCCCTCGCTGCCGCCTGTGTTTGGAAAGTGATGAATTTCTGCACCAACTAATTAGCCTCTAATTAGCAAGTGGAGTGTAAACAGTCACAACAGATGGGGGAGAGGCGGAATGAGCAGTAATGACCCTTCCTTTGGGGGGGGACGTGGCTGTCACCCACAGGGAACCCTCCCCCTGGGCCCAGGGCTGGGAGAATGGCAGCTCCCATCCGTGCCAGCTCCGTGGTGGGAGCTCTGTGAACCTGGATTTGGTGGTGCCATGGCCTGTCAGGGATGGTGGGAGAGAGGAGCTGTCCCCAGGGAGCAGAGCTGGGATGGCTGGTGCAGCTGGAGAGGGAAACTGAGGCCGGGGGCCTGCAGGAGGGGCTGGGGATGAGGAGGACAGCACTGCTCAGCATTGGGGCCCCAATCTTCTCTCCTCCAAGAGCTGCTGTGGGCATCCCCTGGGAGCACCAGGGATGCCTGGTCTGGTCTTGTTCCTGCAGGCCTCTCTGGAGACCTCGGAATTAATGAGCCACGTTCCCCTCCCTGGGTCCCTCCTCTCCTCCAGCCACCCCTGGCACTGGGCTGGGCTCCTCGGAGGGGCACGGGGCTCCCAGGAGGGCGAGGAGGATTCCTCTTGAGCCCAGTGCCACTTTCACCCCTCAAGGAGACCCCTGGGACCCCCATCCCCGCTGTCCCCTGCCTGATGGGGGGTGTGTTTGCCTCTCTGGGGACACGGGAAGTGCTGGGCTTGAGGTGGCTGCGGTGACCTTCGCGGGCGGATCGCCACGGAACGATCCGTGAGGGATCGGGAGCCGCCTCTCCTCCTCCTCCTCCTCCTCTGCGCCGTTTTTCACCCCTTAATGCAGAACAGATGGCTCGGGCGCTTCAAAGCGTGATGAGCCTTAGCTGCTTAAAATCAAATTAGGATGGATGCAAACGGCAGGCGGGCCCAGGGGAAGGTGCTCCAGCAGCACCCTGCTTCCCAAACGCTTCCCAAACACCTCCCAGGCGCCTCCAGGACTCCTCCCAGGTGCCTCCCAGCCACCTCGCAGACACGGGGCGCCGGCTGGGTGCGGGGGGAGGAGGGGGCACGCCAGTTCTCAGTCCCACTGTGCTGGGCTGGACCCCGGCAGCACAGCCCGTGGGATCAGCATTCCCTGGGGCTCGGCCCCTTGTGCCACGCTTGGATCCTCCCTGCAGCCGCATCGCGCCCAGCGGACCCCAGCCTGGTGCATGGCTCATTTGCTGGTTTCATGCGGGAGGTGTTTGGATCCAGAGCTGCCATCTGGCTGTGCCACGTCCCCATCTGGGCACTGCCCTAATCCCAGAGTCTCCAGGGTGGCGTGGGCGCAGCCCCGGCCTCGCGGGTCAAGCTCTGCCACGCCGTGGTGGGGACACGTGCGGCCACCCCCGGGCACGGGTGGCACAAATCCTGCACTGGGGTGTTCCCGTGAGCCTCGGGGCAGCTGTGTCCCCTCTCCTGGGGCAGCTGTGTCCCCCTCTCCTGGGGCAGCTGTGTCCCCCTCTCTTGGGGCACCCTGAGGGCTGCAGGGCTGCCGTGAGCTCTCCAGCCAGGGAGCAATGTGGCCATAGGTCGGGCTCGCAGCAGCGGTGCCAAACCCCACAGCCAGGGCACCGAGCTGCCAATGGGCATTCTGTGCCACCTGGGACGTGCCAGGCTGCCGTGCCCTGATGCCCCAATGTCCAGATCCATCCCGGACCTGAGGCAGGGACACCGGCATGAGTGAGTGCTGCCCCTTCCAGCTGGTGCTGCTGAAGGTCGGAGAGGAAGATTAAATTAATGAGCCACAAGCGGCTCCTTCTCCTCCTAACGACTCGCCTGGCATCCAGCACCATCCCTTTGCCAGGCAGGGTGGTGTAAATCCCCTGGGCATTCCCATGTGGGTGTGTGGGAGCCAGGACCGAGGAGAGGGACCCCCAGCGCAGCTCTGGGGGTGTCTCTGAGCTCCCACAAACTCCAGTCACACCCCCGGGGTGGTGGGCACAGCTCACGGCGCGGGGACCCACGGCAGGAATTCAGCTCGAGCAGACAAGAAAGCAAAGCCCTACCCCAAAGAAAAAACCCAGAGCTGTGATTGAACGTGCACTTGAAAGCTGCTGGGGAATATGAATGTGCCTTTGAAGTAAAAGGGCTTCCATTTGTTAAGCAGAAAATGGAGCTGTGTGGTTCGATTTATAGTTTTACTTAGCAAATAAAACAGGAGAGGAGTAAGTGGTTCTGCCTCGCTCCGCTCGCAGCCCCTCCGCCCCTTCGCCCCCCGAGTTAAAAGCTCGGAGATGCTACAAAGGGAGCCGGGAATAAAGCAAAGAAGCAGCTGAGATAAACCTGCAGCGGGCTGAGCCCTCGTGGAGGGGCTGCTGGGGTGGCTCGGGGAGGGACAAGGGACAGGGAAGGGGGCTGGGTGGCCTGGCGGGAGCAGGGCACGGGGAGGTGGCTGCGGGGTGATGGTGATGCCACCGGAGTAGTGGAATGGTTTGGCTTGGACGGGACCTTAACGATCGTTCTGTTCCGTGCCCTGCCGAGGGCGGGGACAGCAGCGCTGAGTGGTCCGTGGGGCTGGCGGGACGCGGGGCCCTGACCCCTCTCCCTCCTCTCTCCACAGACGATGTCTCCCCGTACTTCAAGACGGAGCCGGTGCGGAGCCAGGTGCACCTGGAGGGGAACCGGCTGGTGCTGACCTGCATGGCCGAGGGCAGCTGGCCCCTCGAGTTCAAGTGGCTGCACAACAGCCGGGAGCTCACCAAGTTCTCCCTGGAATACCGGTGAGTCTGGAAAGGGTGCTCAGCGTCACCAAGGGCTGCCCAGGGGGGTGTGGAGTCCCCATCCCTGGGGGTGTCCGAGGAAAACTGGACGTGGCACTGGGTGCTCCAGGCTGGAGACAAGGCAGGGATCGGGCACAGCTTGGAGGCGATGACCTTGGAGGTCTTTTCCAGCCTCAGTGATCCTGGGATTCTGAGTCTTCCCGAGCATCCCTGGCAAATCCTGCCCGGCATGCCGGTCCCTGGCAGGTGCCAGTGCCAGGGCTGCCATCCTGGGAGGCGGCACAGAGGCAGCGCTTGGCAGCCGGGGAGCCGCCGGCTCTGTTTGCAGAGCAAACGGGGAGCTTAAGCAGGTCAACACCGGGGAGGAGGTGTTTGCACAAGCGGATTAACACCTTAACACCGGGCTGCGGATCACAGCCCACCCGTGGCTCCCTGGGAACAGCCGGACAGGGAAGGGGCAAGGCAGGGAGGTGTGAGAGAGTGCCCAGATCCAGCCCCGTGTGCCAGCGGATCCTGGCACAGAGCGATGCCGGCCCCTTGGAGATGGCTTGTAAATCAAGGCGGGCACCTCTCGCCGTCTCCTCTGAGTGTGTGTGTCATCCTCTCTGTTTTAATCAATAATTCAGGTCGAGACAAGCCGTTCCCCCTTTCCAGGCATCGAATCCAAAGGCTTCGTGTTGCTGTAGCAACGCGGGGCTGCTCCGGGATGCCGGGAACGCTGAGAGAGCGGCCGGGTGACGTCGTGTGCCGCGCTGGGATCCTGCAGCCCCAGCCGTCCTTGGGGACCCCGGGCAGTGCCCCCCACTCAGCCGTGGTGGCTGCAGCCCTGCAATGCCCTCAGAGGGGGCTGGGGGCCCTGGGGGACAGCCTTGTCCCTTGCCGTGGTGTGGGAGTTCAGAGACCTGTTGAGCCCCACAATTCCCACAGCTCACTCCTGTCAGGAATGCAGCTCTTTCCCAGGCAGGAGAAAGGAGTCGGGACCCTGATCACGGGCCTTGCTCTGTCCTGGGAGTGGGTTGGGGAGCCTGGGGGGGCATCTCCAAGCCCAGAATGGGGATTCTGACTTCTTTTCCTGAGTTTCTCCTGGGTTTGATCCGTGCCTCAGTTGAGCCTTCAGTAGGAAAGGAGCCAGCACTGGTGCCTGTGCTCCGGGATGCCCGGCAGCTCCACATCCCCGAATCCCTGCATCCCGGCATCCCTGCATCCCTGCATCCCTGCATCCCCACATCCCTGCATCACTGCATTCCCGCATCCCCACATCCCTGCATCCCTGCATTCCAGCATCCCTGCATCCCCACATCCCTGCATCCCTGCATCCCCGCATCCCTGCGTCCCTGCTCCAAGGTGACCCCCCTGCCCCGGAGCCCTCAGCCCCCAGCTCCAGCATCCAGGCAGAAAGGATTAAGGCAGGAAGCGAGAAACCAACCAACCAAACACGTGGGGAAAACCCAAACAAACCCAGCGCAGCCAATGGAGCAGAGAAGCCGCCGTGCAAATCCCCTCCAGGCTCCCGCGGAACCTGCCAGCATCCCTTGGCTCTGCCCGGGGCTCCGTGGGGATTTAGAGCGCGGAGATGAGGGTTTGGCTGTCTTGCCTGGCACTGGAGGCTGCTGGTGAGAAGGCGAAGGACCAAAATTAGTTATGATGGGCAGAAATTGAATTTTAATAGAGCTGTCGGTGGCGCGGAGCCAGCCCGCTCAGGCAGTGGGAAGGTTGTAATTAAAAGTTAACGAGTTTAGAAACAGAGTAATCCTCAGAGAGGGGAGGGCTGGTGCTGATGGCCGGGGAGGCTCAGGGATGCTCTCGGCCGAGCGAAGCCGGGGATGGCCCTGGGGGTGTCGGTGCCGTGGGTGGAGGGTTTGGGGTGAACCAGTCTCACCCAGCTCGGTGCTGCTGGGTGTCCCCCGGTCCAGGGACAGCAGGACATTCCCCAGAGCCCGGCTGTGCCCGTGTGGGAGGCTTTGGAGAGGACAGTGTGCAGCGGGAGGCTGTGCCCAGGGTCTGGCTGGGCTTGGTGGCATCACCTCGTGGTTCCCAGCCAGGCTTGGTGGCATCACCTCGCTCTTCCCGGCCAGGTTTAGCGGCTTCACCTCGCGGTTCCCAGCCAGGGCACCGTGTCTCCAAGAATTTCATCCTCGTCATCCTCACCGCTGCTCCCCAGATCCCCTCCCGAGCAGGGCATCCCTCCGGCACCGCCGGCTGCAGTGGCCCTTGTGCGTCTCCCCGGTTTTGGGGGGCTGTGGGCAGAGGGTCGCGGTCTCCCCGCCCCCCTCCAGCCGCCCCACTTGGTGCTCGCCGGTGGTCGGAGGAGCTCACGCCATGTTTCCGGGGAAGGAGCCGCTCTCCCAGTTTGGCAGCGTTTCCATGGCGACCGCCCTTTCCTTCCCGCAGCGGTTCCGCCGCCACCGGAGCGGCTCTTGGCGATCGCCGAGGGCCAGGTGGGCGACAGGCTCGGCCGGGCCCTGGCCCCGAGCCGGGCAGAGCCACGGCGGTGCCTCTGCGTGGAGCTGATCCCCCGGGAGCATCCCTGGGGAGCACGGTGTGATCACTTGGCTCCGCGAGCATGTGGAGCCAACCTCCCTGAGGAGCATCCCAGGGGATGAGGTGTGATGAGGAGCTCCAGAAGAACTGGGGACCAGCCTGGGGCTGTGTGCTTGTGGAGCCATCTCCCCCCGGGAGCCATCTCTGGGGACTGTGGGAGGTTGAGCACCAGCCTGTGTGATCACGGACCCATCCCCCCAGAGCATCCCTGGGGACGGGAGCATCCCAGCTTGGCTCCACGTGCACGCAGAGCTGTCTTCCCTCAGGAGCATCCCAGGGGATCAAGCAGGATGAGGGACCCACGAGGGATTGAGCAGCAGCCTGGCTCTGTGCGTGTGTGTGTGTGTGGAGACATCCTCCCTTGGGAGCATCCCTGGGGACCGAGGCGGGTCGGGGATCAGCCCGGCTCTGGGTGTGCCCACGGACCTGTGACCCCAGAACACCCCTGCGGGTGGAATGGGATCAGGGACCACCTGCCTTCCCCTCTCTCTGCTCCCTGCTGCTGGCACAGGGTGCAAGAGGCCGTTTTCCCATGGGATCCCTGTGCTGCCTCCCTCTCCGGGGACCCCACAGTGCCACCCCTCCGATGCCCCCTGAGGTGACACAGCCGGGTGGCAGAGCCACCGTGCCCACGCGCTCGGGTGCCTTGGCCCTGCTGTCCGGGGCCAGCTCCATTTTTCCCTCCAGGGTCTCCCCGGTGCCGGGCTCTCTGCGAGCTCTCCGGAGCTGCTCATATGAGGAATCACAACATGCAAATCAGGCAGCTTGATGTCTTTAATGAAATCCTCACAAGGAAAGCGCTTCTCCGGTGGATTGAGGATATTTATTTCTCATACAAGAAATTTAACATGCAGATTAGTTGGGCCTGGTAATTTATCACACGAGATTGTCCTATTAAGGGCTGCATCGAGTCCTGCTGCCTTCGGAAATTACCTTACACATAGATTACCTCTGGACAGGCTCCCATCCGTAGGGATGCATCTTCCAGCTCCTAAATCAGCCCTCGTGCCTCTCCTCATGGCCTCCACAGCTGGTGCAGGAGTCCAGCAGCTACTGAAGGATTCCCTGCTTCCTCTCAAGGGCCCAGATCCCCTTTGCTGGAGCTTGGAGAAGTGTAATTCCATCTACGACTCCGGCTGGCTTTGCCCCAGCTCCTGCCAGCCAAGCAGGGCTGGCACAGCTGAGCCTCCCGGTGCCACCCTCTGCCAGCCCTGGGGTGGGTTTTCCAGCACGTGGTGCCTCTGATCCATCTCCGTCTCCTTCCAGGAGCCTTTCTGTGTGGGCTTACCAAGATTTGGGGCAGGTTTGGGGCTCTTTCAACCCCCACTCCTCGCTGGGCTGTTTTGGGGTGTCCCCCAGGGGTGCAGGGACGTAAGTGGCTGCACACACAGGACCCCGATGAGCCTTTATGGCCTGGTGAGGATCCCAAATGTTTGATGCCCAGAGTTTGTCCCCAGATTATGTAAAATACGGAGCCGGGAGCCTCTGGAAATGCCAGACCTGGGGCAAATAGGATGGATCACCCCCAGATTCCTGCTGGAATCTCAGCCTGTGCTGCTGCTCACCAGGAGCTCATCCCTGCTCTGGGGGGCCCGGAGGAGCCTCCTCTGGGGCTCTTTGCCAGCCCAGATGTGAAGCCCAGCCCTCTGCCTTGGGGAGCTAATTACCATGCAATAAGTTAATTAATAGGAGCTGAAGAACATCGGAGGGGTTGCATGCAGGCTGGGTGGGAGCCCAGCAGGGCGCTCCTGCTCCTGGTGCCTCCAGCCTGGCCCGTGTCACCTTTGGCATCACCACAAGTGGCAAAGCCCCCAGGAGCGCCGGTGAGGAGCGCGGGCAGCATGGAGCGGGTTTTCCTGGGAATGCTCGTGCTGGGAAGGCTCCTGCCTGTCTCTGTGCCTTGATTGGAGCTGGGGGGACACTCGGATGTTGGCATGAGGAGCAGTGGGCACAGGGCAGCGGTGCCAGCGAACCGCAGCAGTGTCGGGGCTGGCGGGAGGCACGTGGGGGGATGGCAGTGGAGGGAATCTCCTTGCTGGGATCTCACAGGGGCTCGGGAGCCGCGGCGGAGAGAGGACGGGGAGCTGTCAGGGCGGGAGATGCCTCCGGAGCTGGGAGGTGGCCAAGCTCGTGGTTAGCAACGCACCAGAGCCCTCCGGATGCCGCAACACGGATCGAGGCTCGCTCCGTCCCCGCTCTGCAGGAAGGAGGCTGATTAATACGCGGGCATTAATTATTAAATAGCTCATTGTTCTGGCAGGGCCAATTGAGGCAGCGATTTACGGGGCTGCCGGCGCCCGCCCGATTCCCACGGCCGAGGGAAAACGCTCCGGGCAGGCGGAGAGGCTGCGGCCACGTGGATCCGAACGGAGCCCGCTGCAATCGGGAGCTAATTGAGATCCAATAGCGCAGTGAAGCGGGGCTGATGGAGCACTAGGGGGGTGCTCCCGGCCGCAGCGAGCGCTGGACCCGTGCAGGGGCCGGGACACGAGCTCGGATGCTCCGAGCCGTTAAAGATCTGCTAAGTGTGTTTTAATGCTCACTTGACATTTCATTATCCCACAGTAACTACTCAAACACACGTCCCCTCCAGAATTAATTGGTCGTTATACAGATATTAATCAAAGGGGACTGTGCCAGCGTGCTTCCATCCCAAACCCGATCCAGCTGTTGCTGCTTCTGGGCGGCGCTGGAAGAACCTCACAGATTTCTGCGCTCCTCTGGCTTTCAATTTGATGGATCAAATCCTTTGGCTGATGCTTTTCCCGGCCCTTCTCCACCCCCTCAATCTAAGAATAATTCGGCAGCGTCAGCCCCACGCTCTTCAGCAGCCCTACAATAACAGAGCCACGGCAGCAGCCGGGGCTGGGGCACGGCTGTGCCAGGGCGATGGGAACAATCCTGCGGAACGCGGCGGTGCCATGCCAGCATCGCACGGCGAGGAGCTGGGCACGCTGCTGTGCCCTGCCCTGCCTCGCCGAGGGCACCAGGGATGGCTGGATGGATGGATGGCTGGATGGATGGATGGATGGCTGGATGGATGGATGGATGGATAGGTTGTCATTCCCGGCATGCAGCCATCCATCTGTCAGACTGATCCGGAGCCAAAGCTGCTGCTGCAAACCCGCCGCTCCCCAGGCACGGGGCTCCTGCCCCCGGATCCCCCTCCTGACCCCGGGGCCGAGCGGGACACAGCCGCTTCCTGACGGAGCAGCGTGGGTCAGTGCTCGCTGTGGAAGGGCTTTTCCCCTCGGACGATGCCCTGTCAGCCTCCGCCTTCGCAGAGAAGCCAAACAAACCCCTGGAACAGCGGAGTCAGCAGCGAGGGCTGCGCCGGGAGCCGGGCCAAGCTTCACCTCCGTCCCGGCCAGAGCGGGGGCTGGTGGACAAAGACACCCGGCCGGGGCACCGGGATCGGTCCCAGCTGGAGGAGCTGCTCCCTGGCATGGAACAATGGATCTGGGAGCTCCTGGCCACGGGGCTGTGGCTGTGGCACAAACTGCCGGGGCTCTGCGGGGTGACGTTCACCCCTCCTGCCTGCCGCACATCCCCTGCGAGGGGGTGACAGGAGGGTGACATTGGGGGTGAAATCGATTCCCAGCCCCTTCCAGCCAGGCGTGATGGGGGAAGGAAATCGAATCCGAGCGCTCTCGGATAAAAGCCTCGGTGGAAGGCGAGCGGAGAGAACAAAGTCTGTGCTGGTTTGGTTGATGACTGCGGGCTGGGCTGCGCCGGGAATTGATTTCCTTTCTCCGGGCTATTTTCAGCTGCTGAGGTGTGTGTGGAAGTGCTGCTGCTGCTTTAGTAACTCCTCCAGCTCCCGCGTGTGGGGACCAGGCCCCCTCGACTGGACCTGCCCGAGTGTCCTGGGCTGGGACAAGGCTCCCTGTGCCCATGGAGGTGTCCTGCCTGTGGGGACAAGGTGCTGCCAGCGCTGTGCATCGGAGGTGCTCCCTGTGACCCCAGGGCTGGGGCTGCTTTGGGCTTTGCCCTGTCCCTGGCCTGGAATGAGGGTCTGGAGGGGACACGGCAGCGAGGACACAGATCTGTTTGGGGACACGCGTGTCCCGTGTCCCTCTGCTGCTGCGTGTCCATCCACCCGTCCGTCCATCGGCGTGCGTGCGTTCGGGAGCCACGGTGTGATTTATTAACGAGGACACCACAAGGAGAGCGGGCCCATTATTCCTGGCGTCTGCAGCCGTTGCTGACAGCTCCGTGGAATTGAAATATCTTATTTAAAGCCTCTGGGGAGCATTTTAAAATATCAGCCTTGACACTCAAGGACTCGTTCCCAAAGGGCACCCTCCCTCCTCCCGCGGGGACGGGTGACCCCGGCACGCCGCGTGGGTGGGCGGGTGTCGCAGCGGGTTTGGTGCCAGCCCGGCCGTGCCCGCCTCATCTCCGCGGTGCCGCCGGGCGAGGGGAGAGCCCCGTGTCCCCCGTCACCCTGTCCCCCGCGGGGAGGTGGGTGCGGGGCCGCGCTGCGCTCCCGGCACGGGGAACGCGCTCCTCAGGTCTTATGAAAGTTTAATTTACGCTCAGTTCTCAGAAGAACAAACAAAGCTCTGCTGAAAGAGCCCGCGGCGGGTTTTAACGCAAGATTACGTTTTGGGCAAGGAGGGCTGAGCTCGCTTTATTTATTCCCTCTCTGCTTTATCTCGCAGCGCTCCCCGATGGGGACGGCGACGCTGCAGCACCCGCCCCGCCCCCGGAGACTCCCCCGTGTCTTGAGGGGGATGAAACGGGAGCTCCGGTGATGGGGACTGCCCGGGGAGGTCTGGTGGCAGCAGGGTCCGGCCTGGGGACCGGGGCGATGCTCGAGGGTGGCTGACTGGAGATGTGGTGATTTCCTTTATCTCCTCACCGGCTGCTGGCGCTGGCGCTGATAGGAGCAGGCGTGGGGATGATAAGGGGGTTCAGCCGGGGTTCACCGGAGCGGTGCTGGACTTGGCCGCTCTCAGGTCCAGGCTGAGTGACACCAGCAGGCTGCAGCGTCACTGCTGGGGCTGGGGCAGGGGTCGGGACAGCGGGTCCCGGGTCCCAGCTCTTGGCGATGGGTCACGTCCAGCCCCTGGCCCGGGAGGGTGACAGTCACCAGCTCGTGCACAGTGGGAGCACCTCCAGTGTGGGTGGCCACGAGCCCCTGTGTGGCACTGAGGGGCACCGGGGTGTCCCCCCAGCCCGAGCACACGTCTGTGTCCGCATGGCCACCCACACCCAGGTAGGACACACCTCCAGCAGCAGCTCCTCGGGGAAAAGGAGCTCCTGGCACAGGAGCAGTAAATCGGGGGGGGTGTGCAGGACCTGCAGCCTCTCCGGGGGGCTGTGACAGTGACACGGATGTCCCCTCACTGCTGCTACCCCTCCTGCAGGTACATGATCACCTCGCTGGACCGCACCCACGCCGGCTTCTACCGCTGCATCGTCCGCAACCGCATGGGAGCCCTGCTGCAGCGGCAGACCGAGGTGCAGGTGGCCTGTAAGTGACCGTCCTGCTCCGTGGGCACCGCGTGGGGACACCCAGCTCCCGGTGCTGTGGGACCGCTCTGGAGCTGGTGCCACTCGTGGCCAGCACGTGCGAGCCTGGAGCATCCCTGGGGTGACACTG
>VZRR01012593.1:0-27277 GCA_013398015.1 Oreocharis arfaki
CGCGCGGAGGCGGCGGGGGGGACCCCGCGGCAAGATGGCGGCCGAACGCCGGGCGGGGCCGCGGGGCATGACGGGACCGGGGGCGCCAGGTGGCGCCGGGACCCCCGTGAGGGTTCTCGGGACCCCCGGGAATGGGCCCGCGGCGGCTCCGGCGGCCCGCCCAGCCCGGACCCCCGCGGGGGACGGGGACAGCGGGAAGTGGGCGGCGGCCCTGACGGCGGCGGTCCTCCCGCAGGTCGAGCGTAGCGGGCCCCGGCAGGGAGGGCATGGAGGAGAATGCGGTGGAGAGCAGCAGCGACGCGGCCCCGCAGGCGGCGCGGGAGGAGCCCACCGAGAGCGGGCTGGGCGTCGGGAGCTCGGAGGCCGTGTCGGCGGACAGCAGCGATGCCGCCGCGGGGCCCGGGCTCCTCTCCCGGGCCGATGACTCCGGCGTGGGGCAGAGCTCCGACAGCAGCGGGGTCTGCTTGGTAGGCGCTGGTGGGAACGATGGGAGGGCAGCCGGTGTTCTGGTTCCTGGGAGTTTCTGTAGACATTCCTGACGGACTGAGCTTTGCGGCCTCGGTAGGCACTGTTATACCTCTGGTCTGGCATCTACTTGTCAGCCTGAGGACCGGAACTCCCTTTCGTAGCAAGAGCAGCCCTGGAGGTCCAGGTTTTTGTCAGTACTAGAGGATTTTCTCTGATGCCCTTCCTAGAAGTTTTGCAGTGATACACTGGGTCGTTTGCATAAGTTGGCTGCTCCAAGGGCTTGGCTTGGCAAAGGTGTCTCACCTGAGCTCTTCTGGACTCTTTATCTGCCAGGAAGAGGTCTCGGAGAGCAGCTCCAGCACAGATGCCATTCCAAGGATTTACCTGCCAGACTCATCCTCTATTGCCCAGTCCACCTTGGTCTCCAGCGTCTCCACTGTGAGCCAGTCCATCATGGTGTCAGAGTCCCCACAAGTCCTGGTCCACTCCAGTGTCGTCACCGATGGAGCCACAGTTGTGTCAGACTCCACTGCATCCACTTCCTCTGACCTGGGTTCTGCCATTGACAAAATCATCGAGTCCACGATCGGGCCTGACATCATCCAGAGTGAGTGTGTGCTCCCACGTGGAGATGGCTTGGTGGGCTGGGGAGGGAGCTGCCGCTGCACCAGACCTCAGGAGGTGGGGGAAATACGGACATAGAATCATTAAGGCTGGAAAAAACCTCTAAGATCATTGAGTCCAACTCATCAGCAGGGTTTTCTCGCCTTGCTGCAGTGGCTGGGGGGTTTGGTGAGGAGCTCATGTTGCTGGACAGCCTTTCTTCTGTCCAGCTGCTCCTTCAGGTCAGGGCAGGCTCCATCCCCAGAGCCAGACCCTCCTCACACCTTATGGCTTCTGTCTGAACTGGGAGAGCTCCAGGGAGCCCCAGTGACTCTACAGCTCCTGGATATGGCAGTCACCACTCTGCTCTCCTCTCCCTGCCAGGCTGCATCGCCGTGACCAGCGCAGAGGATGGAAGGGCAGAGACCACACAGTACCTCATTCTGCAAGGCCCCGATGATGGTGAGGGAGCTCCCTGGGCTGTCCATGGTGGCCAGCTCTGCCTCTGAGCCTTGTGCCACTGGAGCGTGGCCTGGAGTGGGTGTCCCAGCTGCATCAGCCTGTACCACAGTCCTGCTGGGAGCCTGTTCCTGAGCTTGTGTTCAGCCCTGTGCCCCCTCTACAGGTGCAGCCTTGGATGCAGGTGAGGGTCTGCCCCTTGGCTGAGTGGGTTTTGGTGTTTCAGGTGCCCCCATGGTGTCGCAGATGGCCACTTCTGCTCTAGCCAATAGCTTGGCAATAGAAGCTGTTGCTGATGGACCTACCTCCACGTGCCTTGACCAACCTGGCCCTTCAGAGCCTTCTGAGCAGTTGGCAGTGCTGGGGCTGCCTGCACAGCCAGACCGAGCCCAAGAGGCAGATGGTGGGGAGGAGCTGGACCAGCCAGATTTGGAGACCCTGGAAGAGATGATGGAAGTGGTGGTGGTGCAGCAGTTCAAGTGCAAGATGTGTCAGTACAAGAGTGTCTCTAAGAAAACACTGATTAACCACATGAAAGAGCGTCACTTCCAGCCAGGTGTGTGCCAGGGGCTGAGGGAAACTCATCTCACTGCAGATAGGCTCTGCTCTCTCCAGGGAAGAAACCAGAGAGGAGCTGGAGCATAAGGGTCTGTTCTGGCACACGGTCTGGTAAAGAGCTTTCACTCTGTTCTCTGTGGCAGTGGGTTCAGCTCTGGCTTTGAAGAAAGGACGACCACGAAAGGTGGGAGCTGCTCCAAAGACTGAGGATGAGGCCCCAGAAGAAGAGGATGATGATATTATGGATGCTGGTGCTATTGATGATCCTGAAGGTAGGAGCTGCCCTCCCCACGTTTTATATAGCTTAGTCTTTTCCCAGTCTCTGATGTTTTGGGTCACTTGCCTGCAGAGGACAGTGACTACAACCCAGCTGAGGATGAGCCCCGGGGGCGACAGCCCAAGTACGGCCGCACTGTCCCCACATCCAGCGAGGAGAGGCCACGTCGACGCCCAGGGAGACCCCGCAAGCTGCTTCGTCTGGAGGATATGCCTCAGGACATGTCGGAAGGTGAGGGAGGCAGGAGGCAGCAGCTCTGTTCACAGGTGGAGCAGGGAGTGGTGCACAAGCTCCTGGAGCCGCAGTGGGAATCTGATGGAGCTGTGCTGTGTTCTGTGGAACAGGAGGGGAGGTGGAGCCCTTGGTGACATCCCAAAGCACACCAAACCAGGAGCTGCAGAACTCGGAAGCAGCCAGTTCCTCCGGCCTGGAGAATGGGACTGGTGAGAGCCTGGCAGAGCCCGGTATCAGCCAGTCGGACTCGGAGAACAAGGACCCTTCCTCCAACACCGGTGCTGAGGAGGCAGACGTCGTCCCCCGGCGGCGCGGGCGGCCCTCCCGCCGCTTCCTGGGCAAGAAATACCGCAAGTACATGGGGCACAGGTGAGGGGTGTGCTGGGCCCTCTGGCCTGTGCCCAGGGCCGGTCCAGCCCGTTTGCCCCTGCAGCTCTGAGCCCTGTTCCTGTTTCTGCAGGTACTACTACAAGTCCCCCAAGCCGCTGATGCGGCCCTACCTGTGTCGCATCTGTGGCTCACGGTTCCTCACACACGATGATCTGCGCTTCCACGTCAACTCACACGAGGCCAATGACCCTCAGCTCTTCAAGTGTCTTCAATGCAGCTACCGCTCGCGGCGCTGGTCCTCCCTCAAGGTGAGCTTCATCTGCCCTGCCCCGAACCTACAAGGTGCCTGGTAGCCCCTGGTCTCATGGCCCTGTTCTGCCTCTCGCAGGAGCACATGTTCAACCATGTGGGCAGCAAGCCCTACAAGTGCGAGGAGTGCAATTATACCAGTGTGTACAAGAAGGATGTGATTCGGCACTCCACAGTGCACAGCCGGGACAGGTGAGGGCAGCACAGTCCTGGGGACTGAACAGCACTGACACTGTTCTTCCTGCCTTAGGAGGGTGGCCATGACTGCCCCATCCCCTGATCCTTTCCAAAACAGAGAGTTTTGGTGTCTAGGTATAAGGCAGCTTGGACGTGGGGTGTGGCTGACACAAGGGGCTTTTCTTACTTCTTTTTCAGAAAGAAGAGAGCTGATCCGGTGAGTTTGAATACTCTGTTGGCTCGAATCTCAGCACTGTTACATGGGAAGAGGGGCCTTCCACAAAATGTCGGTGCCTTGTTGAGGTCATTGTTTCTGGATCTCTTAAGGAAAGGCAATCCAGGTCCTGCAGTGGGGAGAGGGTAAAGAAACTGGTGAGCTCATCCAGGTGATCTCATCTTTATGCTCTCCATCCAGCCACCAAAGCTGAACTCCTTCCCGTGCCCCGTCTGCAACCGTGTCTACCCCATGCAGAAGAGGCTGACGCAGCACATGAAGACACACAGTACAGAAAAACCACACATGTGTGACAAGGTGAGGGGGACACAGCCTGGGGAGGGGCCGGCAGTGGGTGAGGCAGGGCACGAGGTGAGCGCTGCTTTGCTGTGTTTCACCACAGTGCGGAAAGTCCTTTAAGAAGCGTTACACCTTCAAGATGCACCTGCTGACACACATCCAGGCCATCGCCAACCGCAGGTAGGAGCCCGGCGTGCCCGGGCAGAGCCCGTGTCCCGCTCCCCCCTCAGCAGGTGTGACAGGAGGCTTTGTCCTGGCAGGTTCAAGTGTGAGTTCTGTGACTATGTCTGCGAGGACAAGAAGGTCCTGCTGAACCACCAGCTGTCGCACATGAACGACAAGCCCTACAAGTGCAGCGTCTGCAAGTATTCCACCTTCCGGGAGGACTTCCTGGTCTCGCACATGGCAGTCAAGCACACAGGTGAGAGGAGCTGTTTCACCAATGCCCTGCACCCCCTCTTCTCCCAGAGACAGTCAGAGTCTGCCTGCTCTCCCTGCCTTCCCCTGGGGACCCTCTGCCTGACTCCCTCTCCTGGGCCTTGCAGGAGGGAAGCCGTTTGCTTGCGAGTTCTGTCACTTCACCACCAAGCACAAGAAGAACCTGCGCCTGCACGTGCAGTGCCGCCACGCCGACTCCTTCGAGGAGTGGGCACAGAGGCACCCCGAGGAGCCGCCCTGCCGCCGCCGCCCCTTCTTCACCCTGCAGCAGATCGAGGAGCTGAAGCAGCAGCACAGCCAGGTGCAGGCACCGGCTGAACCAGAGGCCAGCCCACCGGTGAGTGCCATGCCTGGCCCCAGCTCCTCCTGATGCTCACTGCCCACTGTGCTGTCAGCTCTCTCTCTCACACAGGCACCTCTTGGCCCCATCACCTGCCACACGGTCCAGGCTGTCGCAGGTGCAGAGCCCTCTGTTCTCTCGCAAGGTTCCCTGGAAGGGGCCACCATCATCTATGAACAAGGTGAGCAAGCTCTCGGGAACGGGGTGGGATGGGGAGGAGGTCGATGAGTTCCTGCCTGACCCTCCCTATCCGACCCCCCAGATGTGGCTGGATCAGCAGAGCTGGCCACGCAGACGGCCCTGGATCTCCTGCTGAACATGAGCACCCAGCGGGAGCTGGCCACCGGCTCACTGCAGGTGGGCAGGGTCAAGGGGGAGGCAGGCCTGCCGGGGGCTGGCACAGGGAGGCTTCCTAGCCGTGTTCTACTGCAGGGGTATCTTGCAGAGCCTTGCCCCCTTGGCTGAGCTGCTGTATTGCACAGGTGGCAGTGGTGAAGCCAGATGACCCAGAAGAGACACCAGGCCCCTGTGAGCTACAGGCACAGGAGGAGGAGACAAAGGTGGACTCTAAGGAGGAGCAGCAAAAGTTGGTGATGCTGCACGTGGCAGAGCCTGGGCAGGCACTTGTGCAAGAGGCTTACGGGGAAGCGAGCCTGAGTGGCTCGGAGCTGCAGCAGATCACCATCCCCTTCAGTGGAACAGCAGAGTACAGCATCATCGCGCCCATCAGCGAGGAGATCCAGGCTCCCACCGCGCTCTACAGGTCAGCTGTGTGGGAGGAGTGGGGACGTGGAGCCACTTCCAGCCTGCAGTGAGGTGGCTTTAGTGGTGAGGAGGAGGAGGTGGATCCTCCCTGACCCTGTCCTCTCCAGCAGTGAGGAGGAGAGCCCTGTGGAGACCTCCCACGCAGTCGTGGTGAGTGGAGCTGTGATGACAGAGGAGGCTCTGAAGGACCATAGCAATCACTACATCATGTCATCCGGTGTCCCAGGGAGCCAGTTCCAGACTGTGGAGGTAAGGATCTGAGCCTTCTCCCCGTCCCGAGCAGCAGCGTGAGCAGGTGTGACTGGTGTTTCTCTCGCAGCCCCTCAGCGGGGATGCTGCCTTTTCCTCACCTGCGGAGGGCCAGGAGGCACAGCCCGCCGGCGTCAAGTGGCCCCTGGTGCAGTGTGTCACCAGGCAGCTCCAGAAGGACTCGTCTTTATCCCCAGCCTCCGAGGGGCAGGAAGTCTCATCCCCAAAGGTCAAGTGGCCTGCGCTCCAAGGCATGGCCAAGAAGCTCACATGCAAGGTTTCCACAGCCAAGAAGCTCTCATGCAAGATTTCCACAGCCAAAAAGTTTTCATGCAAGATTTGCACAGCCATGTTCACAGGGAGAGCGGAGATGGAGAGTCACAAGAGAGCCCACATTGGGCCCAGCACCTTCAAGTGTCCCGACTGTCCCTTCACTGCCACACTCTGGCCGGAGGTCCGGGTAAGTGTCCTGGTGCAGAGCAGCCCTGGGAACAAGGGGTGTGGAGAAATGGGGGTTTCTGACCCAGCGCTTGTCCTCCTGCCCCAGAGCCACATGGTTCAACATGCCAACCTCCGGCCGCACAAGTGCCCCCACTGCAGCTTCGCCTCCAAGAACAAGAAGGACCTGCGCAGGCACATGCTGACCCACACCAATGAGAAGCCCTTCGCCTGCCAGGTCTGTGGGCAGAGGTGAGTGATGCAGCTGGGCTGTTCCTGCTTTGGGAAATCCCACAGAGCTCTACAAGGCTCAAGAGGAGATAGAATCTTGGCAGAGCTTCCCCAAGCCTTCGCGAGAATCAGTCTGTTAGAGGGACAGTGCCCTTAGGAATGGTTCCTGCTGCAGGTGGACCCAGCTTTGTCTCCAAGGAACCTCTGCATGGGAGGGTTCAGTCTTTGGGCACTGATGGGAACGTGCTGGGAGAGGGGACAGTCCACGTTGTAGGATGTGCCTGTGGTGCCCATAGCCTGCAGAGAGCACAGGGTCCTGTGGCACACTCCACCTCACTCTGCCTCTCTGTAGGTTCAACCGTAATGGACACCTCAAGTTCCACACGCAGCGTTTGCACAGCTCAGAGGGCAAAAGGCCAGGGCCAGCTGCTGCCCAGCAGACCATCATCCTGAACAGCGACGAGGACACCCTGGCCACCCTACACAGTAAGACATGTCCCCAGGACCAGGGCTGACCTGTGGGTGTCCTGCATCCAGAGCCCCATGTGGGATTCACCCAGCTTGTGCGGCTTAAGGGCCGGGAGGATCCTGCTGTGGTTGGGATTGCTGGTGGAGACAGAGACCAAGGGGCTGGGTGCAGGCAGCTGTGCAGAATGAGGGGGCCTGTGTTCCCTCCAGGCAGATGCTGGTAGATAGGTGCGTGTGGGAGCAGCTCACGCTGGAAGCGGAGTTCAGGGTCTGACGTGGAGGGTATTTTCTGCCCATAGTGGTTTAGCTCTGACCTTGTGTGAGCAGAGCCCAGGGACTGCCCCATGCTTTTCCCTGGGGCAGGTGCCAGGCAGTGGCCGCTGGGGAGCGGGGCCATTGGCAGCCCTGGCATGTCCCCAGCAGCCTCCCCACCAGCTCGCTCTCTGTGTTGCAGCAGCTCTGCAGGCCGGCCAGGCCGTGCTGGCTCCCGAGCGGCTGCAGCAGGCTCTGGGCCAGGAGCACATCCTTGTCGCACAGGAGCAGAGCATCACCAGCCAGGTGAGTTGGGCCCCTCAGCCTCAACCTCCTGTCGTGTGTGGCCACTCCCCACACTGTGGGGGCCTCCTGGGGGGATGTGGTCAGGCCCAGCCCCCCTGACCACACGGTGCACTTGCTGACGTTGCAGGAGGAGGCGGCCTACATCCAGGAGATCACGACTGCTGACGGACAGACAGTACAGCACTTAGTGACTGCTGACAACCAGGTGAGGGGACGCGGCCCATGGATGGGAGACTGCCCAGTGGGAGGAGCTGGCAGCAGTGGGGAGAGCAGGGCTCTGTAGGGAGAGCTGATGGCGCTGGGGTGGTGGAAACAGGCACAGGGGACAGACCAGATGCAGCTGTTGTGGGGGGGGGTAGGCAGTGGTGACCTTTTCTTGGGTCTGAATTCCCGTGTTTGCAGGTTCAGTACATTATTGCCCAGGAAGGCGTCCCGCACTTGCTTCCCCAGGAGTATGTTGTTGTCCCGGAGGGACATCACATCCAGGTGAGCTTCAGACTGTCTGCTCACATCCCATGGTAGGTGGGGCTCATGGGCTGTCATGTGTGGGGCTGGGCCCCCTCCTGCTCCCTCTTGCTTAGTCTGGGTCGCAGCATTGTTGGGGGTCTGGACACCCACAGAGCCTGCTGCAGCCTCGCTGTTTGTCCCCAGGTACAGGACGGTCAGATTACCCACATCCAGTACGAGCAGGGTGGCCAGTTCCTCCCGGAGTCGCAGGTAAGGAGCCACTTGAGGTGGCAGGAACTGGAGGGTGGGCCCTGAGCCTGCAGTTGGAGAGGATTATGTGAAACAGAGGGAGCTCATGGGCTGGTGCCTGAGTGCAGCAGCCATGGCTGGAGCAGCTCCAGGAGGAACCCTCCCCTCAGGGATTGCCTGTTTTCCCCTCTGTAGATCCAGTACATGCCTGTGTCACCTGAGCAGCAGCTTGTCACCCAGGCACAGCTGGAAGCTGCAGCACACTCAGCCGTCTCAGGTAGTAGCAGGGCCCTGTGCCAAAAGGGCCAGTCCTCCCAGGGTTTGGGGATGCCAGTCTTGCCAGTTCTGTTGTTGGTGTTGGCAGGGAGCCGTGCAGCAGCCCTTGGTGGGAGGGATGGGAAGACCAGGCTGGATCACTGTTTTGCTGCCAGCCATCGTGTCCAAGGGCAGATCTTTGCTGGTCCCAGCCTGTCAGTTCTGGAACAGGGTTAACTGGAGCTGGGCTCCCTGCTGGAGCCCCACATGAGCAGGGGGGTGCCTTATGTCCCGTCCCCGGGGACAGGCGAGGAACGTGGAGGGGAGCCCTGAGTAGCCACCAGCTCCCCCTGCCCCCGGTCAGAGGCAGCACTGACCCCCCTCCCCTGCAGCAGTGGCGGATGCGGCGATGGCCCAGGCTCAGGGCGTCTTCACCGCCGAGGCGGCCGCCGAGCAGATCCAGCAGCTGCAGCCGGGCATCCACTACGATGTCATCACGCTGTCGGACTAGCACCGGGCCAGGGCCGCACCGTGCTGGGCCGGCGGCCGCACCGGCAGCGGCCACCCCAGCCAGCAGTTGCCTTATTGTGCCGGGGCTGCGAAGGACGCGCCTGAGCCGCGGCGGCACGGACACGGCCACGCTGCCGCTCGGCCCTGCACCGTGGGGGTCCCGCACATCCCCCCAGAGACTGCTCAGCAGCCACGGGGGCAGCCCTTGTGTGGACGGTCTCTTTGCCTGTTGCACTTGATGGTCTGAAATCCCTTTTCCTGAACGGTCTGTGTGGACAGCCATGGATCAGCATCCGCCCAGCACTCGAGGATCCTGGGGAAGCCGTAGGGCTGGGTACAGCTATGTGGTGCAATGTCAGAGGCGAGGTGTGTGCAGCCACAGCCACTGCTCCCCGCAGCCGTGGGGCCAGTGGTCTTAGTGTGCCAGCAGCCAGCCCTCCTGTGGTGTCTCCAGCCTGCGGGCAGGCAGCAGCAGGGCTCTGGACTGGAGGAACCCAAGGACAAGGAGGTGGAAGATGCTCTATTTTTCTTCTGAAGAGGGATGGACTGTCGTGTTGGTGGTTGTGGGAGGGGTTCAGCTGTGACATTCTCAAGCTTTGACTATGCTTATGAATAAAAAGGGATGGAGACTCGTGTGTGTGCCTGCCTGGGGGTCCAGATACCAGGGGACAGGGACGGGACAGCCCACCCTCCTCAGCAGGGCCCTGGGGCTGAGGCAGGGGGCTCCCGGAGCTCAGCGCTGCGCTGGGCGGGTCGCTGCTGGCAGACGCCCTGGGCTATCAGCTGCCTCCCGCCCGAGTGACCTTGACTCCTGGGAAGCGAGCCGGGCAGCTGGGACAGCGGTGGGCTTGGGGCTGGAGTCATGAAATTAATCGAGTGGTAAACAGCCTAAATCCCGTGTAACTCTGTCCCGAGCCACACAGCGCCCTCCTGAGCGGCTTGTCTGGGCCTATTTACATGCGATTATAACAGCTAATCGCAGAGTTTTAGTTCTCTGCTCCTGCATTAAACTGATTATCCGCGGAGGGGAAAAAGGCCGGGAACCACCCTGGCTCGGTGAGAGCCTCTGTGACGCCTGAGCCCCGCGGCTGCCGGCCCGGGGCGGGGTGATCTCTGCTGGGCTCTCCCTGCCCTCGTGCAGGGTTCGGCGATGGCACCGGCGCTGCTGTGGGACGAGCCCCGACCACCAGGGCACTGGGGTGGGGGTGAGCCCGCACCTCGCCAGAGCCGGCTGCGGCTGATGTGGCTCTCCCAGCTGAGCTCTGTCCTGGCCGTAGCTGTCTCGCTGCCTTCACACCAGCCCTGCCTGGTAGTGCTGGTGCGTGGCTGTGCCCGCCCGGCTGCGGCTCGGTCGGTGTCCAGCTGTGTCCGCCTGCTGTGCCGGCGGCGGCACTGCTCCCTCCCTCTCCAGCTGTGCTGTGCAGGGTCAGGGTGCTGCGCGCAATCCGCAGGCGCTTTCCTAGATTACAGCCCCATTATCTAATCAAGCAGATCCACGGTGCTGATTAGGGCTGGAGGAGTCCCGTGGGGACAAGGTTATGGGGCCACTGCGGGGCCATGGCCAGGGTTGGTCTCAGCCAGCAGCACCAGTGTCCTGCCTGGCTTGAGGCTCCCACACCTGTGGCTGCCCAGAGCACAAGACCAGCCCACGGTGGGGTGGATGGGACCAGAGCTCTGGCTGCTGCACGTTGGGAGTTCCAGGTGCTGCTGGGGCTCTGGCCATGGGATAGCGCTGGGGCTCGGGACCTCTGGGCACTGGGACTCAGCCCTGGGACCTTCTGCTGTCACCAGGGCCTGCAGGGATCCAGGGATGTGGCCGGGCTCATTAGCACCAGTGACCTTCGCCTTCCTGTCCTGGCCAGCGCTAAGCGGGTTTGTTACATATTTAATATCCTGAGAGCGTTATTAGTCGGTATTTAATGACGGATACAACCTGTGGGATAATCCCAGTCTTAGCGGGGAGGCGTGGCAGCAGGAGCAGGCGGCTCAGGGGGTCGCGGGCTCTCGGGGCCCCTCACACAGCTGCCCACCACTGCCTTGCCCACCCAATGCCCCCACTGTGCCAGCCACAGGAACCCCCCCAGTGCCTGCAGGGATCCCTGTGTCCGTGGGGCTACAGGACCCTTCCCCTTCGGCACTGCTGCTGGGAATCCAGTGGCAGGCACTGGGGGTGCCTGGGGCTTGGGTGAGGACCTGGCCAAGTCAGAGGAGGAGCAGCATGGGTTGCTGTCCTCCCACCAGGCTATGGCTCTTCCACCCACCCCTGGCCCTCCAACCCACCCTTCCACAGCACAGGGGGCTCTGCCAACCACAGCCCCGTGTCAGGGCTGGGGTCATGGATGGGACACAGCTCTCGGAACTGCAGTAAAGCCCCAGGTGTGCCGTGTGCTCGTGGCTGCGGGTGGCCGTGGGGCTCACGGTGGGCCCCATGCACCAGCCCCAGGGTGCTGTTGTACCCCATCCCTGGGGGCTGTGTAGGCTGTGCAGAGCTGGGGGGCTGAGAGGGACCAGGGCTCTGGCTGGTGGCAGGCAGGCGAGGAGGACGGTCCCTGCCAGTCCCTGCCCAACAGTAGCCAGGGAAGGGGGGGTATCAGGTGCCCCAGATCCTGCTGCCGCTCTCGTGGGTGCTAATACCCCCTAATCAGCTGTCAGTCACTGCGGACCCCAGCAGCTATAAAACACCCGGGAGCAGCTCCCCGGCTCCTCTCTTGCGGTATGGCAGCACCTCGGGGTGAGAGGAGCCCAGGACAAGAGCTGGGGGGCTGCGGGGGGCCTTGGGGCACCCTGCGGGGACCACCCCAAGCCCTACTGCCCTGCCCCTGGCCCTACTCCTGCCCGTGTCCCGTTCTGGGTGGGTACAGCCTCCTGCCACCCCCTCTCAGCCTCCTGACGCCCCTGGTAAGTGCCGCGCTGCAGCTCCGGGGGAGGAACGGGATGTGGGGCTCTCCCAAGACCAGGACGGGACTGCGTGGGGTGGTTGGAACTGGGGCCGGGGACCTGCTGTCCCGAGTTCTCTGCCCGTCCCCAGCATTCCCCTGCCCCCCCCTCCCCACCCTCCTGCATCTGGTACTTTGGCTGCACAGGGGAGAGGAAGACGATGGGCAGGATACAGCTCTGCCCTCTCCCACACACGAAGGGCCGAGCCCTGACATCCCCCAGCCCCTCTCCTCTGGCCGTGATGCCCCCGCCCCGTCCCACCCTGACACCCCTCTGCCCCTCCAGGTCTCAGCACCCTACGAGGTGCCGCTGGGGCTGCCCACGGAGCCGGGGCGGGCAAAGGCGGCGGCAGCGCGGGAGAGCACCGGGGCACTGAAGGCCTGGCTGGCGCGACACCCCAGGAACCCCTATCCCAGCAAGGGGGAGAAGGTGATGCTGGCCGTGGTCAGCCGGATGAGCCTCACCCAGGTCTCCACCTGGTTTGCCAACGCGCGCCGGCGCCTCAAGAAGGAGAGCAAGGCGAGCTGGGCCACACGCAGCGCCTCGGATGGCGAGGACAGCGAGGGCGAGGGGGTCCCATCGACTGCCGTCCCCGTTCCCAGCTCCAGCCCCGTGCAGGATGGGTGCGGGGGCAGCCCCGAGGTGAGGACAGGCCCTGGACAGGGGAAGCAGCCTGACAAGCCCAAGATCTGGAGTGTGGCAGAGATGCTGGAATCTCCCCCCAGCAAGAACGGGTGTCTCCCGAAGATGCCAGTGGTGCTGGAGCAGGTGTAGGGCTGGGACAATTGTGTCCTGTCCCTCAGGGCATGGCAGGAGAGACAGCCATGGGACCCAGTGGCTGCCTGGCCAAGGAGAGTGGGAGAGGTGGGTGGAGAGGCACACAGCGCAGTAATAAATATGAGTGTCTTGGGTCTCCTGGTGTTGTCTGTCTGCGGTGGGGGTGCTGGTGGGGGGTGCTGGCAGGGATGTAGGGGTGGGCAGAGATGTGGGTAACTTCACTGCCAGTGCTGCTGTGAGCAGCCCCTGGGGAGCAGGGCAGGTCCGAGGCAGAGATCAAAAATAGACTTTGCTCTTCTTGATAAAAGTAATAAAATGGTTAGCGGTGTTAAATTAATCCTTACAAAACAAAACCCAAGGAGGTTAAATAAAGCCTGGAGGCTCTGCAAAAAAACCCACAATGACAACAAAAGAGCTGCAGAGACATCTTTACACACCAAAGAAACTCCTCCATTCCTCCCCTCTCTGGGACACAATGTCAGCAAATTCGGGACTCACACATGAGAAGGAAACACAGATGCAACGGGAGCAGCCCCACGAGGAGCGTGGGTGCCACAGACAGAACTATTTACACTGTGGACACGGCCACAGGAGCCCCCGGGCTCTGCCCGTCCCTCTTCTGCTGGGGCCCCTCCGGCCACAGCACCCAGCACTCGCGCTTCCTCAGTCAGGATTGGTGTCCTGGCTCCTGCTCTTTGCTGTGGAGGAGGAGGACGAGGAGCTGAGGATCTGGCCCAAATGCTTGTAGGCTGCAACGAGCTCCTACAGCCACTCCAGTGTGAGCACCCACGTGGAAAAGCCAGTGCTGTTCTGCATGGGAAGGCACCAGGCACTGAGCTTTCCCCATGGTCCAGGCAGAGCATGCTGTGGGTCAGAGGGCACCTGTACCTCAAGGGACAATGCTCCAAGGATCCCACATCCTCCCTGGCTCAGGGGTTGGCCGTGCAGGGTCAGGAGTGGGGGAACCCAAAGACCTCCAGGCACAGGCACTGGCAGAGGCTGTAGACAATGCAGAGAAGGAGGGTGGAGGGCACAAGGCTGACAAGGATGATGCCCAGGCTGTGGTGCTCGATGAGCAGGAGGTAGATGCCGAAGGGCAGGGAGCTGAAGTAGAGGAGGCAGAGGACGCCCAGGATGAAGCGGGGGATGGCTCGCCACCCCCAGGAGCGCCACTTCTGCCCAGGGCCGTGGCAGGGCAGTGCACCCAGGCTGCTGGGGCGGTACAGCCGCACCACCTCCAGCCTGCCCAGGCTCTCCGGTGGGGCCACGTCCTCTGGCACCTCCAGGATGGTGACAACCAGGCAGTCGGGGCTGGATGTGGGCTCCAGCACACTGGGGCAGAGAAGCACCTCAGGAGATCGGGGTGGACCCCGTTTCTTGGCCCGTTCACCACCTGTCAGCAGTGCCAGTGCCTCACCGTCATCCTGCAGCTGCTGCACATCCCCTCCCGGCACCGGGCTGTGCTGGCGGCAGAAGGGGCAACGGAGCTGGGGGGTTGAAGCGTCCCCTGGGGGGACAATCCTGCGCAGGCAGCGGGCACAGAGGCGATGGCCGCAGCGGAGCAGCTTGGGCCTGCGGGCACGGGCGTCGAAGCGGCTGTAGCAGATCTGGCACTCCAGTTCGGGGGACGAGGGTGCCACCGGCGGGGACCTCAGCGCGCTCTCTGGCTGGGCCATGCTCCTGGCGGGCTGCTGGGGGCTGCCCGGGCTGCGGGGAGAGGGCACCGCTGTCAGCCAGGGCTGAGGGCACGTCCCGGGCCCGCTGCCTCCCAGCTCCGCTGCACCCCATGGCCATTGTCCCGGTCAGTCCCCGGGGCTCGGTGGGAGAGCGGAGCAGGGAGAGCAGTGTAGTGGTCACAGTCCCCTCCCCGGGCCCGACTCCAATCCCCCGCTGGTGCCACCGGAGCTGGGACTCGCCATCATCCCGGCCCCTGCTTTGCGGGGGGAAAAATCACTCCCAGGGGCCGGCACCGGCGGAAAGGCAGCTCCCGGACACCTTTGGCCCTCACGGTGTGTGCGGGTTCTCAGGGGCCCCGGGGCGGCTCTGGACGCCGGCTCTGTCGGCGGCAAGGACCCCCCACCCCGCGCCCCGCTCCGGCTCCCGGGGCGAGCAGCTCTCGGTCCGTACTCCCCGCCCCCGCTCCCGGCCCGCATCCTCTCCCGTACCTGCGCTCTGCGCCGCGGCTCCCGGCGTGGACACAGCGGCGCGTCGGGCCCCGGCCCCGNGCCGCGCTGGGGCCCCGCGGAGCCCCCTGGTGCAGAACCGAGCCCCGCCGGGCTGCGAGGGGCCGGCGCAGGGGTCGATGCAGCGGGCGGTGCGCGTTTTGGTGGGGGGTCGGTGCGGCTCCCGGTACTCCAGCGTTCCCCTCTCACGGGCAGCCCTGAGGATGCTCCTTCCCGGCGTGGGGCCTGCGGTAGCGGTGCTTGGGGTTCAGCACTCCCGGGGAGTCGAGCCGAGGGCACTCGGGGGACACAGCACTTGACAGGTTCAGGCTGGGCACAGCCAAGTCCCCTGCACATCCCACGCTGCAGGCTGTGCCTCCCAAGGCTGGTCAAATCCACCCCCAGCTGCTGCCCTCACGGGGCACTTCCAGCAGCCCCGAGGGGCAAAAGCACCCAGGGACCCCCTCTTTTCCTCCAGACAAGAAAGTGGCAGCACTGCCCACCACAGGGACAATGGTAGTGAGGGCTTTATTTCTAACCATCCCGGTTTCGTACAGTCTGACGGAGCTTTTATGTGAGGGCTCTAGCTCCTGGCACGCCTCATACCCCCTGTCCTGCCCGTACCTCCCACTGCTCCCAGCTGCTCCCACAGCTGCCCCTCACACCACAGCCCCTTGCACAGCTTGACCTAGTCCTGTTTATCTGCCCTTGAAATGCCCCCAGGTGTCTACGTGATGTGCCCCATCGCCCACCTCTTGCGCTAAGATAAAGGAGACTCCAGAAGCAGCCCACGCCACCGGGCTTCAGGCCACTCATGTTCACACATCCCCGGTGAGACCACAGCTAATGGATACTTAACCAGCTAACTGTCCCTCACCTGAGGGAGCAGGCAAAGGGCTCAGTGTGCGCTGACTGACCAAGGGATGGGTTAGGGACACTCCCAGCATCAGCACGTCTCTGCTCACCTGGGCCTCGGGAGCAGGAGGTCTTGGCTCAAAAACAATGATTAAAGGGGAAAAAAGGCTTTACAGTCACTTTCACAGCTAACATTCCCAACTGCCCTGACTTAAAGGACATCAATGATCTCCTTGCCATCATCAAAAGCATCTCTGGAGAACCATGAAGCCTCCGGGAGCAGGCAGCATCTGGGGCTAGGCAATTCCAGGCAGCATCTGGGCCAGTGGCACTGTCACTGCTGTGGCACTGACAGCGCTCCAGCACCAGCAGTGCTCTGGCACCCCACAGGAGAGGTTGGCTGTGCTGCCCCAAGGAGTCCAAAGGCAGTGGACTTCCCTGCACTTCAAGAGGAGAGCACCAAAACCTCACTGGAGCAGTGGGGTGGTCAGGCTGCTTCAGGGGCTCACACTGGTCATCAGGAAATGAAACTCACCAGGAGGGCAGGGCTGCCTGGAACAGGGCAGATGCCAGATAGTTCTAAAAAACCAAACTCCAACATTTTTCTACCTTCCACCCAGGCAGAGACCAGACAGGGGTGAGCACAGACCCCAGACACCAAAGAAGGAAAGTCACGGACACAAGCAGAGCTGTATGCTGGTTTTAATGTTCCTAAGAACTAGGAAACAGAAATCAAAAATAGACTTTGCTCTTCTTGATAAAAGTAATAAAATGGTTAGCGGTGTTAAATTAATCCTTACAAAACAAAACCCAAGGAGGTTAAATAAAGCCTGGAGGCTCCGCATAAAAACCACGACGACTACAAAACAGCTGCAAAGACATCTTTACACACCAAAGAAACTCTTCTCCTCTGCTCCTCCCCTCTCCAGGACACAATGTCAGCGAACACGGGACTCACACATGAGAAAGAAACACGGATGCAATGGGAGCAGCCCCACGAGGAGTGTGGGTGCCACAGACAGAACTATTTACACTATGGACACGGAGCCGTGCTGGGGCCAGTCCGGCCGCAGGAGCCCCCGGGCTCTGCCCGTCCCTCTCCTGCCGGGGCCCCTCCGGCCGCGGCGCTCAGCGCCCAGCACTCGCGCTTGCCATCCATCCCTCCATCCGTTCCGCCGTCCTTCTGCCCGCGCGCGTCCCAGCTCTGGCTGCCCCTTCCCTTGGCGCTCCGGCGTCGCGGAGCTGCCGGCTCCTCCTGCCGCGCCACACCGGGCTCCCTCGCCCCTGATGAGGGCTGCGGCTGAGCCTCCTCTCCCACTGGCTGCCAGGCACTCCTGGCTCCTGGGGGCTGGCGTGCAGTTCGCAGAGGAGAGCAGGTGCCGTGGAGCTGCTGCGCAGGAGTCCCGGGCCGGTGCTGCGCAGCCAGCAGTCTCTGCTGCCCCGGCCAGCCTCCCCCGGGGCCGCCGGCACCTCCCCTGCTGCCTCGCACCTCTGCCTTAGTTGGGATTAGTCTCTCGGCTGCTGCTCTGCTCTCGGCCCAGCTCCCGCTCTTTGTCCGCTGTGGAGGAGGAGGAGGACGAGGACGAGGAGGAGGAAGACGAGGAGCTGAGGGTCCGGCCCGAATGCTTGTAGGCTGCAACGAGCTCCTGCAGCCGCTCCGGCGTGGGCTCCCACTTGGCAAAGCCGGCGCTGTTCTGCAGGAAGAGGACGGCTGTGTTGTGCACAGCCTTGTAGTACATCTCCTCCCTGCAAGGGAAGAGCACAGGCATGAGCACCTCCCCTGCCCCTGCCCAAAGCCATTGACACCTGCTCCTCCTCTTGCTGCCACCACCAGGACAAGTACTTGCCCCCTCCTTTCTCATTCTGAGAAGGGAGGCACAGTGCAGCCTCGGGCAGTTCTGAGTACAGTAGAGGCTCCTGAGCTTTCAGAGAGAAGAGGGAAGAAGCACTGATGCTGCAGAGCCCCATCACTCTCTATCAGTACACACATGTGCTGGAACCTTGCTCTCCCTGCAGAGCAGACTCAGCACAGCAAGGCATCAGTCCTAAGCAGGTAAGAACTTCCGTATTCAGGCACCTGTTGCTTAAACAAGCTGTTGCTCAAACTTGTTGCCTCAGCAGCAGAGCAGAGGCCAGCCTGCCCCGCTGGGGACCAAGTCCCCACTGCCCCTTGCCTCTGCTCTCCCAGTGACATCCAGCTACTGCAGCACAGGCAGCTACCAGGCCCGAGGGCTAGCAGAGGCAGGGAACAGCACCACAGGTGTGACCTGTTCCAGCTGGACTCGTGCCCAAGGCACACACCTCTCACAAGCTAAAGTTAGAAGTCATTAAACAGACGTTGAATTCACCATGCTGCCTGCCCATCCCAAACACCCAGGGCGATGATGCGCTGCGCTTGTCCTTGCCTGCTCCCTGCTTCCCACTGATTTCAACTTGGGAGAGGATATTTCTGTCACACAGCTTCAGAGCTGTGTTCCCAGAAGGATCCGAGAACAAAGCCTACTTTTTGCAGACGTGCTGGGACCCGCTGCGGTACTCGTGATCGAAGGCCGGCAGGATGAGCTGGTGTCGCTTGAACTTGCTCTGCTCCATGCGGGTCAGGGCTGGCGTGGGGGGGTCCCGCCACTCGGGGATGAAGACAATGAAGGAGAGCGGCTCGCTGGAGCTCTCCAGCAATTTCTAGTGCAAGAAGAAAAGGAACAATCTCAGCACTGGCTGAGCAATGACGTGTTTAATGAGTCCTAAAGAAAGGAAATGCTGTTTCAAGAGCAGTGCCCAGATGTCACCGTCCTCTGCCCCTGCTCTCAGGGTGCAGGAGTGGTGGGGAGCAGAGGATGGATGGCACAGCTTCATCCCAAACAACCCCACTGGTGAGCAGACATACCTCAAAGTGAGAGACCATGGCATCCATCAGCTCCTCACAGAATGGAGGATTTGCCTCAAAAGAGCCGCTTATAGGGAAGAAATCCAGGCACGGGCTGGAGAAAGAGGCAAAGATCCCCATCAGCTTGTCCTGAGTCATCTCACGGGCACGTGCCCACACCCACACAGAGCAAGGGAACATAATACTCACCCCCTGGATCCAAAATACCCGTCTGTGTCCAAGAAGGCTGAACAGTATTGTTTAAAATAGCAATTCAGGGGCGAGGCAAAGCATTCAAAACTCACTCCAAAGAGCTTGTGGAGGGCTTCAAAGATGTGCACGGGAAGTGCCCCTTGCAGACCAGTCCCTTCGTACAGCCCCACACCGAACATCATCTGAGGAGAGCAAACCCTGGTGAGCCGTGCCTGCACTTGCTGTTCCTGCTGCTCCCTTCACTGACCACGGACCCAGGGCCACATAACCATGCACCCCTCCTCTAGGTATGCAGGGCCCCCTCGTCCTTTCTCAAATTTGTGTAGGTCCCTGCACGTACCCAAGAATGCTCTTTAGGGATTTTATCCAACTCTGACCCCACAAAACCATCAGTTTTTTCTTGTACCCAACTGAGCCTTCAGCTGCCCCTCAGAGTCAAGAGCTACTGAAGGTTTCCTTCACAAAAATCTTTACCCGCACTGAGGTCTCACGTCATGACCACAACTGCTCCCCAGACCACAGTCCTACCTCAGCACAGCATGAGCAGACTACAGACTCAGTCTAAACCCTGTGTTGCTCCAGGCTCCCAAGGCTGTGGCCCTTTCCCAGAGCAAAGACAAGCTCCCAGTGCTACCAACACTTTCTAATGTACAGCTGTGGTGAGACCGTACCTGGTATCGACGGAGAAGGCACCAAACCCTGGGCAGGAACTTTTCAAAGCCCGAGTCATCGATGCAGCTGTACCGATAGAGAAGCCACTGGAAGAGAAAGCCCAGACATTGAAGACATCAGGAACAGCCAAGCTACAGTGATGTGCACACATTGTGACAGGGAGAGGGAGGCTGAGGAGCAGGTGGGCTCTGCAGGGAGTTGTCAGCATATCTGCTGTCACTGCATGAGCCACCAGCTTGTCACTATCGCTAAATGAATGAACCACCACCCCAGCACGTGTCTCTCTGCAAGGGTTGCCTTGGTTTGAGTACAATGTTCTGGCAGCACACTTATTCAGAGCACACACCCAACACCTGGGAAATACTCCCAGCAGAGCCTGACCCCAGATAAGGTGAGAGTAGCTGTCTTCATGCCAATGGCAGTGTCTGACAGCCCTGCAGGGTCAGGTGGCCAACCTCTGCCCAGCCCTGCCCTCAGAGCACATGGAGATGACCCTGTCCCAAGGGGCAGCAGCCTCAGTGCCCAGCCCTTACCAGCTTGCTGAAGTAGTTGCGGCTCACTTTGACCATCTCCCCCTTGTACCGCACACACGCCACGTTGTTCTCCATGTGCATCTCCACGCTGGGCAGTGGTGGGGAGGGGATGGCCAGTCTCACGGGGTAGCAGTACACCAGCCTGTCCTGGACCTCAGGAGCTTCTACCTCAGCTACGGAGAACGAACAAGAAAGGCAGCCTGTGAGAAGCCAAGGGTAGGACCACTCTGCAGTCCACCTCAAAAGACACAGTAACCCAAAGAGGGCTGAAGAGCAGGGTGGTCCTCCCAAAAAACCACCATGGTGGTCCCTCACAGATTTCATAGGCAGCTACCTAGGTTCAAAGCTGATTCCCCAAATTAATTCCATTTCCCACTGCCAGAGCACAGAGAGGACCCACTTGAAAGCATTTTTCCACCTCTAAACCAGCAGAACTGCAGACAGCACACAGCCACCCCAGCATCCCGAGGCATGTTCCAAACACACAAAACACTCTTTTTGTTGCGACTGTTTCTTATTTCAGTTGGCCTTAAACTCATCCAAAGCACAATAAAAATTCCCAGGCTGCCAAATGCAGGAGGCAAAGGAATCTCCCTCCACCTTGTGGTTATCCATTGCCTCGGCTTCAGGGAGAGCTCACAGATCAGCTGCGAGGAATCTCTGACTTAGTGGGGTTAGAAGACAAGCACCAAAAACAGTGGCAAAAGGCAGACATTGGGACCTGAAAGGAGTCCAAGGAGAGCCAGGACCCAAAATGGAAAAGGACTACTGACAGTGGTAATGCAAGAAGCAGACCCCACGGAGATAGGAAAAGGTGACTAGAGGCAGATGTACAGATGTGAACTAGGAAGAAAGAACACAGAAAAGATCAAGGAACGTGAACTCTCTGCCAGGAAAGAGTGCATAGTGACAAACTGGGAGGCAGAGGGGTGCAGCAAGGTGCTCAGAACACAAGAAATGTGGCAAATGAGAATAAATGGAGAACATTCAGCATTACTAAGTGGGTGTCAGTTGTCCCCAGGAATTCATGAAGCAGCAGAGAAAAAAAGCAGGGTCCAGAGCAATGAAGAAATGCCCTGCTCAGTGTGACCGGCTCTTAACAAGCTACTTCATCCTAGCAAATCACATTATTTCTAGTATTTGGTGTTACAGCTGGTCACAGCACCTGATGGAAGACAGTCTGTCGCTGCACAGACACTGTGACTGACAGCTGGGGCCTATGCTTGACTGGCTGCTTCCTACTTTGAAACACAGACTTTCTGACTTCTGGAGACAGAGCTACCCTCCCAACAGGGAACACTCTCTGAACAGGGACAGGCAAGAGCACGGGGCCTTTAACTGCAGGGCTGTAGCTCTACAGCTCTTCGAAGCTGGCTGCGTACCAGAGATATTGTTCTCTTTGAGTATGGCAAGATGCTTCTCCCGGATGCGCTTGACGTATTCCAGGGATATGTAGTAAATTTTACTGCAGATGCCTTCGACAGAGTCCTTGGCTGCAGCAGACACATGGGGCCCACACTGTTTGCGTAAGTGCTCCAGGCGGTCCTGTGGAAACAGAGAACCAGAGTCTCTCACACGGCCACCACTGGCTCTCCAGGAGTCCTCAGTGTCTCCAGGCTGCTCTCCCATGGCACACAGCAAGGGGAAGCAATGGCAGTGGTCTCCAGAAGGACCTGTACCTGTACGTGCCCCCTCCCCAGCTCCCTGTGCCCACATCAGCGGGACACTGACCATGTAGTCCTCCTTGGAGGCAGAATGGTCCCGTCGCAGCCAGCTGAAGGTGTCCTCCACATTCCACTTCACCACCTTTCTGCTGTCTGGGGAAGCACTCCTGCAAAAACAAAGAGGCAAAATTTAACTCATGGCTGCACAGTAAGATATTTCAACCCCCTCCAAAGTTTTCTGTCAGTGGGGAATGTGGACACTGATACTTCCTCAAGGCCCATCCCTGTTACTCCCCTCCAGTTCTCTGGAAAGTGCTTCCAGACGTTTGCATGACTACGGACTGCCACGCTCTCTCCAAAACTTGGGTGTAGCTGGCTGCTGTCCTCTCTACAATAGGAGAGGCCCACAGAGGCTTTATTTGTCATGGCAATGGTCCATTTTGATATTGCCTGTAACTTTCAAGTACTGCTAGGGGGCTTGTGACTCTGAGAAAACTATCCTGTTTACAAGCTTTTCCTTTCCCCCACAAGCTTCCTCAGTTCTGTCTCCTGTGGCAGAACTGGTCAGAAAAACCCTACCTTGTATACAAAATGCCACTCTAAGCTTGCTGCTCTGCAACAGCAGTGAGTGCCCAAGCACTCCTGATTTTATCTCAGGGATAACAGAAGACATTCCATACCCAGTACTTCATTGTCTCCACACACATTCAGCTTCCCAGTATTACATTTTACAGTAATGTCACTATCAAGAGATGGCTCCAGCACCTCTGTTTTTCTTCTATGTGTTCCTAACTTTGCTTTTCCTCAATAACACTATGACCAGTGCTGGATAAGGCAGGATTAGCAGCCCCTATAGCCCTTTTGTCTTCTCTGAACGTGACAGCACTGCGAGAGGAGCTCCCACCTGGATTCAATCAGTCGTTTCGCAGCCTCAGCATACTTGAAGAGCAGCCTCTTGGCTTCCTCCCGGAACTTGATTCTGGATAACCTGAGGTAAGTTAAATTCATATGTATGAGTCTCCCAAAGGCATGGAGGCCAAGTTCAGGTCCTCAGCTCTCCTTCACTGGCATCCAACCACTTCATTAGCCAAAGGGAAGCATGGCAGCAGAACCGTGGCAGGTAAATCACCGCACCAGACTGACCCAGAACCATCCCAGCAAGGCACCCTGTCTGTGAACAGTACCTGATGGGAATGTCATTCATGATCTCTCTGAACATGGAAGGAGACACTACTGGCTCGCAGTCACTCGGCAAAAGAGGATCTGTCCCTTTATCAACCACCTTCCTCTCCAACATCCAGCGATTAAATGACTCCCTCGGGGGGTCAATCCCTGAAGATGAACAGAAGGGTCTAATCAATACAACACAAAAATGCCCAGTAGCTCTGATAAGGATCATCACACAAAGTTCTGCCTAACCAATTAACCAACAATGCCACAGAGTAGAACCATCACAAAAAGAGAACATAGGGACTAGACAGGCACGAAACAAAAGGTAGATCACCACAGCACTGCAGGACTGAGAAGGAAATCAAAGGAGCCCAACAGAAACTCACCTTCTCGCTGCTGGCAGAGCTCACGGTAATGCTGCCGCAGCTTGAGAATGAGCTGGGACCGGAGCAGCTCCACGTCGGGGTGTGGAGAAAGCACTTCTGATGGTGCCCTCTGCTTAATCACGGCGTTTGTCTGAATATCCAGGTCCCAGTATACTCTGTGGCAGAAGCAAATGTCATCAGGATAACCAGATCACTGGCTAATTACCCAATATTCTAAAGATGCTTCTCTGGACTGTTACACCAGCCAGGAAACCAAATTATCAAGACTCCTGGCAGTGGTTTATCCCTCACGTTCCTCAAAGATATCTGGAAACCTGTGTGTCTCTAACACTCCACTGAGAAAGGAACAAAAAACAAATGGAGACAACTCACTCAGTTGGTCGTAGAAGAGCTGCCTGCTGTTTGTCTTCAGGTGAAACGCACCATGCCTTCAAAACAGAGGTTCCTGGAATACTGGGAGAGCTGGGGACTGGCTGAGCAGCTGGGGTCCCTGGGACATCCGCCTGTGTGTGTGTGAAAGATGAGTTACTGCACCAGAGAGACAGGTAAAGGAGAAGCAGCCCAGTGAACCAAAGAGTCCCACACCAGAACACCACGCGGGAGACCCCCATGAGCTCTCCAACCCCCTTTGGTTTCAGGCTGCACACATTCGTTTCAGAGCACCCACCTTGGGCTTCTTCACACTGTTGCCACTTGGTGGAACCTCCTCGGAGAACCTCCTCTTCCTCTGCTTGCTCTCCACAGAAGCATCTGCCACCCCACCTTCCAGTGGCATTGGAGCCGCGTTCAGTCCCAGAGGGTCTGACTGTGAGAGCCCAAATAACAACAGCCCCCATCAGCTCCCCCACTGCCACTGCAGCATCCCAAACAAAGGCAGAAAGCTCTTAACTTCCCATTGCACTGCTCCCAGCTCCCACGTGGATGGAAATAAGGACACCACCAGTCACACCTGCACAAAGCTGAAAGACTCTTTTCTAAATCCGTGTCTAGATGCTTTTTTGTAAGACTTTAATGAGAAAAACTCATCACAAATCCCCCACGCTGAGTGTTGAGCGGTGCATGACGCCTGGAACAGCATCACCTGACAAGCACCTGACAGAGGAACGCTTCTCCAGAATCATGCCAGACAATGGACGGAGCAAGGAGCTCTGAAGGCACGGAAGACCCTCCCACACCTATAATCTGAGGTCCACAGACCACAAACACCCCAGTCCTGGCACAGCCCCCCAAGATGAGCATGCACTTACGATAACATCGTGCTGCCCCAGCACAGGCATTTCCCACAGAGACTGGTTCGTGAAGCGGTTGAAGTAGTACGGGCGGTTCTCCCGCTTGCTCCAGCACTTCTCCCAGCCAGCCTGCACCAGCTCATCTGAGAGGACAGTGAGAGTCAGGAGAGGAGCACCCTGCACAACAGCCCTGCCCTGCAGGTGCCCAGCACTGTCACAGCACACTCTGAAACACACATCGTTCCCAGCCTCCCCTGGCAGCCTCGCTTCACCCCCCTCCCTGCTCCCAGGGCCCTGCAGAGTTCCCGAAGGCAGTTGATACCTGGCAGGTCCTGTACCAGGCGCATGGGTTTGGGGGAGCTGGGCTGGTTCTGGTTGGAGGTGCCAGGTGAGTGACTCATGAGAGATGCTTCCTCCGCAGGGCTTCTGTGATTCTCATTGGCCATTTCTCAGCAACCACACTAGAAAAAACAGAGTAATATCCAGAGTTAGAGCAGGAAAGGTCCCAGATCTGCTTGGCGCACTCAGGTGTAGCAGTACAAGCTCATTCTGACAATAAAACAGGGATTGAACCAGTACACACAAACAGCACCTCAGCCGTGAAAAACACCTGCTATCCTGGACACGACTAGCTATGAGGAATGCTCAGGGTTAAATGGGGTTAACCAGGGTGTTCTTCAGGCCAGCATTCAAAATACTCCCTTTTCACTTAGATCTCTCCAAAGAGTGGAGCATCAGATTGTAAAAAATAACATACACTCCTCTGTGATTATGTGCCACCTTCTGCCACACCAATACCACCGGCCATGTCTGATCTGTTATCCTCAGAGACAGTTTAAATCAACTCACGCACACGTAACTGCACATCATCTCGACAAAAGGCTTTAATTAAAAAAAAATCTGCTATATAAAATAGCCCTGGAGGTTCACTAACAACTTCTGTGGTTCAGAAAACCACAGGCTGCGAGTTGGGAGCACCCGAATTATTACCCTCTGCATGTCCCAGGCTGACACATCGGGTCCTAGTCCTAGTCCCACAAGCAGGGCCTCAGCCAGCTGTTTTGGCCCTTGCTGCTTTTTCATCTGCATAACAACAGTTATGCAAAAGAAAGTCGGTTGGAACAATAAAGCTCCTCTTAATCATAATTTAATGTTGCCAGCTGGAGAGAAACAGCCAGGCTTTTCCTCTCTTAGTCACCACTCTTCCCCTGGGGAAGTTTCTGAAACAGCGCCGCAGATTGCTCTTCTCTGGCAGCCCAAAACACACTGGCAATGAACTGGGGGGAAACAAGGCATTTTACATAATTCCCAGCTACCTCAGACACTTAACTCTATTCAGGCTTTGGAGACACCCGACAGCACACACCAGCAGTCAGGGCAGCAGCAGCACAACGCTGTGCAGTGTGCTGTGTACCACACACCTGAGTACCTGAGTACCACAGCACCTGGCAGCGGGAGCCATGTACAGGAGCTCAATAAAAACTCCGGATTTTTGTGGGCTGTCACTCGGATTTAGTCACTTTCACTGCCCTTCCTGTGCATAAAGCCCACTGGCTACTTCAGCAGAACAGAATGGCAGGAGCAAACAGTGGTCAAGAGCGAGTACTCGGCAGCTCAGCTGCCCACAGCATCGGCTGTGAGATCAGCACTGAGGAACTCGAACCCTTCAGCCCCTTGAAAGATATTCCCATCCTTCCAGGCAGGGTACACAAGGGAAGGTGTGGGACACTGTGGACACCTGGAGTTTGGGTCTCTTCTCCAGAGCAGGCAAGCAATGTCCCGTGCTTGCTGCAGAGCGCAGCACGCAATCGGAGACCTTTAACAGCCTCAGCACGTGAGCATTGTGCAATCTCACACTCCCTCCTGAACTCCAACCCCACCATGCCCTTACAGTCACTTCACAAAGGTGCCAAGGTGAGCTGGGCCAGCAGCAGCAGCTCAGGCTTGTGTCAGCCCATGGGTCCAGGGACCCTGGAGATCAAAGGGCTGTGAGGCTGGAACATGGGAGCCTCTGAAGGATGTTTAGTCCCTCCTCCCAAAACTAAAGCTACACTTGCACATGCAGCTACTGCTGCGTCCTGCACGTTACACAGAGCACATGCTGGAGCGAACTGGTGTGTACTGGGGAGACCAGAGCTCCCAAAGTGATGTATGTCAGGATTCAGAGACAGCGCTGGGCACGGCGCCCTGCCCAACTTGGATGGCATATGCCAGCTCCAGTGACCTGCCAGTGTTTTTTTCACCACCCATCGCTCAAAAGAGCTGTCAAATAGGGTCAGTGGCTCTGCCTCCTCCCATTTATGGATAAACTGGAATGGGGGAAGTAGCCAAGAAGCTTTATCACTTGATCAGTGTTAACAAGTATTAAATCCACGTACCCTTAAGGCCTGGAAAAAGGAAACAGCCAAACTAACACGAATCCTGGCAGAAGCCACTCTACTTTTATGTAACTACACTGGGACTTAGACAGTGACAGGGATCCAGAGGAAGCATTTTATGGTGATTACGGTATGTTTTTATACACCATGGCAATGCATACAGTGCTTCACAAACACGGTACAACGCTGTCCCTGCCCAGAGAGCTTACAACCTAGAGCAGCAGCACAACCAGAGACCACAGCAAGGGGGAAGGAGACACAGAGTAAAGAAGTACAGCAAACAGGACCGGTATTTGTTTCCATTTCACCGAGGTAGGATTTTGTACAAGACAACAGCAAATGCAGACAAAGGAGATCAGCGACAGCCCCCCGGGACAACCCCGCGGTTCTCCCCCACCCCAGAACCACAGCTGCTCCAGGAGGCTGGGAGCCAGACCATCGCCTCCCCCACCGGTACTCATCCCCTTCCCGAGGGCCGGCCGGCGAGCCCGAGGCTGAGCAGCGCAGCGCTCGCGGGGCAGCACGGGCACGGGGGACCGGGGCACCGTGTCTGCGCGGGGA
>VZRR01012595.1:0-14599 GCA_013398015.1 Oreocharis arfaki
TGCTGCTCCAGCTCCGGGATCCCGGCACAGGAAGGAGCTGGAGCTGTTGGAGTGAGGGATCCGAGGGATGGAGACAGGCTGGGAGAGCTGGGAATGTTCTCCTGGAGAAGGGAAGGATCCAGGGAGAGCTCAGAGCCCTGAAGGGGCTCCAGGAGAGCTGGAGAGGGACTGGGGACAAGGGATGGAGGGACAGGACACAGGGAATGGCTTCCCGCTGGGAAAAGTGAGGATTTAGATGGGATCTTGGGAAGGAATTCCTGTCTTTGAGGGTGGTGAAGGGCTGGGCAGGAACTCCCAGAGAAGCTGTGGGACCCCTGGATCCCTGGAAGTGCCCAAGGCCGTGTGAAATCATCCTGGGATCAGGGGCGGGATGAGGCGATCTGAAGATCCCTTCCCAGCCCATTCCATCCTGGAATTCCGTCTGCCGGCGGGATCAGGCTTCCCCTGCTCGGAGAGGCGACGGCTTTTCCATGCAGATGCGTTTTCCATGTAAATGCTCTTTGAGGGCTGCTTAGCGGGAAGTGACAGCGGTGACAGCTCCGATCCTCGCGGGAATCGCTGCAGTCGCTGTTGGTTTTCTCCTAAAATGATGGATCTTGATCTCTCCGCCTTTCAACTTCTGTGGATTTTGGGCTTTTTTTTGGTTTTTTTTTTTTCTCCTAAACCGCGGCGTCCTTGATAAATCAACACAAACAACAACAACAAAAAACTGTCTCGGAGCCAGGGAGGGAATTCCAGCCTGCTCGGGGGAAAAAAGGGAAATAAACCAGGGGGAAAAAGGGAAATAAACCAGGGGAAAAAGGGAAATAAACCAGAGGGAAATGGGGAAATAAACCAGAGGGAAATGGGGAAATAAACCAGGGGAAAAAAGGGAAATAAACCAGGGGGAAAAAGGGAAATAAACCAGGGGGAAAAAAGGGAAATAAACGGACCCAGCCAGATCCCAAGGAGTGGGAATCCCAAATTCCTGCTCGGTGGGATAAACCCTGGGCACGTCACATCTGTTCCTGACCCGGGGCACCAGCTTGGCTTTTCCTTGCCTTTTCCTTGCCTTGGAGGAAGAATTTCTGGCCCGTTCACCCCCACCTTCCAAGGTCCAAGCAGCTCTCCCAGGCTCCAGCCCTGCCCTCGTTCTTCTGGCAGGGCCCTCCGGGCAGGGGGGGTTGGAATTGAAATCCATCAGCAGAATTCCTGATTTTTTCTGCATTAAACATCCCGTTAGTTCGACATCCCAAGTCCCGAAAGCGGGGAGGGGTGTTGGGATAAAAATCCACCACCCTCTACTGCTCCCCAGATCTTCCCGAGGCAGGAATTTAATTCCTGGCTCAATCCCAGAGGGAAACGAGAGGAGTTTGGGGGGAAGGATGGAGGAAGAAATAATAATAATAAAAAAACCCCTCCCCTCACCCGAAGAGAAATTAATGAATTAAACGCAATCAGAGCTATCGGGGAGAGGAGATGGAAGTGGGGAGAGCTCCTGATGGGAACGGGAGCGGGATCTCTCCATCATTTCCATTTCCCAGCACGCCGGGGCTCAGGACGAGCTATTAAGGAGCTGACATTTAGAAGAGCGTTTAAACCCTTCTTAGATTAAAGCTTTTTATCCCCCTCCCAACTCCCAGCCCTTCCACATTCCCTAACATTCGTCCCCCCTCCTTAGCGGATTTATTCCTGGAGTTCCTCAGTGCCTCCATCCCATATTTTTATTTTTTTTTCCCACTCTCCTTGTATTTACCGCGGAGCTAACGGGGAATAAATGAGGAGCAGAAGGAAGCCGTCCCTGCTATAAATAATTGATGGGCACCGCGGCTCCTGGCGGATCCCACACAGGTCCCGCGCACGTGGGCACGGAACGAGAGCGGGAGCTGAGAAATTCCAGCTCCTCGCAGACGGGAGATAAATATAAAAAAAAAACCCTCAGAAAACAACAAAAAAAACCTGAAAAAAAAGGAGAATACTCCTGCCTGACCCATCCCAGCCCTAAAACCCAGGTGTTACCGCCCGGGTGGTGTCACCTCCGGGTGCGCCAGCCCTTGCCACCGCCGCCGTCCCCGCGCGGAACAGCCGCGGATAATTAAACTTCGCGGCGAGGAGATAAAGCCGAGATGGGCTTTCTTTTTTTTTCTTCCCCTCGGAGCTTTTCACATCCCAGCTGGAGGCAGCAGATAAGGTGGAAATTGGCCTATTTTCCAGCCCGGAGTGGCTTTGCCGTGAGAATGAGGGGAAAATTCAGATTTTTTTTTTTTTTTTTTTCCCGCCGGCCCTTTCTTTGAAATCAAAATTTGAGGGGTTGCCACCCCCGTGCCCAGGAATGCAGCATCTCCTGGGGTCAGCGGGATGTGTTTCCTGGTGGGAATGAGGGGAAAAGATCCTGGATTCTTTCTCCTGGGATGTTTTCCCGGGATGATGAAGGTCGCTGCACCCAGTAGCGGGATCCACGGGGTTGCCAGGCACCAGGAATCGGCTTTAAAACCCAAATCTGGGGGGAACTGTTGGAATTCCAGCCCTGCCTGGGTGGGAATGAGTTCCGTGGGCACAGGATGCCAGGAAGAGCCAGTGAGTGATCCCACGAAGTCCCTCAGATGTGGCCTGCCACGCTTGGGCTGAAAATTCCTATTTTAGAGGGATTTGGGAGCTCTGGAGCTCGAGCTCGGCGTGGTTTGCCAGGGAAACCATCTCCGTGGGATCTGCTGGGAATGGGAATTGCGGGAGTGGGAATTGAGGAGCTGAGCATTCCCCGGAGCATCCAGGCGAGCGAAACCCGGGATTGATCACCAGGGGTTTGGGAAGCAGCGGGAATTCTGTGAGCTTGGGCTCATCCAGGGCTTAATTAATTGTAATTCCATGCAGATAGGAATTTACATGGACACATACGGAATCAAAAGGGCTCCCACAAACGGGGCCGGTTTTGTTGCAAAACTCCCCCAAAATGCATAAAAACTTTGAAGGAAAACGGGAAGCGGAGGGAGAAGGAGCTGGGAGCCGCTGGGAACGGATCCATCTCCATGGGAAACGGATGGGCCCCACTTCTCCCAGAGCTGGAATCATCCCACGGTGATGTTGGGTGCATCAGCAGTGTTGGAGCATCCGGGTGAGAATTCCCGCTTTTCCCAGCGTTCCCTGCAGGGGCGGAGGGGCTGATGGGCGAGAGAAGCCAGGCTCAGCTCCCGGCACATCCCAATCCCGTTTCCCTTCCCGCTGGATCGGAGCCTTCCCTCTCCAAAAACGCGGGGCCGGGAGCTCCTTCGAGGCCTCGTTAGCGGGCGTTCGCCGAGCGCTCCGGAACCCAGCAGGAAGTGAGGCCGCGCCATCGGGGCGCGGAATCTTCTCCCGGTTTTATCCACACTCATAAACCCAGAGGGGCTTTGTGGGTGATAAAACTCTGGCTCCACCAACGCCTCCCCCCAGCCCCGACTGAGGCGCCGACGCCTCCGAAAAAAAACGCAAAAAAATTTACGGATAAACCCCGAACCCTTGGAAGAATCCGCCTGCGCCGAGATAATTCCGCTTATGTAACACTTTATCTGCCTTTCTCTTCTCCCGGGTTTTCGTTTCTCCGGGATATTTGCATGAAAAACGGGAGCTTTGTTGCTCGGGAAATTCGGCTGGCCCCATTCCGCCGCGCTCGAGCGACGGCCTTTGTGCCTCCCCGCGCCGCGTCCGCCTCCTCGGGAATGACATCCTTGCTTTTAAAGGGAAAACCGGGCCTGGGGAAGGCTTTTCCTGGTCTTGCTTGGCTGGAGAACCTCGAGGAGGGAGCTCAAAGCGCCTGGGCTTTGCTCAGTCCATCAGCTCAGGGATGGGGTGGGGGTTTTTGGGGAAAAGTGGGGTTTTTTGGCGGGGGAAAAAAATGGGAAGGGTTGGGGGTATTTGGGAGCTGAGTGTGCCACGGCATTCCAGCCTCGGGTTTTCCAAGGATTTTCACTGGAAATGCGGGGCCTGAGCAAGGGACGTTCGTGGGTTGGGATTTTGGGGGAAAAAAAAGGGATATTTTGGGGGGAATCAGTGGGAAGGGTTGGGGGTATTTAGGAGGGTCTGGGAGCTGAGTGTCCCTCTGCTCCAGCCTTGAGTTTTCCAAGGATTCCCGCTGGGAATCCAAGGTCTGAGCAAGGGATGCTCAGGAGGTCACCAAGGGCCTCAGGACACCTTTGGGTATCCATGGATTTTCTCTCCGAAGCAGGATTGGTCCCGGCAAGAAACACCCGTGGAAAAACGAGGAGAAAGTCCGCAGGAAACTTTGGAATGCCTCAAATGGAAATCATTCCCAGCCGGAAATGTAAACGGAGACGGTTTTGTGGGTTATAAATTCCCGATTTCCCACCCTTCCTTCCCTGGTGCTGCCTGGGATTTCGTGGATGGCGAACGAGAGGGAAAGGGCGGAAATAATTCCCAGGGGGGAGAAGGAGGAGCAGAGCCAGGCTGGGAGAGGAGGACACGGATGAGATCCGGGATGTTCCCGGCCAGCGGGATCCTCCCCGGCTCTTCCCACCTGCGCCTTTTTCCAGATCTATAAATCATCCAGGCCAGCCAGAGGGATTCTTCCAGGGAATTTTTTCCGGTTCTGGGCCTTCCAGCAGAGATAAAAGATAAAGATAAAACCCCGGGACAGCGGTCCTGCCACCTTTGATGAAAAATTCATGGATACACGCCGGAAAAAATGGAGATGCAGTGGGAAAATGGAGGCAGGCTGGAAAAACACGCTGGATACGCCCCCAGGGCCCCACGGAGACCCCAGTGGGGGACAGGGTGGCACTCCCAGCCCTCGTTCCCACGCCCTTTCCCGGGATAAACCTTCGGTTCCCTCTGCCAGCACCGTAACGGCTCCGGAACGACTTCCTGGCGCATTCCCATTGCCATAAAAATTATAGAAGGGAAGAAGCGATGATGTGGCACCTGAAACCGAAACCCGGCTATTTCTTCCGTCTTTACCATCCCGGGAAATGCAATATTTTGACGTTTCCGAGGAGCTGCAGCATTGTGGATTTTTTTTCTTTTTTTTTTCTTTTTTTCTTTTTTTCTTTTTTTCTTTTTTTTCTTTTTTTTTCCCCCGATGTATTTTATCTCTTCCCCGTACGACACCAGCCCAGCTCGTCTCCGTTTTCTAATTCCATTAACCGGCACCGAGAATAAACCCCTTTGTTTCCCCCGGAATTTCCACCCACTCGACATTTTTCCACTCGCCCGTTCCACAAAGATCTCCGTGTAAGGCGCTTTTCCAGCCTGATCGCTCCGGGGAAAAAAAGAAAACAATTGCAGGGGAGAGAAATTCCGAGTCTGAGCAGAGCCCTGAGGGGTCCTGGGGACACCCCGGGCTCTGCCGCCTTCCCCAGGCAGGAAAAACCTCCCCAAGGGAGAATTCCCAGAGGCGAGGGTTTGGATGGGAGGGAAAACGGCAGAATTCCATGCTGGGAGGTGATGGGATGAGGGAGAAAAGGAGGAAGGGGAGGAATCTGCTTTAAAGGGATTTTTTCAGCCTCTCCCTTGGCACGAGAAGGGCCAGAGGGATCTTCTTCTCCTCTCGTTTCTTGCTGTTCCAGGGAAATTTGAGGCTCCAGGTTTTATTTCCAAGCTTGGGAGGGGCAGCGGGAAGGCCAGGGCAGCTTTTCCTGCTGGAACACTTGGAAAGCTCAGGCCTGGAATTCTGCTTAGGGGAGAAAGAGCTGAAAATTTCAGGGATGCAGATCCAGGGGATCTCCAGCTCGGGCTGGAAGGGGGCTGGTAAAACCAGGGGTAAAACAAATCCCGCTGCCCGTGCTCGGAATTCCCAAATTCCCATCACAGAGCCCTGCAAGCGACGTTTATTCCAGAGCTGCTGCAATTCCCGCTTTTCCATCCCCGCCCTGGATTCAGCCTGGGCTGAGCCAAAGCTCCCGGGAAGCACCTGGAGCTTCCCATCCCAAACTTCCTCCTGGTCCTTCCTCCTGCTGGAGACGGACTCCAGGCCCGGGAGCTGCATCCCTAACGACCAGAAAACCCTGGAGCAGAGGCCAGGAAGTGCATTATCCCCCTCTGCTTACTTCCAGGGAGTTTTCCCGTGGTTTTTGAGGCTCTGCCTGAGATTTTGGGAAGCTGGGGTGGGATCTGAAGCACCTTGGCTTCCCTGCGCCCAGGCTGGAGCAGCTCGGGGCATCCCAGGGCGGGGAAAGATCTTCCAGAGGATCATGGAATGGTTGGGATGAAAGACCTTCCACAAAATCATGGAATGGTTGGGATGAAAGACCTTCCATGGGGCCATGGAATGGTTTGGATAACAGACCTTCCAGAGAATCATGGAATGGTTGGGATGAAAGACCTTCCACAGGGCCGTGGAATCGTTCGGGTTGGAAAGGACTTTTCAGCATTCCAGGTGGATCTGCAGCTTCCCTGGACGGGGATCCAGAGGGAGCAGCCACAAAGCCTCCCCCCCCCGCCCCGGGCAGTGATAGGGATCTCAGGAATTCCATTCCCGCTAATCCGGACATGGCTTCATCCTGCTGGGAGCGATTTCCCTGCCCAGGGGTTTCTATTAAGCCGGTGGAGATGCAGGCCCGGGGTTCCCCAGCCCTTCCCGGGACTGGGATCAATCCCTGCCAGGCAATTCCAGGATTATTTCCCATCTCCCTCCTCAATAACCCCCTCCAGACGCTGATCAGCGCTTCCCGTTCGGAGTTCCGTCGCATTTTCCCGATGTTTTCCTCGTGCTGCTGCTCCGTGGAGCCCGGGGATGCGGGAATTTGCTTTTGCTCCGGGGCAAAGCTGAGGGATCCCGAGGGAAAAACGGGAATGTGGATCCAACGGGCAGCTGAGAGCTCGCCGACCTCCTTCCGCCCACGCCAACATTCCCTCTGCTCCAAGAAAACACCCGGGAGCATCCCGAACCTCGCAGCAGCAGCAGCTCAGCAATTCCACCCCCCTTCCCAGCACCTCCAGCAGGGCGGGGTGAAATAATCCCAAAAAAGCCGGAATTTGGTGGATTTAGGGATAGCTGCTCCCGACTCCCAGCTCTCCGTGCCCTCATCAAGTGTTCCCAGCCCTTCCCAACCTTTCCCAGGGCCGGCAGGAAGGAGGGGAAAAGCAGGGAATCCATTCCCCGGCTGTAACGAGGCCCCTGTTAATTATGCATTGGGAGCTAATGAACGTTTTAATTCAATGTATCCCCCTCTTCCCAACCCCTCCTCCCCTCCCCTCCTTTTTCCTTCTCCTTTAAATAAATATTTCAGCATCTCCGGAGCTCCGGGAGCGGGGCCGAGCCAGGTTGATTTAATCTCCCGTCCCTGCTCTTCGCCGAGCAGGAATTCTCTCATCTGCCTCCCGCACATCACAAATCCTCCGCCGGGGGGGAGAGGAGGGGGGATCAGAGCCCATCCAGCGCTTCCCTCCTTCCCTTTGGAAGTCCTTCAAGGGTTTCGAGGAAGATGTGATTCACGGCTTTTTAATCGCTCGGCTCGTTAACTCTTCCCGGCCCGAGCCCGCCGGAGATTCCCTCCATTCCCTCGGCAGCAGAATTCCCAGGGCGGGGAATGAGGCCAGCAGCTCATGGCACGGAGGAAAATTCCCTCTGCTCTCTCCCGGATTTTCCCGCGGTTTGGCTTCGTTTGGGTCCGTTTACCCCGGAATTGCCACAAAATCCTCTGAGAACACAAAGAAATCCAATCTCTTCCCAGCACTGCCAAGCCCTGAGGCTCCCAGCTCCGCCTGGAACGAATCCCTGCATCCAGGCAGGTCCCACTTCTGGCAGGGGATGGATCACCAGCCACACGGGAGATGTTTTGGTGCGGATTTTGGGGCAAAAACTTCCTAGTTTCCTACTCCCAGCCCCCTCCTGGGGCAGGGATGAGGGGGTGTGGGTGGAAGGATGGAGAGATGGGATTGATTCCCTTTTCCTGGCCTGGAAAAGAGCCCCAGCTGAGGCCAGCTGAGCTCAGCACCATCCCCGGACAGGTCGGCATCCAGGCAGGGATGAGGCACAAAAGGAGAATTATTTCCATTTAATCCTTGCGGTATTAAGGGAAAAATATCCACAGTAACAGCGAGGATCTGGTGGGGAAAAAAAAATTTAAAATGTAGGAAGCCTGGAGTCTGCACAGCAAAAACAGCACCGGAAAATCTAAATAATGGCCATGGAAGCTGGAAAAGAGCTCCCGGAAAATCCTGGCTGGGCAGAGGCCTCGGAGCGGTTGTCTGGAGCCCGGCTGATTCCTCTGGCTCCTCATCCCCTGGAAGCTCCTCCGTGGCTGAGGCCAAGCCGGGATCAAAGAGCTTTCCCAGGGGCGGGAGTGCAACATTCCACACATCATCCAGGGAGCCCTCCGGGGAATCGCCGCCCGTTTTCCCTTCCCATTCAGCAAAACCCTTCCCATTTTTTTCCATTTCACGCTCTGTGCTCCAAGCCTTCGCTGGGGACGGGGGAAAGGGCAGCGGGTGGCCAGAGGCTGGACACGAGGGTTTGGGGCTGATTTATGGCTCCCTGTGACTCTGTGAATTGCAAACCCTGAACCCTGCCCTGCCCGGACTCGGGAGATGATCCCATAAAACATTTCTGGGAGCGCTGGAGCTGACCCTCCCCGACCCCGCTGACCACAAGTGGACAGTGGACACCGTTTCACCCGTGGAACGCTCCTCACTGGGATGTTCCTCTGCGGGGCACGGCCGAGATAAAATTAAATCAGGTTTTGGGACGATCCCAGAACCCCTGAGCTTGGAAAAGCCCTCCAAGGTCACCGAGCCCGAGCTGTGCCTGATCCCACCTTGTCCCCATCCGAGAGCTCCGAGTGCCACTTCCAGGAATTCCTTGGACACCTCCAGGGAATGGGGACTCCAAACCCCCCCTGGGCAGCCCCAGCACCCAAATCCCCCCTCCCCGGGAAGCTCCTGGCTCATTCCCACCGGGATCATTGAATAGAAGGAAGCTCCGAGTGATTAATTAACTCCGGAGTGTTTAATTACCCTCGGAACATCCAATGGACATCCCCGGCTCTGTCTCCCGGCATTCACAACACTCGGCGTTCCCAATTAGCCGTAATTAAGGATTGTAACGATTCCCCATGTTTACGCCGCCCATTAAAACCCCGAATTTTCGTTATTCCCAGTCCCCACGGGCTCCTCGGCGAGGGGCACGGCGGGAAGAGGCTCCTCTGTGCCGCGGTTTGTGCCGAGGCCTCGCAGCCGGACGGGCTCGGAGGCAGAAGCAGAAATTCGGGATAAAAATCTGAGCTCCGATTTCCCAGGCTGCGGTTCCCGCCGAACGGGGGGATGGATCCACCCCGTGCGGCCGCTGTTTACCTCCCAGGCTGACAATGCAGATTTATGCAAATGAGAGCCCGGCTGCTGCTCGTCTGCTCGTTAATTAGCAGCGCGTTCCGGCCCGTGGAAACCAGGCTGGGGAAAATTCCATCAGCGGCTGGATCCCGCTCTTCCCCACGTTCCTGCCCCGCTTCCTGCGGCTTCCACAAGGTTTCGGGGTGGAAAAAATCTGCCGTGGACATCGTGGGGCTCCTGGGCTAGGGAGCAGGGAAAGAGGGACCTGGGAAAAGGGGGGAAAAGCGGGATTTGGGAAGAGGTGAGCGGCAGCTTTGCTTGAATCTGGATTTCCCTTCCAGTTTCTCCATGAAGCGATGACGCTTGGTGGGGGAAAAATGATCTTTCAGAGAATCACGGATGTATTTGGGCTGGAAAAGACCTTTCACGGAATCGTGGAATCATTCGGGTTGGAAAAGAGCTTTCAGAGAATCATGGAAACGTTTGGGTTGGAAAAGACCCTTGGGAGAATCATGGGATCATCAAAAACGGGTGGGAAGAACCCCGAGGCTTTCTTGCTCTCCCTGAGGCGCATCCATGATCCCAACAGGCGAAATTCGGGATAAATTCCTGGGAGAAGGGCACGAACTGTCAGTGAGCCAACACCTGCACAGCCTCCGGGATGTTTTATTCCCCAAAAAAAACTGGATCGGCTCCAAGCGTCGGGCACAGCCACAGCTCTGCCCAAGCCGAGCTTTTTCCGGGAATGCCGTGGGATCAGACACAGCCCCTCAGGGTTCCCCCTCCCATTCCCCTTTCCCAATTTTTCCCTGCCCTCTGCGTCCCTCAGGGACATTTTTTTTTTGCCGGGATTTACACATTTATTTACAAATCCAGAGCACCTTGTGGGGGGAATCCCGGGCGCCCACAGGATTCCGGCGCCTGTTTCCAACCCGGCTTCTTCCGGTGTTTCCTCTGCAATTTCTGCACACACAGCCCCGCAAAACGGGCCTAAACACTGCAATTTTCCAACCATTTTTGTCCAAATTGCCGGCAATTTCCCCACGGTCCCAGCACCAAATTATAACCGAGTGCTCGGAATCGCTGCGAGGCCGCCCAGGAGGGAGGGAGGGAGGGGGGAATGTCGGGATGAGGCGGCAGCAGCTGGACACAAACCTTTCAAAAATGGGTTTTCAGGTTATTAGAGGCCACATCTCGGGCCTGGAGTCATCAGGGTGGGGGGAGAGATGAGGCCGTTCCCGTGATGGATTTGGGATGCAGCACCGTAAATCTCCGCGGGCGGCGGGGAAAGGGGCTGTTTGCGCCGGATATTTGTGGCGCTGGGATGGGAAAACAGAAATGGATCCCAAAATAAACCTGGGCAGCGGCTCGGGCTGAGAGGCAGCCTTAGCTCGGTCACTCGGGAAGCAATTCCAGCTTGGAAGAGGGGACGGTTCCTGGGATAACTCGAGAGGGGGACCCAGGGGGGCTTTGCAGAGCTCCGGGAGCGCCCAATTCCAGCGTTTTTGGGGGATACCGCACCCCTGGGATTGTTCCAATCCAGGCTGGACGGGGCTGGGAGCAGCCTGGGGTTGAGGAAGGTGTCCCTGCCCGTGGGAAATCCCATCCTGAATGGGATTTCAGGTCCCTCCATCCCAAACCATTCCAGGGTTGGATCTGGGTCTGGATACGGACAAATCCCATCCTGAATGGGATTTCAGGTCCCTCGATCCCAGACCATTCCAGGGTTGNGATCCCAGACCATTCCAGGGTTGGATCTGGGTCTTGGATACAGACAAATCTCATCCTAAACAGGATTTCAGGTTGCTCCATCCCAAACCATTCCAGGGTTGGATCTGGGTCTGGATAAAGACAAATCTCATCCTGAGGTGGGATTTCAGGTCCCTCCATCCCAAACCATTCCAGGGTTGGATCTGGGTGTGGATAGGGGCGCTCCAAGGTGCGGCGCTGCAGGAAAACCCGGACATTCGGGAAGGAGAGGCCAAGACCTGGAGCAGAGCATCCCCACCCCAGCCCATCCCCTGCACCGCCTTCCCCCTGCATTGGGGTCACCCCATTCCTTCTCTGCCTCGGGAACGCAACGGGAATTTGGGATCCAGTTCCTCCAGCCATCCCCCCCAGGAGCTCTGTCGCTCCCGGTCCTTCTCCGTGCCATCCTCCCGCTGCTTCCCACACGGAATTCACACTCCCTGCTCCCCCTTCCTGCCAGGAGCGAGGAACCCGCCAGATATTTTCGTGTTTCTCACAGATGGCCTCGGTTTCCAACCCAACCACGCTGCAGGCACGGGGGAATGTATTAATAATTACACAAGGTGTTAATTGCTTCCCGGGCAGGGCTTTTGTCTCTCCTCCCTCTGCTGAGGCAGCGACTTAACGCGCGGGGCGAGTGTCAAGTGCGGTGCTTCAGTCCCGAGCCGAGAGCCTTCATTAGAATTGCTGATGAATCTAATAATTAAACACATAAATACGCGTTACCTCGGGTATTAAATCTCATCATTGGGCCCGTCCAAAATCAATCCGGGGGCGCGCGCACGTTAACGCGCGGGGCGAAGTTAATTAGGATGAATCCCAACAATATTTGAGTAATTCTTAACCGGCGGAATCCCCGTCCGCGGGGCTGTGAATGAGTTATACCCCGGGAATTAACGCCTTCCCCTGATGGAGTTTATCCTGGGAAATCAGTAACGCTGCGGGAAATCCGCGAGGATAAATGACGGGCCTGTTTGCCCGAGCATCGCCCTCGGGGAAATCATCAAATATCCCCCGTCAGGGCCCAGGCTCCGCTCCAGAGCCGGAGAACTGGGAGGGAGCTGGTGTGGATCTCCGGGGGCTAGGACCCTCATTCCCTGCCCCAGGGGTTCCAGCTGAATCCCAATTTTCCAGGAAACTGGACCTGCAACTCTGGCATGGATCTCATGGGGCTCTGGCCCTCATTCCCTGCCCCAGGGGTTCCAGCTGAATCCAAATTTTCCAGGGAAATGGAGCTCCTGCGACTCAGGCATGGATCCCGTGGGGCTGTGACCCCATTCCCTGCTCCACAGGGGGTTGGGAAAGGGGATAAGCAGCCCTTGGGAAGGCTGAGCCCAGCCCTGGAGCAGGAGCTCGGTGCTGATTTCGGGGCTGGGTGGTTCATCCATGATTTACAGGGAATATCTGCGCTTCCCGGGCCAGGCTGGGGGGCCACAGGAGCTGTCACACCTCGGTGTGCGGCCACAGATTAAAACCCCCCAGCCCTGGGGACGGCCCTGCAGCACTTCAAGGAGCCGCGGGGTCCTCCAGCAATTAATTTCCCCCCTCATTAAACGCCTCGCTGCCGCTTCTCCACCCTCCCCGCGCGATTTAGGGATTTATCGCTAATAAAGGGCAGCGAGGTCCCCGCAGAGGGGAGCGGGGGGCAGCGGAGCGGGGTCTCCCCTGTCCTCCCGCAGCTTCCCTGCCCGGGTTTGTTTCCGTCTCCGCTCGCCTCCCCCCGGGATAACACCATCCCTCAGTCTGCTCTGACACATTCCTTTCCCCCGGGGGCAATTTGCGCGGAGAACGATTCCCTTGATTGCTCGCTTTGCCTCCTCCTCCTCTCTTGTTCTGCGGGCTTGGAGGTTTGGGTTTTTTTCTTTTTTTTTTTTTTTCTTAAATTGGGTTTTTTTCTTCTTTTTCTTATTATTATTTATTTCTGAGGGATCATGAAATACCGTGCTTTAGCAATAATCGCGCGGCGGGGACGTGTCGCTGCCAGGGCAGAGCTGCTCCTCCCGAACCCGGGCTCCGTTCGCTCAGCACGGGTGGGTTTGGGGTTCCCAAAACCTGGCAGGGTCTGCGGCCACCTCAGGGGGGGGGACATCTGGGACCTCCCTGCGCCGAGGAAAAGTCCCACGGCCCAGGCAGGGCCGGGATGGAGATTTGGGATGGGGATTCCGAATTTAACCCCAAGCACAGAATTATCCCACAGCGGTTTGGGTGGGAAAGGGACCTCAAACCCCACCCGGGGACAATTCCCACCATCCCGGGGCGCTCCAAACCCAGTCCAGCCCGGCCTCGGGCACTTCCAGGGGTTAAAAGCATCCAAATCCCCAAGGAAACCCCAGCAGGAGCAGGGAGCTGTGCCCAGGCCTGCGCATTCCCAGATCCAGCGGGATTCCTGGAAGCGCCGGAGCCCTGGAGCTCCCCCTGCTCGCTTCAGCACCGCCTCGATCCCGCTCGAGAGCCCCGGGGAGTTCCTATTTAGCTGTAAATTTATCTGTATTGGATTCTCCGCTGCAAGTGCAGATAAATTCCCTGTTTTTCCCAAACCCGCTCGATTCCGGCCTCGATAACGAGCGGGGGCAATTCCCACGCTCGGAATCAGGAACTGTCTGCAGGGCTGTGCTTTCCCTGGGCGTTATTTTGTTTTTTTTTAATTATATTTTAACCTTTTCCCGGCTACCTGGATCCCAAAAAATCCCCCCTGGCACAGCCGGTGGGGGATTCCTGGTGGGATCCACGCCACGGGAATCGTGTGGATGGGGTTCAGGTGGCTGTGAAGGTGTTTGTGAAGGGGTTTGTGGGGATGTTTATGGGGATGTTTATGGGGATATTTATGGGGATGTTTACGGCAGGTCCCGCTGTTCCTCAGAGAAATATTGATTTGTAAACAAAGGAACGTCCCTGCGGCTGCTGAATCAGCCTGAGCTACGGCATGGGCCGGAATCACTGAAAAAAATCGGGTTTTTTTAGTATTTCTGGGTCTGTTTTATTTGTAAACCAAAGGGAAAAAGGGAAGAGAAGATCCACGGAGCTGCTGTGCGCTCCTGGAGCTGCCGAGCCTCACCCCAGACCTGCCCACGGCTCCAGCAGCCGAGCAGGGACCGATTATTTCGTTCCCTCAGCCAGGAGTGTCCCCAGCCGGGACGGGAATGGCGGCACTGGGACGGCCGCCGGAGCATCCCTGCTTTCCTGGGATCATCCAGAGCCGCTATCCCGGATTTACGGCTGGAAGGGAGGCAGGAACCTGTCCGAGCTGGCGTGGCTCCCGAGCGGAATTGCAGCAGCAGCATCCCAGGATTTTGGAGCTGCTAAAATGGGGTTTGCCGTTCGTTATCCCGGGGCGGAGGCTGCGGGAAGCCTCGGGGGTTTGGGGTTTGGTTTGGTTTTTTTTTTAAAGGAATAAAACTTTCTCTTTTTATTGGCGCCTCGCTCTTTCGTTTCATTTCCTTTGCCTTTGCCTGAGAGGAGAAAAACGAGGCTCTAAACTTTCCGCCCCCTCGCTATCTCCTCCCTTATCTGAAGGCAGCGCTGCAGATGGTGCCGTCAAACCCGAGATAAGGGCAGGGAGCAGCCTGGGGGGGCTGGCAGGAACCTCCCTCCTCCCTCCTTCCTTCCTTCCCTC
>VZRR01012598.1:14726-26313 GCA_013398015.1 Oreocharis arfaki
GAGGTGGGGCTGTGCCGGGCAGAGTCCCGATCTCCAAACCCTGCCCCACGGGGAGCTGGGGGTGACATGGCTCCTTGGGACCCCTGGGAGGCTGTCACAGGCTCCGCTGCCCTCCTGATTCCCCCGCACAAGCGCAGAGCAGCCTGTCCCACATTCCAGCGGTTGGATCCTGCATCCCAAGCCCATCTCCGAGCGCTGCTGCGGAGCCTGTGGAACCTGCTGGGGTGTTTATGGCTCAGAGCTCCAGGGACTCCAAAGGAAGAGGGGATGGAGTGACTGAATTCCTGTGCTAAAGGCTCCAGCAGCGAGAGCAGGGGATGTCCAGGCAGAAGGAAGAGGATTTGTTCAGTGTTTAACGGACAAGAGAGGGGCACAGTCCGAAAGGATCCACCTTGGCTGGGCTGTGAGCAGGGAATGTTTTCAGTGGCACACGGGGAAAAATGAGCAGTGATGAATTAAACACCTGTCCCCCACTGCCTACCAGAACTGCCAGTGCAGGTGTGAGAGATAAATCATCTCCATTAACTAAAACATCTGAGATCCTCGGCGTTAGGGGCTGCAGCATTCTGCTGCATTTTAACTGATGACAGAATTCTCCCAGGTCTCCAACGCCTGCAAGAGGAATTCCCCCTTCGCTCGCACCACTGCCTGCTCTGAGCTTTACACAAACAGCGCTTGAGAGCTGCTGCTTTCAATCCTAGGTGTGATCCTGAGCTGGGAATAAGCACCTCTTCCACAGAAATTTGGAGCCTGTTTGAAGAATTAGGCCAGCGCCCGGGAATCCGAGTGGGTCTGGCTGGAAACACCCAGGCATTTCCAGCAGCGGCTGCACTCTCCCTCCCCAGAACCAGGTCCCTGAAGAGAGCTTTAAATTGGACACTGCAAAAGAAGCAGCCCTGACATCCCTGAATTCCTTAGAGAAAGTGGAGTTAAGAGCTTGGCTCAAAAGAGCTTCCCAGTAAATGCCAGGAGCTGGAGCTGAGGGCTCGTTCCTTAATCAGGACCAGACAAATTAAAATAAACACAGAAGACTGAATTTACACAACAAGTCATTCATTAAAGGCAGGGCAGAAGGGGGGAGGGAGGGGAGAGGAGTGAGAGCGAGAGAGAGCCTCCAAAACGGAGCAGATCCGAGCCAGGCTGTGCCAGGAGCCTCTCGGGAAAGGTGGCAGCGACAACAGGGAAGTGTCACAGCAACAGCCAGGATGATTCTCAGGAGAGAGGAATCCTTCACGCCAGTCTGGAAGGAACAGCAAACTGCTGGTCCCCCTGAAAGGGTCAGACCCATTTATTCAGCGCTGTTGGGGGGACCTGGTAAATGCATGACAGGAAATACAAAAATAGAGCCTCCTCTAATTGTAAAAATGCTTTAAAGTTACCTCAGCTGGGAGGGAAAGGATCACCCGGACCGGCTGAGGAAGCAGCAGCCCCACAGCTCCTGCTCCAGCTGCTTGTGCAGGTCTGGGGAATTCCAGACCAGGCTGGCAACGCCTGGAATCCCAGAATCCCAGAGTGGTTTGGGCTGGAGGGGACCTCAAAGCCCATCCAGTGCCACCCCTGCCATGGCAGGGACACCTCCCACTGTCCCAGGCTGCTCCAAGCCCCGTCCAGCCTGGCCTTGGGCACTGCCAGGGATGGAGAGTCCACATCTCTCTGTGCCAGGGCCTCATCAGCCCTGGAGTAAAGAACTTCTCCCTAATTCCTAATCTGAACCTTTCCTCTTCTGCCTGAGCCTGTTCCTGTTTTCCCCACAGGCAGGGGAATGCTCAGATACCCCTTTGATTTCGGCAGGGTGGGACAATCACCGGGGCAGTTGTGGCAATCATTCCAGCTGAATGAAGGGTCGGTGCCCAGCAGAGTTCGGGGCCTGCACCAGCAGATCCCAGAGAGCTGTGGCCAGAAATTGGGCCGGGAACACAAAGGGGCTGCAAAAGGCTCTTACCCAGCATCCATTCCCCGGGTTAAGCTACAAGAGCCGACAGCAAATCCGTGGGTTTAGCTACAGGCAATGCACACGATGCCGCGGCTCCCAGGGGAGGTGTCACAGAAGTGGGAACACGAGAGCCCGGGGCTGTCTGGAGCCTGCAGCCATTCCCACTTGTCCCTGCCAGGATCCGAGAGGAGGGCACTGGAACACAGCCCTCGAGTGCAGGAGAGCATGTAGGGGCTAAACCGGGAGCAGGGCAGGGAGGCAGCCTGTGCTCTCCATGCTCCCCGTGTTCCCTCTATTCCCTGAGTTCCCTGTGCTCCCTGAGTTCCCTCTATTCCCCGTGTTCCCTCGGCTTCCCGTGTTCCCTGTGTTCCCCATGTTCCTTGTGCTCCCTATGCTCCCTGTGTTCTCCGTGTTCCCTGTGTTCCCCCTGTTCCCTGTGTTCCCTGAGTTCCTCGTGTTCCCCGTGTTCCCTCTATTCCCTCTATTCGCTGTGCTCCCTCTGTTCCCTGTGTTCTCCCTATTCCCTGTGTTCCTCCTATTCCCTGTATTCCCTCTCTTCCCCGCACTCCTCGGGAGAGCCGATCCTGCACATCACAGCTGCAAGGCTGAGCTGCGGCGCCTGCCCAGGCTGGGGCACAGCCCTTTCCCAGCGTTTTCATCCAGGGATTCGTTCCATCTCCCCTGTAGCTGACCCTGCTCGGTTCTTTCCCTCCTTTCTGCCGCCCCGGGTTCCCGGCCCCGCTTTCCCGAGCTTTGCTGTGACCTCCTCCTGCCTGGCTTTACCCCCCAACGCGGGACAGAGCGTCCCCATCTGGGTGATGTTCCTCCGTCCCCGATGGCCCCTGCCCGGACCCCTGCCCGGACCCCTGCCCTTCCCTGGCTGCAGAGCCACGGAGCAATTCCCGGAGCAGAGGGAGGGGAGGGCTGGGCTGGGCTGGGAGAGCTCAGGGATTGCAGCCCTGCCCTGTAACACAACCCGGGAGCTCCACCACATCACACGCCCCAGACTTTGTGTTTCGGAGTTGCTGCAAACAGAATTCCTGCAGTTTTGCTTTCCCTCCTGTTCGTTCCCCCGGGGGTTACCTGGTGCCCTTCATGGCAACACACACCTGAGCTGAAATGTGTTTCCTTGCGAAACACCTGCAAAACGCCTCCAAATCAGGGCAAAGCAGCAGGGCCAAACCCCAAACTCCGAGTGCCCAGACGATCTCTGCCTGTGCTGTCCATCAGAACCCTTCTTCCACCCGGGTATTTTCGGGTGCTGGTGTCAGATCAGGGTTCCACGAAGCCTTTTGGGGTCAGTTCTCCCACCCCTCCCAGCTGCCCTGGGACAATTTTGTTCTGCTGTCACAGGAGGTGGCATTTTCAATCCAAAACTCTGTAGCTGCTGCTCACTTTGCAAACCCTTCCTGACCCTCACCACAATGCAGAAGGTTTGGGACAGCTGAACAAGAGTCACAGAGTCCTGGAAAACCGAGCTAAACTCAGGAAATCACCTGCTCCACCCCCTTGGCCAAGCAGGATCCAGCAGGAGAAAACAACTTGGGACAAATGCTTGTCAAACTTCTCTGACGCATTTCTAGCATTGGAGGTTCTGCCCTCCCTGACTTGACGGCTCTTTCTGGTAACTTCTCTTTCCAAATGCTCTTTTCCCCTCCTCCTCGCTGAGAGTTGTCCCAAACAGGTCACAGTGACCAGACAGAGACGTTCCCAGCACTTTAAATCCTTTGCAATCCTCATCTGTCTCCCTCACGAGATCCCCGAGGCTGCACATTCCACCAGGGCTGCTCTGGCACTCCGGGTTGTCCCTCCTCGTCTGCACACAGGACACAGCAAAGGCTCCTGCAGAACTCCCTGCAGTTTGTGGCCCTTCCCACCGACCTGCCAGACCCTCAGCTGGGAATCAGCAGCACCCCCCTGCCCTCGTCCCTCCTGGTCCTGGCTGAGTCCTGAGCTCTTCTTTCTCCCTAGAACACAAAGAGCAGCTCGGTCTCCTCAAGTGCCTCTGTTTTCCTGGGGTGGTTCCCAAATCTGCCTCATTCCACTTCTCGGAGCCCTTGAGGCCACTCCACTTGGCTCACAAATTCCTGGCCGTTCACCCCAGCCCTCGCTGGGGCCGTGCTCCCGCTCTGCCATGATTTGCTTTACTCATTCCTCGATTAGGAAAGAGCCTCCAGCCCACGAGACATTTCCAGGGGTGCTTCAAAGATCAGAGAGCAGAGCAGCTGAAACCGAGTACGAAGAAGCTGCTGCTGTTCGTGCTGCACACAATTCCAGCCAGCAAACACAAACCAGCCTTGACATCTCCGATGTGAGACCCGGGCCCCAAAGCACCTCTTTGCCCGGGGTGGTAACAGCAAAAACCCTTTTGCTCTGAGGACTTGATCTCTCACACCTTTCATTTGCTGTCCCACTAGTGCCAAATTAATTCATTTTTACATTCCAGTGAGGTCAAATCCCGAGGGAAATGGAGAACTGCAGACACTGCCAGAAGAAGCAGAGGGAGCTGCTCATCCCCATTTCCCAGCCCAGCGCTTTGTTAACCCCAGGATCAGGATCCAGCTCCCACTGCAGGAATGATCAGAGCATTTAGGTCCTTTAAGGGCCCCTGGAAGTGGCAGCTTTCAGGGGCTGATTTGGACAGACCCACGGGCGTTTCAGAAGAGCTTTTTTGTGTTCCCAGCGAATGCTGCAAGTGCTCCCCTGCAGTTCTCATTTCTATTTAACAACCTTCCGTTGTAGCTCGGTCTCGGCTGCCTTTGTCGGTTCGGGGATGAAGAGAGCAGAGCCTGAGCCAGTCTCTGTGTGGGAAACAGGATCCAGGGCCTCATCCAGCGTTAATGAGCCGAGGCACTTCACCGTGCTGTGGCTCACCCTCCCTCCTGCCTTTGCTCAGGGAGGGGAGGCACTGCTGTCACTGCCCCAGCGAGGAATGGGGTGCAGAGTGGCTCAGAATGATGCTCCAGTGGCTGGGACATCAGCCTGATCTTTGGAAGCCAATTCCTCACTCCTCCAGCCTCCCCATGCCCTCCCCAGCAGCTCTGAGCCCTTCAGCTCCAGGCACACAGAGCACAGGGAGATAAATCTCAGTTAAATCCATCACAGTTCGGTGTCTGCCTCTCACCAGATGCAGGGAGGAAGCCCAAAGCAAGGCAAGCACTTGAACAGGAGCCTTCCAAGCCCAATTATTTATTTTGAATATAAATAACCCCCTGTGTTAGAATTATTTAGACATTAGGAGAGGAGTGTCACTTCACTGGCTGAGAGGAGCCACTGCTCTGTGGAGCAGCCAAAGCACACAGAGTTTGTTTTGTGTGGCTGGAGGAACGAGGTTGGATGCTGATGCCCACGAGATGGTTTTTATTTTTATTGTTATTTGGATTGGAAGGTTTCCACACTGTACTGGAAATGGAGTTGTTATTGTTAGAGTCTCATCAACGCTGTCACCTCAAGCAGGGAACTGGGAACTCACCCCACGGAGAGTGCAGGGACACAAAAGGAGCTCTGTGCTGTGAAGTGAAGGCAAGCAGGTCCCCGTGCATGGGCGAGGGGCTCTGCAGCTCTGACAGAGGGGAGGCCTCAGCTGGAGCCCAGCTGGAGCCTGGGGAGAGGGAACTGAAGTAATTAAGTCAAATCCAGGGGAGGGACAAATGGACAGTGACAATGAGGAGCAGATTCTGCACCTCGAGGATTTCCTGGGGCTGAAGAAATCAGGGCATTGTTTCACGTCCTGCCCTGAGGTTTGAGTCTGCCAAAGCCGCGGGTTGAGCTCAGACCTTGCTGAAGTGGAAAATAAGAATAGCTCACCCCGATGAGCAGGCACTGGCAATTCTGGGATGAGAGCACAGAGCTGCTCCAGGGTTTAAACAAAGATTTCCTGCCCTTCACCTGCTCCATTAATGATCCATTTCCAGGCACTGGGAGCAGCAATTCCTGCCACTGCCAAGCCATGGGCACTGCCAGTCACGCTGGCCGTCCTTCAAGGCATGGAATTCCCTGCCTGATGGACATAGAGACAGAGATTACCCCAGCTCACAGACCTTCCTCATATTATTGCCTCTTTTTCCTTTCCCAATGAACCATTTTTTAATTAAGTTTTTTTAATTAAGGTTTCATAATTCCCCCCACCCCCCCCACACTGTAGGTCACCAGTGTACCCATGAAAACCCCTGTTCTGCAGAGGAGCCCACAGAGACAGAGCCCCAAATAAACCACTCCATTAAATCCCCTTTTTATTCTGGCCAGGGAGAATCAAATCCAATGGGTTCCACTTTCTGGAAGCTGTGAATTCATTCCCCATACTGGATGCATTTCCCATACCAGATGCATTTCCCATATTCGATGGGGATATTTCCCAGTATTCCCCATACTGGATGCATTTCCCATACTGGATGCAATTCCCACCTCCAGTCCCTGAGCCCCTCCCGTGCTTTGTGACAGGCACAGGCGGGTGTGGAGCTGCTGCCTGCCCCGCTCTGACCCCAGGGACGTGCTGCAGCCCCGCAGTGTGGGGATGTCATTTTTTATCTCCATCCCTGGCTGGTTCCCACTCGGGGTCGCTGGGGGCGGAGGGAGAGTGGCAGGATCCCGTTTGTGACACGCTCGTTCTGCTCGTGGGAATAAAGACGGAGCTGCCACGGGGCTGATGCTCTCAGAGCAGCTCCAAAGCGCACGAATCCAGGGCTGTGACAGAAAGGGGAACCTAGAAAGAACCTCGGGCTTTTGTCCAGCGTCCCCTGAACGCCGTGGCGATGAACCAGGGCAGGGAAAAGTGGCACAACAAAGAGGGGCCCCTTTCAAGGCCAGCTCGTGAGCTGCTTTGTGAACCAGCAGCAGCTCAGGTCTCCTGAAACGAGCCCGAGCTGGGAAACCGAGGCTGCATTTCCCCAGCAGCGGTGGGCTCTGCTCAGGAGCAGCCAACAGCTTCGAAATGAACCCTCTGCTGTAAGGACCAGTGTGGGCCTGTGGTCCTCACAACTGCCCCCAAACCCAGCCCCTCCAGGGAGCTCTGGGGCAGGGATGCACCGGGCAGGGATGCACCGGGCAGGGACGCACCGGGCAGGGATGCACCGGGCAGGGACGCACCGGGCAGGGCTGCACCGGGCAGGGATGCACCAGGCAGGGATGCACCGGGCAGGGATGCACCGGGCAGGGATGCACCGGGCAGGGATGCACCGGGCAGGGATGCACCGGGCAGGGACGCTGGCACCGGATTAACCCGAGGCTGCAGGCGGTTCCCTCGTTGCTTCGGAAGGACGTGGATTTCCAGGCTGTGCCAAGCAGGGAGAGCCCCCCGCACTGCCGGACCCTGGAGAGGTCTGAGCCTTTGTGCCACGCCAGGAAGGGACCGGTAACAACAAATAGTAAAATAAAAACAGTGCGAACTTTCACTGGGGACAAACTCCCCTCCGAGGCCAGGCTGGATGGGGCTCTGAGCAGCCTGGTCCAGTGAAGAGGCCCTGCCCATGGCAGGGGCTGGAATGGGATGATCCCTAAGGTCCCTTTCCACCCCAACCAGCTCCAGGACTATTTAACACAGGAATAAATGAGGATGGCAGAAAAAATTCCTGAAAGAAAGTAATTCCTGATTTGTGATTTCCTTGCATGGGGTTTGTTCCTTGGTCAGCCTCCAGCACTTCCAAGGTCTCCTGTAATGCCAGGATGGATCCCTGGGGAGAGCAGAACCCCCCAGCAGGGTTTTCCAGCCTCGCTGCCCCAGCAGGAGCAGCCAGGGAGCAGCTTCAGGCAGATGCTCGGAGCAGCAGCAGGAGATCAAAGGGATTCCTTTAATCAGGAACGTGATCCACCAACAAACCCTTCCTGAGCAATGTCTTCAAAAATCTCCTCTGAGGTGTTGGCAGCATTTTGGGAGCCCTCTGTTATCACAGCCCCATCAGCTGCTTTTGATCTGGAGCTTTGCAGCTTTCCCTGGAAAAGGCTTCCCCCCGCCACGACCTCTGGGTTTGGCCCTGGGGCAGGTGCTGGGATTAGAAATCAAACCTTTGGCTACGGAATTTCTCTGATTAAAGCTCACTTCTGCTGATAAATCAGAGGGCTTGCAGCACTGCCAAGGCTGCTTTGATTTTTCCAAGGAATTCTCTTCAGTTCTTCACTTTGTGAGGGAGTAGGGGATTATTAAGACAGAAAAAACCACCTCGAAGTGGACAGAATTCAGTGCCAGGCTCACGAAATCACGGAATCCCTGAATGGGTTGGGTTGGAAGGGACCTCAAAGCTCACCCAGTTCCAAACTCCTCCTGTGGGCAGGGACACCTCCCACTATCCCAAAATGCTCCAAGCCCCAGTGTCCAGCCTGGCCTTGGGCACTGCCAGGGATCCAGGGGCAGCCACAGCTGCTCTGGGCACCCTGTGCCAGGGCCTGGCACCCTCCCAGGGAACAATTCCTTCCCAATATCCCATCCATCCCTGCCCTCTGGCAGTGGGAAGCCATTCCCTGTATCCTGTCCCTCCATCCCTTGTCCAAGGTCCCTCCTGGCGCCCCTTTAGGCCCTGGAAGGGGCTCTGAGCTCTCCCTGGAGCCTTCTCTTCCCCCGGTGAGCACCCCTGGCTCTCCCAGCCGGCCCCCACAGAGTTCCCCAGGGTTTGATCTCCACATTAACTCCAGGGCTGTGCTTCTCTCCTGCCCAGGCTGTGCTTCGTGTCCCCCGGAGTGAACAGAGCTCTCGCTCTCCCAGCAGCTCCATTAATGCTCTGCTGCTGCCAGGCCTCTCGTGGATGGAACACGGAGTCTGTGTAGGAGGTTAAAAATATCCCCATTCATTATTTACTCCTTACAGCAAGAGCCCGACGCTTTGAAGTGTGATTACAAATAAAAACACCATCAGAAACCCGCCTGCCCACCCCTTCCCCTGCAGGAATATTTGCTCTTTGTCCTGCTCTGATCTCCTGTGAACTCTTCCAGCTCACCTCCTTTAAATATATGCCTTTTATTTTATTTTGTTTTTTTCCAGTGCAAATGAACCCTTTCTGGAAGCGCATTTCCAGCGGTGCATCCCCCTTTGCCTCGGCAGCCTTGGAGCTGCTCAGCCGCGACAGGGACCGGAATGAATTTTGTTGTTTATCCCAGCGTTCACCGAGCTCACAGAAATGCACGTACGGATAATCCCACGTAGGTGGAAAACAGGGAGCAGCAGCAGCGTCCCACTGAAGGGTTCTGCCACTCCTCCTCAAAACAGAAACAAAGGAGTCTTCAGATCAGGCCCAGGGAATAAACACGCTCTCTATCTAAAGGCAGAGTTCCTTTCAGGTTGACCCAACTTATTTTCAATAAACATCTTCCCCTCCCCCAGCAGATCTAAACCCTTTCTTTAAAGATAAACTCCTCGTGGGGAGGCTGCGGATTCCAGGTTTGGAGGTAATTGGGTGCCAGGGGCTCACAATTCCCGGTGTGAGCAAGGTTTTGGGGATAAAGGGTGGTGTTTGTTCACTACAACACAGCTCTGGAGTGCCCCTGGATCCCTGGCAGTGCCCAAGGCCAGGCTGGACGGGGCTTGGAGCAGCCTGGGACAGTGGGAGGTGTCCCTGCCATGGCAGGGGTGGCTCTGGATGGGCTTTGGGGTCCCCTCCAACCCCAACCAGTCTGGGTTTGTATTTTTCAGATAAATTGCAACAAAGTGCTGGAAACAAACCCCAGGGAGGGAGGGACAGTTCAGCCAGGGCTGCCTGGCCCAGCTCCCTCCAGGGAGGGAAGTTCCCTCCTGGGACAGGCAGTGCCCATCCCCAACCCCCCTTTGGGGCAGCCAGGCCCCCCTGAGCAGCTCCCTCCGAGCCCAGGGCAGCTCTGCCCTGCAGGGCACCGGAGAGGGGGGGGAATTTTCCATCCGAGTGCCAATATCTGCTGCATTTCCAAGGAAAAGGCCAAAGACGCCTGGTGAAATCACCCAGCTCTGCAGGGGGGAAATAAAATCAACCCTTCTGCCAGGGTTAGCAATTCCAGGGACTAAATTGTGCGGAAAAAAAGGATGGAAACACGTTTGTTTTGATAAATGCTGTGGGTTTGACTGGAAAAAACATCTTCAAAGCCCCTCCCGTGGCACTGAAGGCTCTGCTGCAGCTGGAAGTTTCTGCTGTGAGACATTAACTGTGTGTTCCACGAGGAGCTGGTGGCAGTGTGGTGACAAGGAATTGTTTGTGCGTGCAGCAGGTGGGTGGGAGGGAATCACTGCACGGAGCTGGGAGAGGAAAATGGGAAGGATGAGAATGGATCTGACAGTGGTGGGAGATAAAAATGTACCGGAGCCTTCTCCCTGGCTGCAAGAACAAGCTGGGCTGGGTGAATTTCCCGTTTCAGGCCCTTGGAAGCTGCATTTGACAGGAGAGGGGGAAGAGGGCAGGGAGGAAGGAAGGGAGAGGGCAAGGGGTGAAAGGTGAGCCCGTGTCCACTCCAAAATCCCGGCTTTGAGCAGGAATGCCTGGTTTGGGCAGCAGGGAAGGAGGAGGTTGGAGGCTCTGCTTGTTCCTCCCACCCCACGTGTCTCCTCTTCTCTGCCTTCACCCCAAACCATCAGCGAGTTCCTTTCCCAGAGCCAGCCCTGGTGGGAGTCAGGTCTGGAATGGGAAGGGAGCAGTTTGGGACGCTTGGAACCATTTCCATCACGATGTAACAGCACCACGGGAGCCAAAGCAGAACCTCCCGCACTGCCCCCCTGGTTTAAAGCACCCAAATCGCCCAGCCCGGCACTCAGAAGGACGAGGGCACCCCCAGCCCCCAGAGCTCCCCAGGGAAATCAGGTCTGAATGTCACAGAATGTGCCTTTTGTAGCAATTTGTGTTCCAGGCCAGTGGCCGACTGTCCCTCACCCCTTCTGGGGGCGGGGGTGGCCCAGACCTGCGGCGTGGGATCCTTCCTTCCTTAATTCCCGTCGTTCAGAGCCGCTCCCGGGCTGCTCTCCGTGCCCCAGCCGAGCCCAGATCCCGCTCAGGGAACAGGAGTGACCCAGGCGGGTCCCTCGTGCTGCTCTGAGAACACTTCTGTGCGGCCAAGGAGCAGGAACGTCCCGAAGGGATGAGCTGAGGGGTATTCGGAGTCCTTGCAGAGCACACAGCGGCTGAAGCTGGATTTCAGTGAAGACTCCGTGTCAAGGGAATGGGTTAAGGGGTGGCAGGGCTGGGCTGGGCTGCTGTGGGGCCGAGGGGTGAGGGGCTGCCCTGGGGCTGTAGGGTGAGGGGCTGGGGTGCCCTGGGGACACGGGGTGAGGGGCGGGGGTGCTGTGAGGCTGTGGGGTGAGGGTTTGTGGGGCTGTAGGGTGAGGCGCTGGGGTGCCATGGGGATGCAGGGTGAGGGGCTGTGGTGCTGTGGGGCCATGGGGTGAGCGTTTGGGGTGCTGACCCTCTGCAGGGAAGTGAGAGCAGGACACAGATCTCTTTATACCCATCACACGTCCCCCCTCCGCCTCCCGGCCCCGCTGCTCCCCCACCGTGTCTTTGTGCTGGATTCTTTTTTTTTTTTTTTGAATTCTCCAAGATTTTTTAACTTTATTCAGGGATGGAATAAGGGGCAGGATGAAAGGATCTCTTTCAGGTCCCTTCCAGCACGGCAAAGGCTCAGCAGAGCTCGGGCAGGGAATGCCGTGACCACAGACAGCTCTGACCAGGGCCAGCGCTGGGCACACGGAAATCATGGAATGCTGGAATG
>VZRR01012606.1:173-14984 GCA_013398015.1 Oreocharis arfaki
GGGGTGTAGGGGGTTTGGAGCAGCGCCCTGGTGAGGAGACGCTGTGGGAGCGGGGCAGGGTCAGGCTGGAGAAGGGGAGGTTGGGAGGGGGATCCCGTCAATCCGTACAAATGTCTCCGAAGGGGTGTCAGAGGACAGTGCCGGGCTCTTTTCAGTGGTGCCAGTGACAGGACGAGGAGCAAGCAATGGCCGTGATCTAAATCACGAGAAGTTCCACTCCAACATGAGGAAGAACTTCCCATGGAGGGTGGCAGAGCCCTGGAACAGCCGCCCAGGGAGGGTGCAGGCTCTCCCTGTCTGGGGACATTCCAAACCCACCTGGACGCGTTCCTGTGCCACCTGCTCCAGGTGCCCCTGCCTTGGGCTGGGTGATCTCCAGAGCTCCCTTCCGACACCGATGATTGCTGATCACAAGGAGGGGTTTGGTGGCCTCCTGAAAAACTGAGCAAGAAAAAAAGTAGTTCTACACATTTCTGCTCTCTGAACTGGGAGGAAAAAAAAAAGGCAATAAATGACTAAAGAGCAGAAATAATCACAGGTTTATTTCTAACTCAGAGTCTTTTCTATTTTGCACCCTTGGCCACATGGGTAAGGAAATATATTCATTTCCAGCACATTCAGGTCGCTGCCACCTTCCTGGTTTGCTTCTCTCCTGATAGTTTCCTGTCACCTTCCAGGCATATTTATGGTGGAAATGTGTTTGTTGCTGTTGGAAGCTACTCAAGGAGCTCACGAGGGTGGGCAAACCCTTCCCACCTGTTTGCCAGTTTATCCTGCCTTTTGTTTCCGTGGTGTTCCTATATTCCTGAGCAGGATAATCACCTGTTTTTCCAGCCAGCTGAGCCTCTGGCAGTCTCTGGAAGGGGCTGCCCAGGGAGGTTTGGAGTCCCCACCCCTGGAGGTGTCCAAGGAAGGCCTGGACATGGCACTCAGTGCTCTGGGCTGGTCACAGGGTGGGGACTGGGCACAGCTTGGACTTGGAGTATTTTCCAGCCTCAGTGATGCTGTGATTCTGTGATCTCAGTTTTCCATTCAGGAATATTTCCCCCTCCCAAGCTGGCATTTGTAACTTTCCAGAGGGAAGCTCTTTGGGACAGTGATTCTCCCACTCTGGAAGCATTGGTACAGCACGAAGCACAGCTCCTGTCTGGAGCTGCTGTGAACTATTGATTCATTTAATATGTTCATTAAAAATACATCTCTCTGTTTTGGTTTTTTTTTTTTCCCCCTTGATCCTCTGGGACTCTGTGAAATTAGAGCAACCTGAGATTCCTTTTGTCTTTCTTCCTTGATGACAAAGCAAAAGAAGAAAGAACTCGGGGGTGAATCCATTGAATCCATTTTAATTCCACATCCCAGTGTCAGGGATTTAATTGCTCCTTAACTCAGAAACCAGCTCTGCAGCTCTGCAACAATTCTCTTTTCCAAGCTAATGGCACCAGATGGTCTCCTAAGGCTCTGGGTACATCCCACCCTGTGCATGCAGGGCTCACCTGACACATGCCTGCACCAAAGGAATCTCTTGCCCTTTTTAAAGCACAGCAGAATCCCCAGCACCCCTGGTGCCTAATGGCTCATTGAGCTGCTCCCTTCTAGAACCTTCTGCCTGAAGTTGTGCTTTTCCCAGTGATGGTTTTCAGCAGTGAACACAGACACCGTGGTGGGAATTTTATGGCTCTCCTGGCGTGTGACCCCTCGGAATTCTGTAGAAGCACAGTCCTGCAGATAAGCACAGTGACCTGTGATGCCTCTGGCAGATTCCTCTGGCTTTTAAAACGCTTCCTTGCTTTTCCTGCTGTGCTGCTTTTGAGTTCAGGCCTTTTCCTTGTGTTTCTGGTTCTGCAGAGGGATAGATCCAGAGGCTGAGGTGGAATCCTGGGGTCCAGCACAGACACGTGGGCAGGGACTGAAGGCTCAGACGTGGCAGCTGCAGAACCCCGAGTAAATCATGTGTAACTTCCTCTTCCTCCTTGCTCTGGGTGTGCCTCGGGCCTCTGAGTAAGAGTGAAGGCACTGGGCTTCTTACAAGTGCTTTAATACCTGTTAACAAATCATTTAATCCCGTGTGTGCCTCAATTTCCCATCCACCACGGAGAAGTGTCAGAGTTCCCTGCTCCACAGGGCTGGGAGAGACAATTCTGGTCAATTTGTGAAGTCCTGAGGAGGGAAATGAGCACTGCAAAGTTTTATAAATTAAGGGATGTGATAAAAGTGTTATGTGGGCCCAAAAACGTGGTTGTGGAAAAGGACTTTGACATCTTCTGGTGTGTTCCTTTCACAGATGGGCTGGGGGGATTTGGGAGCTTTTGGAGAGCCTTCTAAGGAAACTCCTAACCTAGACCGGATGGCTGCAGAAGGGATGCTCTTCCTGGACTTTTATACTGCCAACCCCCTCTGCTCTCCCTGTGAGTAAACTGGAGTTTGAACCACTTAAGCACGAGAAACATCTTCCTCTGAGAAGTTTGGGGTGTTTGCCAGCCCCTGACATGAACCAACAACCAAACCAGTGATTGTCCTCGGGCCAGAGATTGGATTTGCTGCTTTGATCTTGTGTTTTGCTCCCTTTTTATTTATGTTTGGACTGGAAAACCGACAGTTTTCAGTTTGTACAAAGCAGGGGTTGAGTGATCAGTCCAGCTAAAGGATTTTTGTACCATTTCAGTTCAGTGTTCCAGCCCCAGTTGTTGCATTTTTTTTTTCATCTTTCTCATTGTGGGTTAAACAGAGCAGGATCTGAACTGTTGCTGAACATATTTGGTCTGATTCTGTTGGCTCTGGTGAGACTTTCATGCAAGGAGAGGCAGCAGTTTGTGTCCTGCTTTTGACCCTGGCGTCTTGCAAGACTCTTGGGACAGGGACAAGAGATAAAAGGAACGTTTGGGTCTGGGAGAGGCAGATATTCTTCTCCTTATTGTTTTTTCTGTGAGGTGGTTTCTTTTTTTCCTTTCTTTTTTCCCCTGAAATCTGATTAGCTGCCAAGAGCTGAGACAAAAAAGTGAAAAACAGGGGCTTTTTATTTGGGCTCTCATTTAGGATAGCACTTGCCGGTGCGTTGATGATGTCCTTGCTCAAAAAAGGCATTTAAAATATGCTGAGATCCTGCTAATCCAGTGGTGGGACTGCATATACTTGCAGTTAAACATCTGTTTAGATATCCCCCGCAGTCAGGACTTGACTTTGATTGTGGACAGCTCTTTCTTTGTATTTCATGATTTTTGTTCAGTCAAGCTCGAAAGCTTAGCCTTGAGCATCTAATCAGTTTGTGCTAGGATTTCCTCTTAAATATGTAATAAATATATTTATGACTGAGACAGAAGGGTTGCCCCATTGGCTTTTCAAAGTAATGACTCTTCAGTGTGGGGAATTTAATAGAGGGGCCAAATTCTGTTCAGATTTGACCTGGAATAACTCAAATGATGCATCAGAACCCGGCTCTCTCCGTGGCTCGTGAGAGAGGAGAGTTCTGCCAATTCCAGTGTGAGTGATTTAGTGGCTGGCTGTGACAGGGGGACACTGACACACTTCAGTCAGTGTGCTGGCCTCATCTCCTACAATAATCTTAATGTTAAGCACAGAATGGATATAAATAAATGTTTGTGTTGTTTGCAGCAAGGGCAGCGCTGCTGACGGGCCGGCTCCCGGTCAGGAATGGCTTTTACACCACAAACGGACACGCCAGGAACGGTAGGAGCCTCATTCCTGATCTTCTTTCCTCTCCTGATTTCCCTCTGTGCCTTGTAGGAAGTTTCTCTTTGGACAAAGGGGATCTTCCCCCGTGGATCTTGCAGAGTGGCACCAAGAGATGACCCTGTGAAGTGCTGGCAATAAGTGTGGACTGTATTGCTTCCTCCTCATCAAGCAGAAAACCTCCTCAAATTAAGAGGATAACCCAGGCTGGTTGATCCATTTGTTTGTGCTGGCTGAGAAACGTTTCCTCTGGGCAGGGGAGTTGGGGTCTGGTGAAGGAAAATTGGGTGGTGGGTGTTAATACCCAGAGGGAGGAACTGGCTGCTCCCAGGTTTGTTCAGCAGGCAGATTTCTATCCAGTTTTAGAGCATTTTTCCATCTCTTGTGCCTGTGGTGCTTCCAGGGAAGATCCCTGGGTTGATTTGGGTCCCAGAGTGACAAATGCCACGTGCTGGGGCACGGCTGGGCAAGAAACAGCAGCCAGGGATTGATTCCCAGAGCAAAGTCAGAGCTGAGAGTCTCAGAGGCTGAGAGAGACTCTGCATTTCTTTCAGCTCTTGCAGGCTGAGCTCCTTTGTTGTTTTTATATTTCTATTATTTCTATTATTTCTATTATTTCTATTATTTCTATTCTATTATTTATATTTATATTTATATTTATATTTATATTTATATTTATATTTATATTTATATTTATATTTATATTATTTATATGTTATCTGATTTAGGAAAAAGCTGCCTTCATTTTAGAAAACAAAGTAAATTTATAACAAAAACCACACCTAAAGCACCTGATTTTCCGTGACATCCCCCTTTCAAGGGTCTCACCTGCACTCTGGGGTGGCAGCCCCCTCTATTATTTGCCCTCGTGCACAAGTGGGTGGAAACCTCCCTTTGGTCTCTCTGGGTCAATTTATCCTCTCCATCCCATGGGAGGGCTTCCAAGGAATGACATTGCTGGGACCCCAAACTAATGGCTATTTCTGATCCAATAACACTGCTTCTAATGTGAAGTAGCCATGAGCTGTTTGCTGTAATATTTTGAAGGGTCAGAAAGGTATTTTTGATCTGTTTTCCACAGCATACACACCACAGGATATAGTAGGAGGAATCCCAGATTCTGAATTACTGCTTCCAGAGCTCCTGAAGAAAGCTGGTTACGTCAGTAAGATCATTGGCAAATGGTAAATTTATTTGGAGATCTATTGCTTTGAGATTTCACTCTGTGTGTATTGGGAAGGAGCAGCAGAAAAAACAGAATTACAGGAAAAAAAACCCCTGTTTTGAAGCTCAGATGTCCAACTTTGGAATGTGTGATGGATCTTCCCCCTGCTGGGATCAATTCCTGAGTGTTCCCGTCACGAGTGCTTACATGTATCTTCATACAAAGAGTTGATGGGGTTTTATATGTGTATTTATATTTATAAACTCCCCAACTCTGCTTTCATCCACACCTCATACCATTTATTTAATCAGGAAACACCAGGATATTCTGTTGGAATTTGCCTTACACCTACATGGTTTTTATCTTGGACTCTTGCTATGTGTTGGGTTTTTATTAATAAACTGAATTCCTGTGGAAAGTAACAGGAATTTCTTTATCAGTTTCATTAACAGGTTGGAGAAGGGTGGGTTTGAACCGTGCTTGGATTCACCTGCTGGAACTGGGAAGAAAGCAAAGCACCCTAAGACAGTGAATTATTTATCAGCACAAATCCAAGCAGGAGAGTGGCCCTGAAGGATCAGCTCAGTGGGCTGGGTGCAATCAGCTGCAGTTCAGTGCTAATAAATGTAAATTCATACACCCAGGGAAAAGGAATAAACAAGGCAAATGCAGATTGGTTCCAGTTCTTTGGAAAAAGGCATATCTGGAGGGACCTGCAGCTGTTAGCAGGAACAGGACTAAATAGGAACGTGCAGGGCATTACTGTGCATCCAGGAACTTCTCCTGGACAGGGCTGGCAGTGATACCTGCTCCCTGGAAAGGTGTAAAGAAATCCAAAGGACAGGAGTTAAACTGGAGTCTCATCCTGGCCACACAGAGAATTTTAAGGTTTTCCAGCAGAAAATTTTTTATTGCTTCATCATCCTTTCTGGAAACTTTTCAGGGTGACAGTAAATTCCATGGTTTAATTATAAGTTTGCAGGTCAAGTGTTGTCCCTGACCAGTGTGGAATTTGTTGCGTTTCATGAAATCTCAGTTTTTTGTGCCGTGAGAGGCACAGACTGATCTGCATCCCAGCCATTGTTTAATGTCTCTGTAAGTTCTCTTAGGGCTTTCCTAGAATAAGATGTTTTTCCATCTCCCCTGTTGTAGAAACAGCCAGGAATAACTTTGTGTTCCCACACCTACAAATGGGGAAAGGGTGGAATCCTGCAGGTCAGGCTTGCAGTGGCTGTTGCATCACCAAGCTGTAATCAGAGCTGGAATGATGATTATTCCTGTAATAACTCAGTTTGGATTAGCTCAGAGTAACTCCAAGGATCACTTTGCTGCAGAGAATGCATTTTATGCCCTTTATGTTCAGAAAGTGCAGAGGGGGGTGGCACAAAGTGGACAGGGAGCAGATCCAGGCTCGTGAGGGGAAGATGGAGTGATTGAATAAACATTAAGCTACCAAGATGCCCTTTAGAGACAGAGAGGATGGGTATTCTCTGTCTTCAAGATGCTATCAATGCAGGAAATGTAGAATTTGCAGTACAAAACCTGGAGATTAGAGAGGAGCTTCGTCTGGAAGTTAAGGATGGAGGATTTTCAAGCTGCACAGTAGCGAGGAGCTGTCATCAGGAGTAGCTGAACATGTTTTATGTCCACATGTGCACATAAAAACCTCATTTCGTTTCCATTCAGGTCTCTTTGTACCGTTTTTGGCAGCGTGAATGCTCCATAAAGGGGATGAGGATGGAATATGGTGCATTTCATGAGCTCTGCCTTGTGTTTTTACAGCTCAGTGGGATAAAAGGGACTTGCCATAGATCAGAGTCCTTAAGTAAAACATTATGTGCATCTCTGCAGTGGTTTGGGGCAGTGTAGTCCATCAGTGCTGAGCCTCAGACAGCATGGGAGAAGACACCAGTGGAAGGAAAAAATGGAAAACAGTGATTGGAGAGTAAATAAAATGGAATATGAGTGAGCACTGGGGTGAGTCTGCATGGCCGTGCTTGCAACAAGTGTGAGAGAGCTCAAGACACCGCTCTGGAGTCATTTCTGTGATTGAAGTGCTCTGAGTTTTTATTTCTCGGGCAAAGACTGTGTTCTTGCATGCTGCTCTGATGAGCCGAGTTTTTGCTTCTTTGCAGTAGAATTTTAACTCCAATCTGTTGCTTTTTGTTCCCAGGCACTTGGGGCACCGGCCCCAGTTCCACCCCCTGAAACATGGCTTTGATGAGTGGTTTGGATCCCCAAACTGCCATTTTGGGCCCTATGACAACAGAGAGCGCCCCAACATCCCCCTCTACAGGGACTGGGAGATGATTGGCAGGTAACCCAGCTCCTTGCCTGGGACTGGGATTTTCTGGGCTCTCCCTGCTGGCATTACAGAACTGGATGGGCTTTAAGGTTCCTTCTAACCCAAATCATTCTGGGATTCCATGATTCTGTGGTTATTAAAGGTCCAAGCACCAAGACCAACCTGGAAGTTGCCCGTGGACGGTGTAGGGATGTGGAGCTGCCTCCCCAGAGCTGTTTGCTCATCCCTGGCACCCTGAAGGCTTCCTGTGGGGATTTCACTGCACTCTTGTCTGCTGCTCCCATTCTGTGCTGAAAGACCTCTTTGTTCCTTCTCTTCCTGTTTGGAATAACATTTTGTGTGTTTGCATAACTCCATTCCGTGTTCCCAGTCTGTGCCCTTCTTGTCCATTCATTTTTCACTCTGGTATCGTCTCATTTCGCTGCTGGTACTCCCCTGAGCACTTCCCCAGGCCCTTCTCTGCTTTCCTGGTGCCTAAAGGTCCCTCTAAAATAACGTTTCCAAAGCAGCTCAGGTTCTGCTTCCTGGATTTCTCAGTCTCACTGAAAGTTGTTGTGTGCCTCTGAATTTTTATTCACATTTCACCCAGCTCTCTGTGAAGCACCATGAGATTTTTAAGCATTTTGCCCCTTTTCTAACAGTTTAAGAGGAAAAGGCCAGTCCCTCAGGTTTGTCCAAAGCTTGAAGTCATTAATCTGGATCAAAATGTGTCACCACTTTCTCCCATAAGAACAATTACGGTGACATATTTTTAATATCTGGAGAGAGTTTGCTGAGTGTGAACTGTGACTTGTTTGTCACCTCATTACACAGGGGAGAACATCCTTAAAAGGGGAAAAAATCCTTTCTGTGATGTTTATTACTTAGGATTGATTTTTTTCCCTCTCTGATTCCTTTTATCTTAAGGTATTATGAGGATTTCAAAATTGATCTGAAGACAGGTGAAGCCAACTTGACTCAGCTCTACCTGCAGGTACTATTTTAGTTCTGCCTTCTAAGACAAGGTGACTTTATTCTTCTTTTTTTTTTTTTTGGAGAGGCAGAGGATAAATTCATTTTTATTGTTGTTTACAGGAAGCTCTGGATTTTATTAGCAAGCAGCAGGCCAGCCAGCAGCCATTCTTTTTATACTGGGCAATTGATGCTACCCACGCTCCTGTTTATGCCTCCAAACAGTTCCTGGGCACGAGTCAGAGAGGGCTGTAAGTCCTGCTTTTGGGGATGTTGGTTTGTTGGGGTTGTTGTAATTAATACCTCGTGCTGCCAGAACAGCCAACATAAGCAGAGTTTCAGATCCAAGGGGATGGATCACTCCTCAAGTGTGTGTGTGCTGAAATGCATTATTTGCTTGGATTGTTCTGCCATAATTTGGCTTTAATCTGAGCTGAAGTTCATGTGACCTGAGGGGGACCGGGGGGGCTCTAAGCTCCTTTGCCAGTTGTGTGAGGAACGAAATGCTGCCTGTGGCACAGATGATTTTTTAGAAGGCTTTTGTATGATTAGTGCCTGTTTTTAAAAGCCTATAAACCAGACCAGCAAATAGAGAAGCACTCCTAAAAATGCAGTTTGGAGGAGGCAAAGAGCTCTGTAGACACTGGGAGTGTTGCTTCAAGGAGTTTCTAGCCACGAGGAAAACGATGTTCTTACCTCCCAGTCTGTGGCAGGGTGGCTTTGCCTCTCTGTGTGAATTTTATGGCCGAATTTCTCTGTCCAAGAGGGGCTCACACCTGAGCAAACTCTGACCCTCAGTACCCCCGAGGGGCTGCTCTCTGCGGGTCAGAGACACAACTTTGCAGTGGCAGCAGAAAACCTGATGCACGGGAAGCATTTCTGCAGCACAGCTACAGGTGAAGTCCACTGATGATGAAGTCCACAACATGTTGTGCTGACCCTTTTTTTTTTTTTGCTGCTTTGAGTGTTTTGCATCTCCTTTTGCCTCAGGTACGGGGATGCCGTGCGGGAGATCGATGACAGCGTTGGCAAAATCCTGCACCACCTCCAGCAGCTGGGGATCAGCGAGAACACCTTCGTGTTTTTCACCTCTGATAACGGGGCTGCCCTCATTTCAGCTCCCAAACAAGGTGAGGCTCAGCTGAACAAACCTGGCCTTGGCAAATCAAAGCTTAAATCTCGCTCTCTGAGGAGAAAAAAAAAACAACCTGTGTGGGGAGTGTCTGTGTTATGAGTTAGGAGAAGCCTCAAAAGGCAGAGTGTTTCTGTTTAGGGTAATTTATGTTCAGTGGTTCTGGTCACTGTTGGAGGAGGTGTCCTTGGCCAAATGGAATTTTTCTTGCCCCAGTGTTGCTCTTACCTGTGTGTATTTGCACTGTCAGGGAGGGAATATTCTGTAATTTATTTAGAACCAGGCTCAGTAATTTAGCAGGGTGTTTACTCTGCATCTGCCAAACGCATATTTCAGCCTTCTGAGCAATTACAGAGAGTTCAAGAGTCCCTCATTCTTTAGCTCTCATGAAAAATATCAAGAAGAGAAACGATTTTTGCTACCTCACGAGTTTTCTTTTGTTTAAGTGAGGGTTTCTCTGAAACAAATCACTGCAAATTGATTTTAGTACCTGCTCTCCCCTCTTCGGAGGCAGACTTGTCTTGTGGTTATTGAACCACAGAGCAGGGAGTAACCTGAGTTCTCATTTCAGCTCAGCCACTGGCTTTGACTTTGTGTGACCTGGAGTCAGTCATGAGACCTCCCTGGTTGTTCCTTGGCCAGCTGAGCTCCAAGGTTGGGTTAAAACTCCGGATATTCCTGCAAAGCTGTGGCCATCTCTGGGAGTGACCATTCAGGGAATGCAGGATAATTTTTGTCACTCTTATACCTTCATCTGATATTGTTCTGGTACTTTAAAATTGAAAATAATTATGAAAAAATGCTATTTCTGCGTGAAAGTGTCAGATTTCCTTTGGTTACAGACAGCAGTTAACACCCCTAGAGGGAAGGAAAACACCAGTGAGGTATTTCCTGTTTGTTTGGGGTTTGTTTTTAATTTGGTTGTTGCTAGCAAGGTGTGTTTAACTGTCACTTTCTCCCTGTGCTGAAAAGACACTCCTAAAATTTCATCACAAATAGATATTGAAAAAAAAAAACCAAACAAAAACCAAAACCGCAACACAACAAACAAGGAAATAACGACACAACCCCCAACTCTGGACACGTTCTTTGAAGAAGCATCCATGCAGAAATGAGAATTCATTTAAAACCAGCCTGGGTGACAGTGTCCTTTTGAAACGCTGGTGTTTTGTGGGGTTTTAAGGCTTCTTTTCTGTCCCTAGGAGGAAGCAATGGGCCCTTCCTGTGTGGCAAACAAACCACCTTCGAGGGTGGCATGAGGGAGCCGGCGATCGCCTGGTGGCCCGGCCACATCCCTGCAGGAGGGGTGAGTCTCTGCTTCGGGCAGCTCTCAGCAGCCTCGGGGGGACTGCAGGGAGTGGAGAGGTCCTTGCCGGGCTCTGTGGGCTCTTTGCTTCACACTTTTACCGTGCCCCAAGTGCAGGTGTTTGTGTAAATAAGGAGCTGCTGCTGCTGCCCCCGGGGATCGGTGCCATTTTAATGCAAATTGGCATTTAGAGGGTCTGTGCTCAACTTTGCTGAGAGCACCCGGGCTCTGGTCTTGTCTTCCTGCTCTTTTTAAACCTTTTACTCTTTTGGTCATCAGTATTTCTCATGTGTTTGAACAAATTGGAGTGTAAAGAGCAGGAATTTGTTACCCGAACTCCCCATGCCCTGAGGTACCGAGTGGTTTGACCCTCACGTCCCTCGTTGTGCTTGATGGAAGTTCCACTCAGGGAGGCTCAGACACCACATCGTTGCTGTGTGCTGCCTGCACACAAATGCAGATAGGATCACTTCAGAATAACCCCCCGGTGGCACTGCCAGCCCCCCTTGTCCCAGCTCTCATTACAGAGGGATGCAATCAATCCTGCTGCAGGCCGGGATCACAGGGATAGCACAGCCCCCTCGCCTTGCTGAGCATCTCTGAGCCCTGAAGAAAGTGATCCTTCATTAACTGGGCACCGTGCTTGAGCCTGCAAACTGTTCATAAATAAAACATTCGTCGAAGCTGCATTCCATTGGGGTGGTTTAATTGAGGCAGGCTAATGATAATTTATCATTTACATTTAGGAGGGACCATGAGGCAGCTCAGATGTGCAGCTGAGGGCAGGAGGGTGGTTTGATTTCATTATTTTGCAAGAGTTCACCAAACCTACCAAGGATGGTTTATTATTTTTCTAATTTGAAATGAAAACAGTCTTTTTGTTTAAATTTAAACATTTCCATAAAGCCTTTGCAAGCCAAGTACAACAGCCCTGGGCTAGCAAAGGAGAACATGAAACTGCAGCTGAGTGTTTTGTTTGCTGGGTCCAAACTAAATAATGTGCTAAAAGTAAACATGCATTATAAATGGGGACGAGAAAAATGCCCAAATTTAAAAATTCTTTCCATTGTAGTAACTCTGAGGATAATTAAGAACATGAGGAGAGAGAAATCCTTGTGCCTGCTTCTTTCCTGCCTGGCTGGGACCCCTCTCCCAGGTAGTTTTTGGGAGCTGCTGCTGCTTGAATTCCTGGGGAGCAGGCATTGCCGCGCAGAGCTGTGTGTGCAGGGTGGGCTGGGCAGCTGAGCAGCAGAGCGTGCCTGGAGCTCCCAGATTTTGGGATGCGCCCAAAATCCCTCCTCCACCACGCCAGTATCACCCTGAAGCACTTTAAATCCTCGTTATCCCGGGCTCCAGCTCGGCATGCTCGCGGTGCCAGCTGTGTGCCAGGGCTCCGTGGGGACCATGGGGAGCCCGCGCTGCTCTCCGTGCCCAGGATGTGCTGCTTTGCTCCTGGTGCCACCCAGTGTGATGCTGCTGCTCAGCAACTGTGTGATAGAAACTCACCTGTGTTTTCTGCTTGTGTTCTTGCCTTCGAGGCTCCAGCATTGCTCCCTCAGCAGCCCTGACCACAGGTGAGAGACTTGTTGTCCAGCACGACAGTTCTGGCTTTTTTCCTGTACCTTGCTGTAGCTTCCCCATCCTCTGGATGAGTTTTAACTGCCCAGCCCCAGTCCTGTGCCCTCCAAGGAGCTGTAAAATGTGGGAAAGCTGCTTCAAAGCCTCTCGTTGCTGCTTCTTTTCAAGAGTTGAAGGAAACAAAGGCTTGGGAGATCTGAACTTCAGCACAGAGCTGAAGGGTCAACTCCTTCCTGTGCTGGGTTTGCTCCCGGTGCCGTGGTTGTTCCTTTGCAGCCCTGGAAAATTTAAGGAGCAAGGGAAGGGCCAGGAGCTGTTTCAGGTGGAACAACTGGAGCCAGGAAAGGAGAGCTTGTGTCTCTGGCCAGTGAAATCCAGTTATTGGGTGGAAAGCTCCTTCTGCTGATGGGAATCCTCCAGGGAGACCTCATTGCAGCCTTCCAGTGCCTTGGGAAAAGGAGGGAAAGGGACTTTTTATATGGGCAGATAGTGCTAGGACAAGGGGGAATGGCTTCCCACTGCCAGAGGGCAGGGATAGATGGGATACTGGGAAGGAATTCCTCCCTGTGAGGGCGGGGAGGCCCTGGCACAGGGTGCCCAGAGAAGTGTCCAAGGCCAGGTTGGATGGAGCTTGGAGCAGCCTGGGATAGTGGAAGGTGTCCCTGCCCATGGCAGGGGGTGGCACTGGATGGGCTTTAAGGTCCCTTCCATCCCAAACCATTCCATGATTCTACCTGGCAGTTTGTTAATAATTTTATTGATATATAAGGTTGGGGTTTTTGTTTTTATTAAAGCACATTATTACATTGATGTGCTGAAATAAAGGAGCACCTCGACCTAAACACGAGCAGTGAGGGGACAGGGTGGGAGCACCTGCCAGGCTCTCCGTGGAGCTTGGGATAATTGGTGCAGTCGGCTGGTTTGCAGGTTTTTTGGAGGAGGAAGATGCCTCAGGAGTGTGTGTTGCTCTTGGCATCAACACTCAGTGAGTTCTGGTCCCCCATCAGGAATATTTATTCACACACAAACAGCCTTGCTGCACTTCCCTCCCCGGCTCCGTTTTCCAGGTGAATTCACAACAAATCAGCGTTTCAACATTCCCCACATCACATCTGCCTTCTGGAAGGATCCAGCTGGAAAAAAAAAAAAAAAAATCTTATTCTGTTGGTATTTGAATCCTCCTCCTCTCTCCCCTCGCCCTCCTCCCCTTCCTCTCTCGTGCCTGCTTCCTGAAGGAGAAAAGAACATATCAACCCAAAGACAGCATTGCAACCTTTTCTTCCCTATCTCCCATGGGGCGCAAATTGAAATTGAATTAGACAGGGATATCAGGTCTGCTCGCTGTGATAACTGTAAAAGGATTTTATTTAAAAACACCCTGACATTTGTTCACCCAGTTTCAAATATTTAGCTTTCCTCCTTTCCATTCCTGGCGGGGGCGACTTTATTAATTGTCGCCTTTGATTCAGAGTTAAAGCTTGAAAGCACTGATAACAGCACTGGGGACTATTTCTTCCAGCGCCGTGGCCCACAGCAAAAGGATTTCATTTTCTTAAAGACGTTGTGTGGATACTGAGAGTTTATTAAAAAGAAGGGGGGGGAAGGAGGGGGAAAAAAATCCGTCCTTACGTGCGTAATACCGGCTGTTCCTCACTGATACAGCAATATCTGATCTCCCTCCGTTTATATATTATTTATTTTCTCTGGGCTGTTGCCCTCTCTGGATTTTTCTTTTTCTTTTCTTAAAAAAAAAAAAAAAAAAAAAGAAATAAATAAAAGGGAAAGGCAACTAGAATGAAAGAGCCCTGTTGACAGGAGAAAAATGGTAATTTTTTTATTTTTTCTCTGAAAATACTTCAAAGTTTTATATAAATATTAACCTTTTTTTTTTTTTTCCCTTTTTCCGTCTTCAATGTGGTGCTGCAGAGCACAGATAAATCCAAGTGGCTGTGGCATGGGCATTTAATTTCCTTAAGAAGTTTTCTCTGCTTCACGGCAAAAATGTTGTCTGAGACCAGAAACGTAATTGGATGATTAAAGAGAGTCATCTACATCTGGTGCTGGTTAATAAGGGCCAGGACAAGGGGAGCGTGCTGGCCCCCCCAGGATTGTCCCCACGCTCTGGATAAATGAGGTGACATTAAAGGCACGAGCCCGGGGTCAGAGATTGCCTCTTATCAAAAGATTGAGGCGCTGGGACGGAGCCACGACAGGAAAAGTGACTTTTGGATTAGATGTAGAAATTGTGAGAGCTCTGATTACAAAAGGGCTCAGGCAGGGGTTGGCTCTGGGTGTGGGGTGGGGGGAGCAGGAGGGGTCAGAGCTGCTCCTTCCTGGAGCTCTGTAGGTGGGAATGAGCCCGGGCTGAGGTGCTGGGAGCTGCTCCTGCCCTGCACTGCAGCCCTGGGAGCTGGGACTGCCCAGCCTGGGGGAGAGGGCCCAGAGGGCACCTCAGCCATGTCCAGCTGCAGGGACAGGGCAGAGCAGGGCTCAGAGGGCACCTCAGCCATGTCCAGCTGCAGGGACAGGGCAGAGCAGGGTTCAGAGGGCACCTCAGCCATGTCCAGCTGCAGGGACAGGGCAGAGCAGGGCTCAGAGGGCACCTCAGAGGGGACAGAGCAGGGCCCAGGCTCTGCTCTCAGGCCCCAGCCATGGCACAGGAGGGATGGGCAGGGACTGATGCCCAG
>VZRR01012607.1:0-14886 GCA_013398015.1 Oreocharis arfaki
GGAGGGAGGGGCTCACATTTAAAAACAACAACAAATAAAAGAAACAAATCTAACACTTAAAATGAGGTAGGTTTGGGTGCAGAAGCTCCTTGTGTCTGTCGGGGTCTTGGCTGCATCCCGCCGCCGCTCCGGGGGTCTCGTCCACACGCACAAACAAAAAGAGATCAAAGGAACCGAGCGAGCTCTGGCCGCCACGCCGGGCGGGGCAGAGCCCGGATTGTCGAGCTCAAGGAGTCTGTGTTACCTTGGTAATTAGCGAGCAAATATTATTAGTTTCTAAAAAAAAAAAACAAAACAAACAAAAAATAGAAACAAAAAATAAAATAAAATAAAACAAAACAAAATAAAATAAAATAAAATAATCGTTATATCCAGACCGGCTCCGCACAATCGCTCCGGCCGCGCTGGGCCCGGCGCTGCTCCCCCGTGGCTCCCCCGCGAGGGAGGCAGGCGGGGGTGTGGTGAAGGGGGGCGTTTCTGAGCCCCCCCCTCACTCCTTTTTTTCCTCGCAGGACGAAGCAAAGAAAACCCTGAGTTGCCAGTTCATCTGTCCGTCCGTCCCGCTCGGGCAGGGCCGGCAGCGCTGCAGCCGCCGCTCTCCCTCAGTGCCCGGCCGCCCCTGGCACCTCCTGCAGCCCTGGGGGGCTCGGCAAGGTCTCTGAGGCGGGGGTGGCAGCCCCCAGCCCCTTTTTCCCGGTTAGTTCATCCACTTCCTGCAATTCCAAGCTCCACAGTGGCAGGGGATCTTGTGCTGATCGTCCTCGAAGTCGAACTGGTAGTCGTAGGTCAGCTAGGAGGGAGTGGGGAGTCAGCCAAAGCACAGAGCTCAGCCCTGCCACCCCCAGCCCCCCTCCCTGGGCCCCCCAGGACCCTCTCAGCACCCCCTCAGTCCCTCACTGACCTCCTCCCCCTTGGGGATGCGCCGGCTGGAGATGATGATGATCTTGTCCTCCTTGTCGAAGGTCACGACTTCGGCCACGCAGTTCGGGGCGCACGAGTGGTTGATGTACCTGGGGGACGAGGGGGGGTCAGCACCAACGCAGGGGGCAGGACAGACAGACGTCATGGCTCCCTCTTGGGGTGTCCCAGCACCTCGAAGCCCCCCGTGCTCACCTGGCCGGGCCCCCCGTCAGCGTGGCGTCAATGACGTGCTCGTTGTTGATGCGGAACATGTAAATGCCGCGGTTCTGCCACGGAGGAGGAGAGGGGGTTGAGGGGTGCACTGAGGTCCCCACATCCCACCTGAGCTGACATCCACCACCTCACGTCCCACTGGAGACCCTCAAGTCCCATACGAGTCCCTCCATGTCCCACCAGAGCTCCCAACATCCCACCTGAGACCCTCCATGTCCCACCGGAACCCTTAATCGCCCTCCCAAGTCCCCCCCACGACCTGCCAGAGCCTCCAACAACCCACCCAAGTCCACCCACATCCCACCCGAGTCCCAAACATCCCATCTACCTCCCCCCATGTCCTGCTCAAGTCCCTCCATGTTCCACCAGAACCCCCAACACGCCACCCAAGTCCCTCCACATCTTGCCCAAGTCCCCAGCCAGCCCCCAGCATCCCAGCAGAGCCCCACCTGCTCCTCGTAGATCTTCTCCCGTCGGTTGGCCACCTCGTTGCGGATGATGGTGCCGATGTACTCGATGACCATTGTGTGCTTCTCGATGTCCTTGGCCGCGTAGAGCCCCAGCCCCTGGATGCGGGACCGCGCCAGGTACACGTTGTTCTTCCACTCCGTCTTCAGGCGCCGGTACTGGGAGGACTTGGAGTGCACGAACTGCTTGCTGTAGGGCGTGTTGGTCTCGCCCGTGAACGTGCTCTGGTAGGCCTTGGACATGCTTGTGCTGTTCAGGGTGTGGGGCCTTCCAGGGGGAAAAGAGAGGGGTTAGAGCTGAGGGATCTCCAGGGATCCCAGCTTTCCTGGCGGATCCCAGCTCTCCCAGTGAATTCCAGCCCTGCTTACCGCTTGTAGTGGGTGAGGATCTTGGGCTCGGAGCGGGCGCAGCCGGTGGGATTGATCATCAGCGGCAGCTCCATCAGGGGATGGCGCCCGTAGCGGAACAGGTAGTTCTGGCAGCTCTCGACACCCGGCAGCTGCAGAGGGGGACATGGAAGGACCGGGGGTCATGAGGCAGCAACAGCACAGCCACCAGGCCCTTCCCCAGGAGGGTGGACCCCCAGTACAGAGGAGAGACCCCCACCCACCCCGGGACCTACCGACTCGGCGATGCGCAGCACCGCGTGCACCGTGAGGCCGAAGAGCTCCTCGCCCTTCAGGTACTCGGGGAAGAGTCGCAGCATGTCGGCCTCCTTCCTCATCATCGCCACTGGCTCGATGATCCGGTTCCAGACAGCTGCCAGGAGAAGGGAGAACCACAGAATTAACGAGGCTGGAAAAGACCTCCAAGATCATCGAGTCCAAGTGACCAATCACCACCTTGTCACCAGAGCACAGCACTGAGTGCCACTGAGATGGGGACCCCAGTGGGGACCTCAAGCCACCTTCCACCGCCCCACCCTCTGGCGTGTCCTGGAGTGGCTCGGCCACTGGGACAAAGGCCGGACACTGGCATCTCCCAACTCCTCACCTTGTGGCGAGGAGTCAGAGAAGACGAGATCCTCCAGGCCCTGCTCGATGACCTGCACGACGAACTCGGGGCGCCCGTTGTTCTCGCAGATGGTGCAGCGGTAGCAGCAGCGGCGGTTGTTGGTCCGCAGGCTCCAGTAGATGCGCGTGGCCTCGTAGCCCACGGGGTAGAGGGCCGTGACGCTGTGGAAATCGGCCATCTGGTGCGGCAGCAGCTGCCCGATGGCGTGGAAGACCAACCCGCCCACGCGGAACATGTGGAGCCGCTCCCCACGCTGGATGATGCTGGCGATCTGCTTCACCTCGTCCCGCTCGATGTAGACGCGGCGGAACACGGTGAAGCTGCTGAGCTCCTGCTCGCAGGGCCCCTTCAGCTTGTGCAGGGGACACAGCATGGTCTTGTCCTTGAAGAACATGCACTTGGCGCGGATGGCGCAGGCGAAGTGGTACACGCTGGGGCAGCGGATGCGGTTGCAGCTGTTGGTGGCACCCGTTTTCTGGCACAGGGAGCACTTGGTGAGCAGCCCGCGGTGCAGGGCCACCTCCACGTTGATCAGGGCCCCTCCCTGCGTCTCGTACACCTCCGTGGACCACAGGGCGCAGTTCAGGTGGACCCAGAGGTCGAGGTCGAGGTTGAGCAGGCGGGCCGGCCCGTCCGTGGCCCCGTCGCCTTCCTCGTGACAGAAGCAGCACTTGCGCAGGTCCTGCGGCACCTTTTCGGGGCGCAGCGTGGTGCCCAGCTTGTCGATGAACTCGGCGATCTCCTTGTCGCCGTCGCGCTTGGCCCCCCCTTTCTGGATGGTGACGAGGAAGCGCAGCCGTTTCCAGCGCACCCCCTTCCACTTCTTCAGCCGCGGCCTCGCCTCGTCCCCATCCTCCGGAGGCCGCGAGCGTGGCTTGAAACGGGGTGGGGAGTGGGCGGCTGCGGCCTCTTCCTCCTGGGGGGCTGGCGAGGGGGCTGGCGGCAGCGGTGACAACGGGGCTGGGGCTGCCTCGTGGGGCGCCTCGGGGTCGGGGACTCTGGTGGGCTCAGCGGGGCTGGATGGGGAGGGAACAGAAGGGGACAGCGGGGGCGAGGGCTCCTGGGGCAGGACAGAGAGCTGCCGCACGTCCAGGTTGGAGACGTTGTTGACGTAGCAGTGGTGAAGGGTCTTCTCAGGCGCAGGGCTCTCCTGTGGCACAGGGAGGGGGGCACAGGTCAGAGCATTGCAGGGACGGGGTCCTTGGCCCTACAAGGACCCCTCAGCACCCCACATGCCCTCAACCCTGCAAGGACCTCCTGGACTCCTTCCTGCACCACTCAGCACCACCCCATGGGGAGACCCAGCCCCCCAAAAAAACTCCCTGCAATCACAGGGTGACCTACAGGGACCACCACGCACCTCTACCAAAGAGACTCTGCCCCTGTACCCCCACAGGGCCACAGCCCTACAGGTACCCCAATACCCCCTCCCAGGCTCCCAGCCCCCAGGGGACCCCCACATGCCACTGACCTGTCTGAGCAGTGTCAGGAGGTCCAGCTCGCCCTTGAGGCTGTACCCTGGCAGCACCGCGTCGAACTGCTTCAGCCACTCGGAGCTGCTTTCCGGCACCTTCCCAGCCAGCGCCTTCTCCTTCCCTCCGAGCATTCCTGGGAGAGGCACGGACAGCCCGTCACGGGGGTTCCAGCCCGGGGACACGGGGGGCCGGGGGGACAAGGTGAACACTCACCGGCCATCTCGGTCTCCACCTTCTTGGCCTCAACCACGGCTGCTCGCACGGGGCCGTCGGGGAACAGCACCTCGTAGGAGCTGGGGATCTTCATGCTCAGCAGCTCGGCCATGGCCACCATCACCCCGTTGAGGTTCTAGGTGAGAGGAGGGCAGGATGGGCTCAGGGTGCCTCAGGTGCCGCTGTGTTTCGTCACTGCTGGGACCCTGAAGGTCTTGAATCCCCCCATCCCCTCGCTCACCTTGGCAGCTGCTGCAGACACCGTCAGCATCACGGAGACCTCGCTGCTCTTGCCCTTCTCCCACGGGGCTCCTGGACCTGCTGCCCCCACCTTCCCTGGGGGAGCCCCAAAGGGCTCTGTAACCTCATAGGGTTTTGTGTCGGGGAACACTGGTGTGGGGAGAGGGGGGATCAGAGGCAGGGTCAGAGCAGTGCACACCCAGCCCCGCTGACTGCCACCCACGAGCCCACCCAGCTGCCCCAGATCCCTGCAGGGAATCCTCCACCCAACAGATCCCTTTCCCTCACATCCCACACTTCCCAAGGACCCTTCCCCTGGCTCCCTCAAACCCCTCCTAGACTGGGAACCCCCTCCTGCCTCATCCCTATCCTTTCCTGCCTGACACCCATGCTCCAGATCCCCTCCCTGTGCTGCACATCCCACAGACCCCCTCCTGCCCCCCTCCTGTGCTCACATGGACCACAGACCACTCCAGCCCATCCCACCTGGGATACTGGCCCGGGGGATGATGGGGATGATGGGGGACAGCACACGCTCCTCCAGCTCTGGCTTGGCCTCGCTGAGAAGCGGGAAGCGGAGCAGCTCCTCGCCCAGGACGCTCTCGGGGGATGAAGCAGGGACGATGCTGTCAGGGGAGTCGCTCTCGTCATCACTCTCCATCCTGTGGGGATGGACACGTCAGGGGCTGGTGCCACCCACGGAGGGCTGGTGTCACCCACGGAGGGCTGGTGTCACCCGTGAGGGGTCACCACAGAGGGGTTCTCACCTGACGTCCTCGGTCTGGTTGTGCGGAGGGGTGGGCAGTGCTGCCAGCAGGTCCAGGCTCTTCACCTCCACGGCTGGTGCATCTGCACAGGAAGGATGGGGGTCATAGGAGGAGGTGACAGCGGGCGGGAGGGACTCTGTGCCACCCCTGTGCCAGCCAGGCTCACCTTTCTGGCCGTGGGGCTCGCGGGCCGGGTCGGCGTCCTTGGGCTGCTCCCCCAGCTCTTCGGGGGCCGTGACACCGTTCACCATCTTCTGCTGCACGGAGGGAGGGGGTGTGGGGGGCAGCGAGGAGGGTGGTGTGGGTGGGTTGCTGAGGTTGTTCTGGGGGGAAGACGGAGGGGTGAGAAGAGCAGGATGGTCCGGGACCCCCAGATAAGGGGGACACCAGGGAACAACCCCCCTCTCACCTTGGTGAGCAGCTGCGAGTAGTAGTCGGGGACGCTGTCGAGCACAGCGCTGCCGAAGGCGCCCCGCAGCTGGCTCTTCCCGTTGATGGGGCTGCTGCCGAAGGGCGCGAAGAGGCTGAAGTTGGCCATGATGGTCGGCTCCGTCAGCGGCAGCAGTGACAGCTCCTGAGGACAGAGCAGTGAGGGTGGGGTGGGGGCAAAGGCAACCCCCTGCCACGCCCTGGCCCGCAGCCATACCTGCTTCAGCTGCTTCATGAGCGCCTCGCCGGGACGCAGCCCCTCATCCTTCCGCAGCTTCTTGCGGGATGCCGGGATCCGCTCGTTGCCTTTCTGCACCCGCTTAGGCTTGGTGGGTGCTGGCTTCCTGGCGATGGAGGGGTCCTGGGGAGGGAGAAGAGGGAGTGAGCCGTGCCAGCGCAGCAGCCCCTCGCCCATCACGCCCCCCAGCCCAGCCTGTCCTGCTCACCTCCCGGCCCAGCAGCAGGGACTGCGGCCGTGCCTCTGTCCCGGTGCTCCGGTTCTCCATGTGCCCGTTGAGCTCGCCTGGGCTCTGCGCTGAGAGCTGCACGTTCTTGGCCCGCAGTAGCTTCTGCAGCAGCAGGTGCCCGGCCTCGGAGCGCCCACCTGGGGCCAGCAGGCTGTTGGCTTGGCTGTCCCCAGGCTCCCCGTTGGCCTCTGGTTTCGCTGTCTCGTCTCCATCCAGCTCACACTGTGCCACTGCTGCCGCCTCTTCCTTCGGCTCCTGCTTCACCAACACCTGGGGGGCTTCACCTGCTGCAGGGACCCCCTCTGGCACAGCCCCATTGACGTGGGTCTCACCAGGGTCAGCTGGGTCCACTCCAGGCGCCTCGGGGTCCCAGGGGCCGTGTGCTGGCTCAGGGAGGGCACCGCTGGGCGCGGGGGTCAGCCCCGGCTCCGTGGGCGCCACAGGGCTGGGGGCCAAGGCTGGGATTCCCGGCGACGTCTTCTTTGGCTCTTGGGGGCTCTGCTCGGGGCTGGCCAGGTGCTGGGGGGGACAGCCCAGGGGCGAGGGGGCTGGTGGCGTGGGGAGGCGGATGAGGCCGGGCTGGGGGCCACGGGCAGCCAGGGCTGCCTGAACCAGCTCAGCCAGGGGCTGCTGAGGGGGCTGCCCTGGCATCGCCCGCCCTGGCTCGGTGGCAGAGCTGCTCTGTGCCTCCGCTGGGGCACCCGGACGGGGCTGGAAAAGGGACCCCATGGGACGAGGGGGCTGGCGAGTGGCAGGCAAGCTGTAGTCCGGGGCCTGCCCGGGGAAGGGGCCAGGGGTCCGTAGCGCCTGGTTCTGCTGCAGCAGGCTCTGCTGGTGCCGCTGCACCAGGAGGGCCTGGAGCTGCTGCTGCTGCTGCGGCGTCAGATGCCGCAGCTGCGGGTTCTTGGCCAGGACGCCCTGGAGCTGCGCCCGGATCTGGCCCATCACCGGCCCCGGCACCTGCCCCAGGAGACCCGGGGGGAGAGCGGCCGTGCCCGACGCCGGCCCTACTTTGTGCTGAACGGGGCTCTGGAGCCGCGGGGGCTGTGGCTGCCCTGGCAGGGCCCCTGCCAGCCCCTTGCCCGGCTGCTCTGGGGGCCGCGGTGCCGGCACCATGGCCTGTGCCGGGCCTGTCCCACAGCCCAGCGGTTGCTCTGCCAACCCGGCCGTGTCCCCGTGCTGCTGGGACAGCTCGGGGTGGACAGCCCCAGGGCTCGGCAGCGGAGGGGCGAGCAGGGCGCCTGGCTGCCCGGGGGCTGCCCGCAGGGCACCCGGCTGTGGGGAGGTCAAGAGGAGCTGCTGGCCCTGCCCCAGCTCAGCCTGGTGCTTGGGGGCCGGGGGCTCCGGGCCCCCCAGCCCCGGGGGGTTGAGGGCTCCCTGCTGCTCCCCGTGCAGCTGCCCCCCGCTCTCGCTGCCCTCAGCGTGCAGGGCGCTGCCGTCCATCCCCGTGGGCTGGTCCTTGGCAGCCAGGACCGCCGGGGCCGGCTGCATTCCCTGACTCAGGTGCAGCACAGAGGGGGCCTGGCCCCCCGCCCCGTGCTGCGGAAAGTGCTGGATCGAGGGCTGCCCCTGGCCCAGCCCCAGGAGACCTGGCTGGGCAGCCGCCGAGTTCTGCTGCTGCTGCTGCTGCTGCGGGGCCAGCAGTGCCCGAGACTGCCCCAGCTGCTGGGATAGCACGAGCCGGTGGCTCAGCATGCCCGGAGTCTGCGGCGCCAGCTGGGGCGAGCCCAGCACCCGCTGCTGGTGGGGGGCCAGGACGACCTGGCGCTGGGGCGGGGGGTGGCCCAGCACGGGCTGGTGCTGCAGCCCTGGCGCGTGGCCCAGCACGCCCGGCTGCTGCTGGGGCGAGAGCTGCTGCACCAGGAGGCTCTGCTGGCTGCCCAGCAGCCCCGGCTGCTTCGGCACCATGGGCTGAGCCCCCGTGCTGGGCTGTGGGGCTGCGGGCTGCTGCTGCTGCCCCAGCAGGCCGGGCTGCCCCGGCACGGCTGTGGGCTGCATTGGGGCCTGGCCCAGCACACCTGGCTGCTGCATGGATGCCTGGCCCATCATGCCTGGCTGCTGCAGCGATGTCTGGCCCAGCACACCTGCCTGTTGCATTGACGCTTGTCCCATCACCCCTGGCTGCTGCATGGACGTCTGGGCCATGATGCTCTGTGGCTGCATCGAGCTCTGTCCCATCACACCCGGCTGTTGCATGGACGCCTGACCCATCACGCCCTGTTGCTGCATCGACGTCTGTCCCATCACACCCGGCTGCTGCATGGATGCCTGTGCCATCACGCCTGGCTGCTGCAGTGATGCCTGTCCCATCACACCTGGCTGCTGCATGGACGTTTGACCCATCACGCCCTGCTGCTGCATCGATGCTTGTGCCATGACACCTGATTGCTGCAGTGACGTCTGTCCCATCACACCTGATTGCTGCATGGCTGCCTGTCCCATCACACCTGATTGCTGCATGGCTGCCTGTCCCATCACTCCCGGCTGCTGCAGTGCCGTCTGTCCCATCACGCCCTGTTGCTGCATGGCTGCCTGTCCCATCACACCCGGCTGCTGCAGCGGCACCTGTCCCATCACACCCGGCTGCTGCATGGACGTCTGTCCCATCACGCCCGGCTGCTGCTGCAGTGACACCTGTCCCAGCATGTTCTGCTGCTGCAGTTTCTGTGCCAGCTGCATCCTCTGGAGCTGCCGCTCCTGCATCAGGCGGCTGTCGGCGGCCAGCCCACGCAGCGCGGGGTTCCCGCTGAAGAAGGCGCCAGAGGAGCCGGGTCCCGGGGCGTTACCCACGGGCTGCTGGCCCATGAAGGACAGGCCCTGCTGCACGGCCATGGACACACCGCCCTGGGGCAGGCGCAGCCCCCCGGGCTGCCCCGGCTGCTGGCCCAGGCCCTGCGCTCCCACCATGGCCCCTCCGGGCTGCTGCACGCTGTGGGCCGAGAGGAGCTGCCCCGGCAGCTTGGACATGAGGCGGGGGCTCTGCGAGGGGCTCAGGGCCATCACAGCCGAGGCTTGGTGCTGGTGCTGCTGCTGCTGCTTGTTGCGGTACTCAGCCATGAGGTTGGTGTGCTCCTTCTGCTGCTTCCGCACCTGATGGGGACGGCGGGGTGTCAGAGCCAGGAACGGCAGGGTTTTAGTGCCAGGGACAGTGGGGACAGTGGGGCATCAGCACGGAGAATGGCACAGCAGTAGTACCCAGGACAGTGGGGCATTGGTGCTGCGGACACCAGGGCCTTAATGCTGAGAATGGCAGAGTGTTAGTGCCAGGAATGGCAGGGCATTAGCACCAGGAATAGCAGGACATCAGTGCTGGGAATGGCACAGCGTTAGTGCCAGGGACAGCAGGGAATTAGCACCAGGAACGGTGGAGCATTAGCTCCAGGAACGGCACAATGTTAGTGCCAGAAATGGCAGAGCATTAGCACCAGGAACAGTGGAACATTAGCACTGAGAATGGCACAGTGTTAGTGCCAGGGACAGCAGGGAATTAATACCAGGACTGGCACAGCATTAGAGCTGGGGACAGCGGGTCGGTAGAGCCAGGAATGGCATGGCACCAGTGCCAGAAATGGCACGTTTACACTGAGGATGTCACATTTGCACCGGGGATGGCACAGTGTTAAAGCCGGGAACAGCGAGGCATTAGCACTGGGGACACCACGTCTTCACCAAAGACGAGGTGCCCACCCACATGTAGGGTCCTACCTGGTCCAGCTGCTTCTGGATCTTGCTCTGCTGCTCCGTCACCAGCTTCAGCTTCTCTGCATCGGCCTCAGGGAACTCCCGCCCGGCTTTCTTGGCTGTGCGCTGCTTGGCACACAGCGCCTTGCGGGACTTGCGGTGCGCCCCGATCTGCTCCTCCAGCACCTTCAGCTGCATCTGCAGCAGCTGCTGCGTGTGGAACAGCCACTCCTCGTACTGCCGCTGGTCAGCCTCGTCTGTGGGACGGGGAGAGGGCTTGGGTCAGTGGGGACCCTGGGTCAGCAGGGACCCTCAGATCAGTGGAGACCACAGGTGAGCAGAGACCTCAGATCAGTGGGGTCCCCAGGTCAGCAAGGACCCTGGGTCAGTGGGGACCTCAGATCAGTGGGGTCCCCAGGTCAGNACCACAGGTGAGCAGAGACCTCAGATCAGTGGGGTCCCCAGGTCAGCAAGGACCCTGGGTCAGTGGGGACCTCAGATCAGTGGGGTCCCCAGGTCAGAAAGGACCGTGGGTCAGTGGGGACCCCGGGTCAGAGGAGACCTCAGATCAGTGGGGACCTCAGATCAGTGGGGTCCCCAGGGCAGAAAGGACTCTGGGTCAGCGGGGACCCCGGGTGAGCAGAGACCTCAGATCAGTGGGGTCCCCAGGTCAGCAAGGACCCTGGGTCAGTGGGGACTCTGGGTGAGCAGAGAGATCAGTGGGGTCCCCAGATCAGCAAGGACCCTGGGTAAGTGGGGACCCTGGCCCCCTCGGGGCAGGGTGAAGCCCCTCCCACGCCCTGCTGGGCCAGTACTCACTGATGACGCCCTGTGCGAACGTGGGTGGGTTGGGGCGAGCCTGGGTCGGGTCTGTGCCACTCCGCTCCTGGCAGGAAGGGCAGCGTTAGGGACACACGCTGTGGATTTCTGTCCTCTCCTCACAGCCCCCACCCCCTCAGAGAGCCACAAAACCACTGGCCAGATCAGTTCTGGCCAAGCAGCCCCAAGAAACCCCTGTAGCCCCTCTGGACACTCCACTCACCTGCCCGCTCCCTGCCAGTAAGTGGTTCTGCATCTCAGAGACAGCCGGGCCCCCCGAGAGCCGCTGGGCCAGCAGGGAAACCTGTTGCCTTTGGGGGACACACACAGAGAGGGGGTGTGAGCCAGAGCCAAGGCAACCTCCCTGCCCCACTCTGTGCCCCCCGGATGCCTGTTACCTGTTCATGCCTGGGGCCACGCCGATGCTGCCCTGAGCCATCACCTTCTTGATGCCCTTCAGTGCCACCATCTTGGCCTTGGCAATGGGGTCCATGATGTCCTCAGCTGCAAACTTGTCCAGGTCTGCTGGGAGAGAGACCACAGCGTGCTCAGCCCTATGCCCCCCACCCAAAAGGGCCCCGTGCTCCCCCAGAACAATCACCTGCAGCCCCTACCTGTGTCTGGGAAGAAGCTGTTGGCCAACTGCTGCTGCATGACGAGCTGGGGGGGCTTCAGACCCAGGGCAGGGGGCTGCACCCCGGCCATCGGCTTCTGCACCAGCACCTGCTGCTGGCTCTGCTGCGGCTGCCCCAGGGCCACCTGCACGCCGTGGGGGGATGACAGCACGTGGGGCTGCCCAGAGCCCATGCCCATGTGGGGGGCCAGAGCCGGGCCCTGCTGGGGTGCACTGAGCCGGGGGGGCTGTGGAGGCAGCAGCGGTGGCCGGGCTACGAGCCCCAGCTGGAGGGGTGTCTGTGGGGTGCCCAGACGGGGTGGCTGCCCCTCGGGAGGCTGCCCGGACGCCCCTGTGTGCAGCATGGGGTGTCCTGGGGCCGGGAGGTGGGGAGTGCCACGGGGCAGGTGGGCTGACATCTGCTGTTTCTTCTGCAGCTCCTTCTTCTCATGCTCCAGAAGGTCCTCGATGAGCAGTGGCAGCTCGCTGGCCACCAACGAGCTCTCCATCTTGTCCAAGTCATCCGCCGGCGAGTGCCGGGCACTGCCCAGCCCCAAGGCTCCGCTGTCCAGCTCGAACTTCTCCAGCAAGGGGTTGCTCTGGCCACCCAGCTGGGCAGCTGCCAGCCCACGGCCAGGGCCGGTGTAGGGGTCCTTCTCCAGCACGGGGACGCCAGTGTGGCCACTGTTGGAGAACTGAGTCAGGCCGAGGCGAGCAGGGCCAGAGCTGGAGCTCAGGAGGGTCTGGCCAGGTTTGACGCTCAGCCCCAGGGAGGCAGAGATTTTATCCGTGCCCTGCAGCGCTTCTGACTTGACCGGCACCGGGATGCGCTCGGGGCCGGTGGCCGTGAACTGGCAGGGCGAGGTCTTCAGGCAGCCTTCCTCCAGCTTGGGCTTGACATCGGTGGGCAGCGAGCCGGCCTTGGCCTCCGCAGCCTGAGCCTTGAAAGCCGGGTCGGGGGCCAGCACAGTGCCCGTGGGGCAGGCAGAGAGTCCCAAGCCCATCCCAGACACCAGTCCTTCCTTGGGCACCTCCTGGTCCTCCGCAGATGGGGTCACATCTTTGCTGTCCCCAGGGTCGGGGAGCTTCAAGGTGGGCGCTGGTGGTTCCGTCTTGAGCTGGGCCTCGCGCTCGGCCTTCTCATTGGCCGACTCGACCAGGCGCAGGTGCTCGTTGAAGATGTCCTTCTTGTCACCCGTGTCCAGCTCGGGGTCAGTGTAGGCCAGCAGGTCGAACTCATCACCATTCAGCAGGTCATCAAGGTGCGGGTCTGCCGTCTCCAGGCTGTCCAAGTTGTCCAAGTCATCGTCCCCTTTGGCCACATCTGGATCCAGGCTAAGGTTGGCCAAATCATCATCATCTTCCAAGTCCTTGTGGGAGCCGAAGTCGTCATCCAGATCAGGCTCCACGGGCACCTCGCAGGGCAGCCGCCCCCCCTCCAGGCTCAGGTGGCTCTTCCCTGGGGCCGGCGCAGGGTCCGGAGCGGGGCCGTCCTTGGGACCCTCGGGGCGGAGGGCAGCACCGGAGGACAGCGGGCGCGGGGGGACGTGCTGCAGCTCCAGGGTGGGGGCCGGCAGCGGTGGGGCCGCCTTGGCATGGGGCTGCTGGTGGCTGCTGCCCATCTCGGCACCCTGCGGGGAGGCGGGCGGCAGCGGCGCCGGAACCTTCTGGGAGGGCAGCGCCTGCATGGGCATGACGGGAGTGCACAGGGCCTGGGGGGTGCCTTCCTCCCCGGGCAGGAAGAAGCGAGGCCGGGGTGCCTGGGGGGCAAAGGGAGACCCCACGACCCCCCCAGGTCCCTTCTGCACGTTGTGTCGCAGCTCGATGAAGGGAGCGCCCAGGGCAGCTGGTGAGGGCGACACGGCCTCGGCAGGGGTGGGCAGGCGGGTGCCCAGGCTGCCCATGGGGGTCCCAGCGGCCGGGGGTGCGAAGCGGGAGGTGACAGGGAGCCGCAGGGCCGCCACAGCCGCCTGTTGCTGCTGCTGCTGCCAGAGGTGCTGCTGCTGCTGCTGCTGCTGCGGGGATGGCGACGGGAAGACCCCACGGGGGTAGAAGGCCTGGGGGGGCCCCACCGCCGCCCTGGAAGACACCGCAGTGTTGGCACCAGCTCGGTACAGCCCCGACGCACCACGCCCCATCCCCCTCAGACCGTGCCAAGCGCCCAAAAACCCACAGCCACCCCATCCCTCCGGAGCGCTCCCCACAAGCTGGGGGTACACGTGCTCCCGGGGTGATCCCTGCTGGCTCCCGCCCGTGCATGCTGAGCCCATCGCCCGCTCGCGGGGCACCCACCGCCCGCTGATGTCCAGCATGGCTGGCGTGGCCGCCGGCGGGGGCCGGGAGAGCCGCTCGTCCTGCGCGAACGCTGCCTGCACCATGACGGAGCCGGGCAGCTTCCCAGCGCCAGCTGCCGTGGCCAGAGGCCCGAGGAGACCCTTGTCCTGGGAGAAGGAAGGAAAAAAGAGTCACCCCTCCATCAGCAGCATCCCCGCCCCTGCACTCCGTGCCCCAGCTCTCCCACCTGTGCTGGTTGGTACGGGGCCATGCCGCGGCTCAGCTCGAAGCTCTGCCCGCCGGCCTCCGGGGCCCAGCCAGCGGGCGAGGAGGAGGCGGCAGCGGCTGCACTCTCCTTCTCCTGCCGAAGGCTGTTCCGCTGGATCTGCTGGCGGATGAGCAGCTCCCGAAGCCGCTGGCGCTGAAAAGAATCAAGTGTTAGAGCCCAGAGTAGCAACGGGAGCAAAACCAGCAAGACAAATCACACGTGGAGCAGCCGTCCATGCCTCCACAGCCCCAGTTCTTCCCTTGCGCTCTCTCCCAAACCAGAATGGACACAGCCGGATCCCAGGAGAGACCTCACCTGCCGCTGCTTCTCCAGCTCCGACTGGCTTATGGTGCCGAGCGCCGCGTCCTGGCCGCCAGGCAGCTCCGCCAGCTCCCGGTTTGGGGGTGCCGAGAGCCCCGCGGCCACCTCCTCCCTCTTGTCGGCCGTCAGGCCCAGCGCAGTGCGGGGCAGGAAGGCTCCAGAAGGGTCCTGCTGCTGCGGGGGGGCCGGGGGCTGTGGTGGCAGCACCGATGGGGGCCGCAGGGGTGAGAGGCTGTAGGAGTCTGGGGTGGCAGTGCTGGGGCCCAGTGGGCTGCTGGCCTGGTGGAAGCTGGGGGACGAGGCGTAGGCCGAGCTCTGGGGCTTCCCAGAGCTGTAATGGCTGTTGATCCCGTGGGGCTGGTGGGACGGGGAGCCCTTGAGTGGCTCTGAGACGGCCGGGGGGAAGGTGAAGCGCATGGGGGGCTGGCTCCCCGGGAACACGCTGGCACCGGGCGAGCGGGCGAAGGGCGGCTGCGGCCCGGCCGGTGCCTTGGAGTGGGGGTCGCCTGCTGGGGTGCCCCCAAAACCTCCGCCAGCCGCCCCCACCGACTTGAACCCCGGCTCCGGCATCTGTGGACGCGGGGGCTTGTGCAGGGGGGTGAAGGGGTCCCGGGACTGCGGCCGGGAGGGCGGCTGGGAGTAGGGATCTGGGGATTGGAAGCGAGGGGTGACGGGGGACTGGCAGAAGGCTTCGTTGGAGAGC
>VZRR01012609.1:0-13759 GCA_013398015.1 Oreocharis arfaki
GGTTGGGGCTCGTTAGCATCGTGCGCCCCTCGGGCTGCTGGCTCTGTGCCCTGGGCAGAGCCTAATTAGGCTGGAGCGCTGGATTAGCCAGGCTGTGCTCAGCCAGGGGGGAGCAGCAATCGCTGTCGGCCGCGCAAGGCCGGTAATTGAGAGGGGCAGGAGCCCCATTCCAACCCTGCCCCAGGGCTGGAAGGAGCAGTTGGCTCTTTGCTATGAGGAGCAGAGGACAAACTGCTCCAGTTTGTCCTTTCAGGTGACTGTGGGGTCCGGGCGGGGCTGTGGGAGGGGGGAAGTGCTCGGCTGCAGCCCCGGCACGCTGGAAAGAGCGAGGTTAAATATTAACTGTGAGGTTTAATGTGAGAGCAGGAGTTTCTTTCCGAGCAAAAAGGGATTCAAAGCAACCATTCCCAGCAAAATTATCTTTGTGGGTCGTGATTTTAGTCACGACATTTTCACGGTTTTCTGGGAAAACGTGAAACCACAACACTTCTCGCTGGGCTTCTCTTTCCCGTTCAGCCTCCTGCCCGTCCAGGAGTTATTCCTGGAGGGATTCATCCTCCAATCCACCGCTCCAGCAGTGAGGGGCAGGCACTGAGCACCCCCTGACCCAGCCCCTGCCTCTTCCAGCCCCACCTTCTGTGCTCGACTGCTCCCACAGTGTGGAAAGCAAAGCAGGAGAGTGGGAACCCCTGTGTCTGGCGTGATCCCAGTAAAACCAGTAGAGCCACCAGCAGGAGGAGCAGGCAGGTGCTCCTGCCATTCCTCGAAAGCTTTGAGAGCCATCAGGGCCAGGCAGCTCTGTCCTCACGGGATTGGGGTAATTTGGGGTCTCTGTGTGTGTCCTGCTCAGCCTCCAGTGGTGATCCAGCCCTTCCCGGCGCTGTCACCTGTGTGAGCTCCCTGCCCTGCAGCTGGTGACAGCTCCCAGTGATAATCCCGGCTTTAGCTTCCCCCTGTGACAGCAGCAGGGATGAGGGAGGCTGGGATGTGTCCCCGGGGAGCTCAGTGCCAGCCCCAGCCCGTGCCCAGGGCTCTCCTATGCCACAGGGCAGCACTGGGGAGCTCCAGCTGCCCCAAATCCAGCAGGTTTGATAGCTGCAGGGGCAGGGGACAAACATCTGTCCCCACATCTGCTCATCTCCCAAAGTGACACGGATTCAGGCTGAGGTGCCCGGTCCTGGGTGCCTGGGCAATGACTTTGTGCCTTCCTGGGGACACAGCACAGGCTGGGACAGGGCAGGTGCTGGCTCTGCTTGGCTCAGGGATGTGCAGGGAGTGACTGGCCCCGTGTCTCGAGCTGCCCTTTGGGGTTTTGCAGGTGCCAGGGAGGGATTTTCATCAGGGCTGCCCCTGCTCCGTGTGGATTATCAGGATCCGGGAGCCCAAAGATGCCTTGGAGCAGCTAAGCAGCGTTTTACCCCCGAGGAGGGCTCCAGCCAGGTGTGTAACAGGGAGCAGGTGGTGACAGCAGTGACAGAGTGCTCTGGCCATCACCAGCGTCTCTGGGCATGGGCCCCCCCTCAGAGCCACACAATTCCCAGCCCGGATATTTTTGGCTGCTGAGTGCTGTGAATGTTGACGTTTTCCAAAGGCTTTGAGCCCGTGTTTGTGCTGCTGCCCTTGTTGGCGTCTCCGAGCTGTTGGTCACAGTTGGGTGGCGGCGAGGAGCTGGTGCTACAGCAGATGCCACGGCTGGGCTGGCGTCCAGCTGAGGCCTGGAGATTCGTTGTGTGCTGCACTGTGGGAAAAGGGATGGAAAAATGAGGGAAAATTGGGATCCAGCAGGCCAGACCCGCCCTGCAAACAGTCCTGTTGAGCTGAGCTGTGCCTCTCTCCCAGTGCCTTTCCAGCTTGAGCCCAGGGAGAGCTCTTGGAAGCAGAGCTGGCAAGAGCAGCATTAATATGCACATAATGAGGTGTGACTCACCCCACAAAGCAGAGTCATTTTCAGGTCTGATTATCCTCAGCCGTGCGCTCCCCAAAACTCGCTGGTTATGTTCATATTTCATTTAAAGATGCTGTGGGATGTTAGCTTAGGAAAATGGGAGGTGACAGGGGAGCCTGGGAGCCATGGATGGTTCCCATCCCCACCCCGCAGAGAGAGGGAGGGATGAGGTCTGTGCCAATGTGTGACCGCCTGGTGCCTGTGCCCTTGAGGGGGCTTCAGGTGCGGGGGTGCAGAGGAGCCCCCAGGGGTCAAGGATGGGCCAGTCTAGAGAAGGATTATTTATAAGAGTGTGTGGTGACAGGGGAATGGTTTTAAACTGAAAGAGAGGAAGTTCAAATGGGATATTGGGAAGGAATTCCTCCCTGGCACAGGGTGCCCAGAGCAGCTGTGGCTGCCCCTGGATCCCTGGCAGTGCCCTTGGGCTGGGCGGGGCTTGGAGCAGCCTGGGACAGTGGAAGGTGTCCCTGCCCATGGCAGGGGTGGCACTGGATGGACTTATAGGTCCCTTCCCACCGAAACCATTCCATGATTGCACAGAGTTTCTTGGCCCTGGTTCAGGGGAAGAGCCACCTGTGGCTGTTTCAGGGTGCCAGAAAGGATGGGAGTGCAGATTGTCACCTGTCCCCTCCTTGCTGTGACACCCCCTTCTCCCCAGGGACCTCCCTGAGAGAGCTCTGGGTGCTCCTCTGCCCACAGCAGGTGACTCCTGCTCCGGCTGTGTCCCCACATCCCAGCCCAGGAAGGGGAGCCCCAGGCAGTGTGGAGAGGCAGGAGAGGCCGCAGGTCACCGCTCTATCCCCAAGGGGCCCTGGCTGGCTCAGCATCACCCCCTGGATGCCACTGCTGCTTCCAGGAGCTCCCAGCACCTGCCCCATCCCTGCCGAGCTCAGTGGGCACTGCGGGGACCTCGGGGACTGCTGGCAAATGACCAGAGAGGTGGCATTTGGTGACGTGGGTGGCTGTGGCAGTGGTTGGACTCGATGATCTCAGAGGGGTTTTCCAACCTTTCAGATTCTGTGACTTCCAGCTGCCGGCTTTATCACCAAAAATGCCTTATCAGGAGCAGCCTCCAGCTAAGGAGGCTTCATGCCCACACCAGCCATGGAACTGGCCTGGTTTGAGTCTCCTGCTGCACGTTCCAGCCAGGCCCTCACGGGCTCCAGGGTCTCCAAGAGAGGGATGGGATCCAAGGCCCACCTTGTTCATCACCAGCAAAGAGCAGCTCCTCCCACCTCATTTCGGGTTTTTATTGCAGTTCCCAGCAGAGGCAGAGCGTGATCTGCCGACACCAACCCCAGCCCTCCCACGCTCCCGGGGAGGGAGGGGGCTCCTCGTTTGCTGCTTTCACTCAGGAGTGAGTTCTGTCCTTGGCTGCAGCTCACTTGGGGATCAAAGGCCAGGAGCTTTGCACAAAGGATTGCAACAACTCCATTCCTGATGTTGATCAGTCATGGAAGCTCCTGAGTGGGAAGGGACCCACAGGGATCACCAGTCCAGCCCCAGGCCCTGCCCAGACACCCCAAGAATCCCACCCTGGGCATCCCTGGCAGCGCTGTCCAAACGCTCCTGGAGCTCTGGCAGCCTCGGGGCCGGGACCATTCCCTGGGGAGCCTGGGCAGTGCCCAGCACCCTCGGGGGGAAGAACCTTTCCCTGATATCCAGGAAGCCAAGGGGTGTCTCGAGGACGGGGATTTCATCCCAGGACTGAAGAGGCTGGGGTGCACACGAGGAATGGGGGAGGGAGCAGCTCCCATGCACTTCCCCTCCATGCAGGCAGCCCAGAGCAGATGTCCTCCCACCAGCCGTGCATCATTCATGCAAGAGTGCTCCCTATCTGATAAATCATGGTGGAGAGACAAGACACAATGGGGCTTTTAATTATAGAAACAATTATCGAGGATTAATGACAGCAGTGGTGTGACGGTGTTGTTACTCCCGAAGTTTAACTGAGCTTTAGCACTTTGTATCAGATGTGGGGAGCTCTGAGACGCTGCCTTGGGTGTTGGATGCACCTCAGCACCCACCTCTCTTCCTCTCAGTGAGAGGCATCTGGGGGCTTCCAGGAGCTTTGAAGGTTTCCAAGAGGTGTGGGGGCTTCAGTGGATGAAGCCTTGGGGAGGTTTATGGGAAGGGACAGGGCTGAGTGAGGGGATGTTTGTTGTTTGGGAGGGGACACTGAGGTGGAGCAGGCCCTGGAGGTGGCCTAGGGACAGCTCAGCCCAATGTCACCAGCCCGTGGCCAATGGGGATGTGTCCCCCAGGCTCCTGGGATCTGAGCAGAGAGGCTGCTCCCCACAAATGCCTTCAACACCCAGGATGGCCCCTGATACAGCTCCAGCATCAGCATCTCTGCACCTTTCAGAGCCAAGGATCAGATCATGGAATGGTTTGGGTTGGAAAGGACATTAGAGATCATCCCATTCCACCCCTGCCATGGCAGGGACACCTTCCACTGTCCCAGGCTGCTCCAAGCCCCGTCCAGCCTGGCCTTGGGCACTGCCAGGGATCCAGGGGCAGCCCCAGCTGCTCTGGGCACCCTGTGCCAGGGCCTGCCCACCCCCAACATACAAATTCCCATCTGCTTCCCAGACTTGGAAAAACCCCCAACACCCCTTTTCTGCCTCCCAGCAGCTCCATAAGCTGATTTTGTGGCTGGGATCCAAGTTTAAGCTGCTTAGAAGACACCACCAGAGCCGATGGCTTGGGAAAACACAACAGTCAGCAGCAGCTTCCCTTTGCCTGCAGCCCTGGCTGTTCCCCACCGAGGAGGCTGGGAACAGCCTGCAGGGAGCAGGGACACAAACAGGCAGTGACAGGAGGACAGCCGACACGTTGGGGTCACTGGGGTGGCCGGAGCTGTCAGCAGAGGTGAGGTGGCACAAACCACACCAGCCTGGAGCCTCGTGCTGCCCTTCCCGCTCCCTCCTCTGCGGGATGCTGGGGTGGGATCCCAGCAGGATACTTGGGGGGAATACTCAGTGGGGTGCTTGGATAGTGCAGGTGAGACTAGGGGCTGGCAGGGGCTGCTCCAGGGGTTTGGCTGCTGGGAGGGGAGAGTGTTGGCCTGAGGGAGCTGCGTCCATCTCTCCCTTGGTACCTGCCCCACACCAGGGCCCCGTGCTGGGAGCTGGGCTCGGAGCCCCTGGGAGTACCCCCTGCTCTGCAGCACCCCCACCCTGTGCTCAGGCCTCTCCCAGGAGGACCCCAAGGTTTGATCCAGGATTTACCCCAGGGCAGAGCAAGGGCAGCCCTGAATTCCACGTGACTTGAGGGCAGAGTGGGGACAGGACACCAGACAGGCTGCACCACGCTTGGCCCAGCCCACTCAGTTCCTGGCCAGTTCACCCAGCATGGCCTGGAAAACCCATTCCCAGTGTTCCTGCCTGCTGGGGGATGGCTGGTGGGGAAGATTTCCCAGTCCAAGCTGTCTCCTGCTGGATTTATAATTCACGGAGCAAGGCAGGGCGCAGTGACCTCCACCCCTCTCATGTATCCAAGGAGCTGGGAGCTGCTGCTGGAATGACGAGCAGGGGGTGGGACAGGATGATGGGGGCGGTCACAATGGAGCTGTGGCCCCTCTGGCACTGCTGCCCATCATGCCAAGGCTGTGGGGTGCAGGGAGATGCACCAGGAGAGCATCTCTGGGTCCGTGTGCCAGGTACAGGTCTTGTTTCCAAACAGTTTTTCCTTCTGTGGAGGACGTGGGCGGATTTGTTGCCTGTGGAAGTGAGACACTAATAATGCTGGCTGGGTGCCAGGCCTGTTCTCACCTCCAGCACTGACAGTTCCCCAAAATCCTGCTGCCAGCTCCATTCCATGGCAGAGCCCCCCTGGGGATGTGGGAACAGCCAGGGGTGCCTAGAGCCCAGCCCTGTCTCCTCCAGCCCCCAAGGCTGCCAGAGGGGCTGGAATTGCCTTCCTGGCAGCTGCCAGCCTGGCAATTCCCATAGGATCAAGCTGGAGAAGTTCCTTCATGCCCCAGAGCCACATTCAGCCACGTTCAACCCCATTCGGCATCAGGGCAGCAGGAACATTCTGGAACCTGCTCCTGGTCCCTGCGGAGGGCACAAGGAACGAGGGTTGTTCTGGCAGGCAAAACACAATCCAACACTGTGGAGCTTCAGAAGAGACTCTCGACACCTGGATTCCCCAGGGGAGAAACCATCATCTTCATCCTGGTGTTGGCCAAAGCTCCTGGAGACCAACACAGGGAGAAAGACCATGGAACCATTAGGGTTGGAAAAGAGCTGTGAGATCACTGAGTCCCACAATTAATGATGATCCAGCAAATCTGAAGCTGTTTCCTATGAACATATTTCCTGTTCAAGACCTTTTCCCTAACCACGGCAGCCTCTCCATCCTGCAGAATCCAAGCTCTTGGATGGGCAGGGAAATTAATAATGAGTTCAGCCAGGAAAAGTCGGTTTCCCAAGTCTTCCTGGTTACTGAAGGATTCGTCAGCGATCTTCCCTCCCAAATTAGACCTTGTAGACCCCCCCGGCTGATGAATCAGCTCTGCCATCGCTGCATCCCAGCATAATTTGCCTTTCAACCTAACAGCTCCCATCCCACTCCGAAGACGTGGAGCAAGAGTAGGCAGCCAAAAAAACACCCAAGGACCCCAAGTGCTGGGCTGGGGAGAGCAGGAAAGGATGGGGGCAGGGGGAGTTTCTTCCTTTGCTGTTTGAGTTCATCTTCTCGACATGATGCATGTGAGGACAGGGAAGAAGGAGAGTTTGGGGGATTGACACCTCACCTGAGCACGACCCTGAGGCAGGAAAGGGACTGGGAAGGGCAAATCCCTCAAAACAGAGACAGGAAACAGCAGAGGGGGAAAAACCTTGAGAGCCTCCAGCAAGCCAAGGGACAGTGTGTTGTCACCGCTGTCCCCTGCCAGCTCCACCTGGGCACAGGGAAGGGGCTGGGCAGCTGCTGCTGGGCGGTCACTGAGCCCACGCTGGGGTGTGGGTGCTCCCCTTCACCACTTTGGGGCTGTGAGTCCCTTCCTTCCCAACAAGGAAGTCCTGGTGGTGACTGGGGACGTGGCCCTGAGCCCTTCACACCAAGGAGCAGCTTTTTTTCCCCCAAGACAACACCCTGAGGAGTGGCCGGTGGATCAGACACGCTGCCAGCTGGGAGGGAGCCACCAGGAGAGCCTGAGGGGATGTTCCTGGCCCCAGCGAGATCCCTCCTGCCCTGAGTCCAGCGAGCCGTTCCTGAGCCATCCCTGCGTGAGAACCTGGCCGGGGCCATCCCACGGCACAGACAGGCACGGATTTGGGGGTTTTCTCACTGTGCAATCCTGCTCAGATTCCCTGGGGACAAGGGGACCCGACTCCTCCACAACGGCCCCATCCCTGAGCCAGCAGCTTCCAGAGCTGGGAGCTGATGAGGCCAAGCTGATGAATGAAGGGGATTAGAACCTGCTCTGTCTGCGGGTCTCGGGGACACGGGGACACGGCGACATTTCCATCTGGAAGGTGCAAATGCCGTGTTTGCCGTCCGTGGCACCGCAGTGCCTGGAATCCTAATCGCCCGCAGAGCAGCTCTAATGGTGTTTGAAAAGGAGCTGGGAGCTGCTGGAGGGATTCGATGGCACTCGCAGATAAAGGCAGGAGGGAGGGCGAGGGAGATGGGGGTGGCAGCACGTTCCTTGCGCACGCTGCGGCTCAGGGAATGTGGGCTGGATTCCATCAGGAGCAATTTCCTCGCGGGGAGGCAGCGGAGCGGCCGCCCCCGGCTCCCCGAGGCTGGGGGAGCGCTGGGATCCCACCGGGAACGGCAGCACATGGATCCCTGAGCTTGTTCAGGGATGGAGAGGCGAGCTGGGACCTGGTGAGACAGGAATCACCTGGCAAAAAACCACCGTGCCAGGGCTTCTCATCTGTAGGGCTGCAGGAGACTGAGGGGAGGCTCCTCGGGGGCTGCAGCTCCTCCCGAGGGGAGGCGGAGGGGCAGGGGCTGAGCTCTGCTCTGGGCCAGGGCCAGGAGCCCAGGGAACGGCTGGAGCTGGGTCAGGGCTTGGGCTGGAGCTCAGGGAAAGGTTCTTCCCCCCGAGGGTGCTGGGCACTGCCCAGGCTCCCCAGGGAATGGTCCCGGCCCCGAGGCTGCCAGAGCTCCAGGAGCGTTTGGACAGCGCTGCCAGGGATGCCCAGGGTGGGATTGCTGAGGGTCTGGGCAGGGCCAGGGGCTGGACTGGTGATCCCTGTGGGTCCCTCCCAGCTCAGGATATTCTGGGACTCTGTGATTTATTCCCTACAGCTGATGATTTTTTTCCCCTGAACCAGTGGGGCCAGCACTGCCCAGCTCATTTTCTCATGCTGGCCGCTGTGTGGTTTCTGTTTGCCCGGCTAATCCAGGAAGGTGCTGCAGGTACCAGGATCCACTGACAGAGGAGCTGCTGCCAGCTCCGCTCCCTCCTCCCGGCTGTGATCCTCGGCCCCTCACCAGGGTTTGCTGCTGCTGCCCACCCTGCCCAGCCCGGCAGGATGGCAGAGCCGCCTGTGTCCCCAAGGGTCCCCGGCCGGGCTGAGAGCAGCCTGGGGACAGTGCAGTGACAGTGTGGGGTTGGGGGGATCCCTGGGGTGGGGAAGCCTCGTGTTGGGACCCCTGCTCGACCCAAAGGCAGCAGGGAGCAGGACATTTCAGGCTGCCTGAGCTCAGGGGCCTGGGCTGTGGGGTGCACACTACAGATGATCACCTCAGGTTTTACCCCCAACATTTTCCCTTCTTGTCCACTGATTATTACCTTATTTTTATCTGGGTTGGGGTGTGCTTGGCACAGTCATGGGGCTCCAAACGCTCCTGGAGCTCTGGCAGCCTCGGGGCCGGGACCATTCCCTGGGGAGCCTGGGCAGTGCCCAGCACCCTCGGGAGGAAGAACCTTTCCCTGAGCTCCAGCCCAAGCCCTGACCCAGCTCCAGCCGTTCCCTGGGCTCCTGTCCCTGGCCCAGAGCAGAGCTCAGCCCCTGCCCCTCCGCCTCCCCTCGGGAGGAGCTGCAGCCCCCGAGGAGCCTCCCCTCAGTCTCCTCTGCTGCGGCTGAACGAGCCAAGTGCCCTCAGCCACTTCTCCGTCAAGCGCTTCCTCATCTTCCCTGCCCTCTTTTGGACACTCCCTAATGGCTCAGGATGTTTTTTATGTGGGCAATAAACCCTCGGCCGTGGGCTCTGCGGGGCCGGGCAGCCCTGGAGGGTGGCAGGAGCTCCATGCCAGGCAGTGCCCATCTCCACGACCACAGCCAGAGGAGGAACCTGGACACTGTGCAGGCTCCCCTAATCCTCAGCAAAGAACGGATGGCCCTGCAAACGGGACCTGGGCTGGCCTAATTCATGCAGCAGGAGAAATGCAGCCTGTGCTGGCAAACCAGAGATAATTTGCTTTATCCTTCTTTGAGCAGGGAAATGTTAGGCCGGGTTTGAGTGCTGCTGAGCCTGCAGAGCTCCTGCTGAAGCCAGCTGGGGCTGGGTGGTTCTGCAAAACTGGTCCTTAAAAAAGGGAGGAGATCCTCCTTCACTGGAGTTTGTCACCTTGGGTGACTCAGTGCCAGAACAGACACCTGGAGCCAGACAGGAGGGCTCACTTAGGGGCTGCAGTGGGAGCAAGGGCAGGTGAGGCTCCCAGCACTGCTGTCGCTCAAACCCCAGGCAGTGAGAGAGGAGAAAGGTCCCTCTTCCTCCTGCTTGGATGAAAACCCTTCAGCTGATGGTGCTTCTGCTGGGCACAGCTCAGGACAGCAGCTCCCTGGCCAAAGAAACTTCCCTTGTTGTTACCAAGTATTTATTAAAAGTACCTGGGGTTAGTGGTGGGCTCAGGCCATGTGAGCAGAGCGGGGCCGCCCGCCCGGGGCTCTGGCAGGGACCACGAGGTGGGACTGTCCCCCCTCGGGGGCTTGTGCCCATAATGAACAGATCACAAGTGCAGACAGGGAGATATTGGGGTCAGGGCAGAAAGAGCTGGAGGAAAGGGGCTTTGGAGGGGGAACCACCTCAGCTCCGTGCACGGCAGGTCACGGATGTCACTCGTGGTGTGGCAGCCACTTTTCCCTGTGTCCCCCAAACCCCACAGTGGGGCTGTGCCCCCCCTTTCCACGCTGGAGTCCTGCCACAGTGCACACCTGAGGTGGGGCTGCATTTTTGGGTGTGATGGGTGACCAGGGCAGAGCAAGCCCATGGCACCTCCCTGCACCCAGCTCAGCAGGGCCCTGGGAGAGGGTGGCTCCAGGCTGGGTGGAGGGGACAACACAGGGCGGTGTCCCTGGGGCACGGTGCCCTCCAGCTGTGCAGTGTCACCCTCCAGTGGTGTTGGGGGCACTGCAAAGCCTCTGGCCAGCACAGAACAAACCCCATAAACCCCCCAGCTCAGCCCCCAGGGGGGGCGAGTCCTGGGCACGGTGCTGTCCCCGGTCCCTGTGCTGTGGCTGGCTCTGCTCAGGGGCATTTGGGCTGGGGGGTCTGGGCTGCTGAGCCAGGACTGGCTCCCTGGCACCCCCAAGCCCTCATGGCATCAGCCCAGCGCCAGAGTGGCTCCTGGTGGGCTCCCCAAGCCCCGAATTCTGCAGGAGCACATGGAGCTGGAGCATCCGGCCAGCTCCTTCGAGGAGTCCATCGAGGTTCCCATTAGGCAAAATTAATGGGCACCGGGAGCCTGCTGGCATCACGTGGCTCCCACTGCTGCATCCTGAGTGGGGACAAAACCTCCCGGGCTGTCCCCGGAGCTGGCAGCTCTGGAATGCTGCATTCGGGCTGGCAGGGGACCAGCAGGGCCGGCGGCAGGAGGGGCTGGCAGGGACCCTGCGGGCAGGGAGGGGCTCTGGATCCTGGGACCAGCAGGGAAAGATCCCTCACTCCACCACAGAGGGCAAACTGGGGGCAAAAGGGACGTTACTTCTCGCTTCATTGGAATTATTTTTTTCCCCTTGGCACGTTTCAGTCAAAAACTCTTTGGGATTTTGGGCGTGTGCCAGAGCAGCTGCGATTTTTTTATTTCTCTCGCACTTCTTTTTTTTTTTTTTCCCCCTAAATCATTTTGCTGAGTCTGTGTGAAAATGCCCCAGAAAGCAGCAAAACTTGTCAAGACACTCCCAGCACCGGCTCACTTGGAACAGCATCTCCAAAGGCAGGGACCCTCCCTGGAGCCCCGGCCCTGACAGCCTCAGGGTCACTCCCGTGTGTCCCCCCAAACTGGGGGATGGTTGGACTGGGTGGTCCCGAAGGTCTCTCCCCACCATGATGATTCCATGATTCCACGCCATTTGTGTTTCCAGGGTACAGCTGGCACCCAGGTGGCCCCATTTCATCCCAGTCCCAATGCTCAGCAAGGTTTTGGAGGTTTTCAGTGGTTTATGGGTCCCCATCCTCATTTGGGGGCAGCTGTTTTTGTTTAGGGCTGGGCTCTTGGGACAGAGGTGACAGGTGGGGGTAACGCCCCCTAAGGAGGGGACTGGGTCCCATCCCCCAAATGCCACAGCCCCTGGCAGGGACCTCCTGGCCCAACCTGTCCCTGGCTCCTGGCCTAGGATCCCTTTGGATTTATGCTCATGTCGAAGCCAATTTGAATTAATTGGAGCATGAGACCAAGGACCCCGTGGGATTCTCCGGTGTCCAGTGCTGGACTCCGGCTTGGGGAAGCAGAACCGGTCACCTCAGCCTGGTGCTTTTCCTCCACAGCTTTGTCTTGTTCCTTCCTTGGAGCCCAAAGTGATGCCAGAAGGGCACTGGAGTTACCGGGAGGAGGTGGAACTGGGAGGGAGCCTGGAGGGGGAGTGGGGCTGAGCCAAAACCCACGGCACAGGCTTGAATCACAGCCTGCCTGTTCCATTGTCCCAGTCTGTGCCTTGGTTTCCCCCAGAATTAAACAATGGCATGGAGAGGGCACGGTAAGACAGAAATAACTCAGTTTTCTGGTGAGGTGCTTGAGGAGGGGACAAGGACAAAGCAGCCCCCTCCAACCTGGGGCTCCCCCAGCTCCCCCAGTGCCCTGTCAGCTGTCTGCTCCCCCAAAACCACCTCTAACCCAGGCCAGCAGGCAGGGGAGCATCTTCCAGCAGGCAAAACCAGCTCAGCCCTTGGCTCCCAGCACCGGGAGCTGTGTGGAGGCAGCAGCAATTCCCCCCATCCCTGATTGAAGCAGCACAGCCTGCGGAGCCGGGGAGGGGGGAACGCTGCTTAATTGACTCTGTGCCTTTGATACAGCAGCTTAATGAGTGTGTTCAAATTAGCCAGAATCACCTTTCCATCCTGGGGAATGGAAATGAGACGTGGATTGCTCCGGCACACCCTCCCCCCCCACGCCGGCCTCTTCAAAATCCATCCCCAGCGAAACCAGCCGTGATTCTCCTGCCTGGGTTTTTCATCTTTTCCTAAGCAGCTAAGTTGATATTGTTTAAAACAACAATGAAATTCTTTCCCAGCCGCATAAATCTCCTGGTTTTAACCGCAGATCCAGGGCTGAGGCCGGGGATGAAGCTCAAATGGGAAAGCCCGAGCTGCGTGTGCCTGCAATGAAATTATAAATCCACATCCCGGAGCAAGTGAGCAGCAGGAGGCACCAGGAACCTCCATCAGCAGAAGCGCTGGGCTGCAGCAAGGGATGGGAGTTGGGAGTGGAACCGACAAGGCTGGGAGAGCTGTTGGCATTTCTCCTGACAAAATCCTGCACAAACGGAGCCAGTCCAGGCGAGACCACGGCATCGGACCCGCCTGGGCTCCCGTGCTGAGCCCCGTTCCTTCCCCCTGAGTTCTGCCCTCAGGTTCCTCAGCTGTAAAGTGAAGAAGATGCTGCCAAACCCTGCTTGAAAGGCGCTGTCAGACGCAGCAAATGTCACCGAATGGCTCAGGTGGTGCTTGGTCAGCTGGCACGCAGCACATCAAGGGCACAGGACACTCTGCATCAGCTGCCCACGGCCCCTGAGGCCAAGGACCAGCAAAGCTGAGGCCAGCCCGGACTGACCAGTGATGAGTGGAGAGGAGCAACAATTCCACGCTGGAAGTCAGAGCCAAGGAGGGAATTGGCCTCTGCCATCCTCAGAGCCCAATTAACCAAATCACCACAGCTCTGGGAGGCTTCGGCAGGAGCGAAGGGGAACCAGAGGAGAGCTCCAAGGAGGAATGGGCAGTGGTGAGTGCTGTCCCCATGTGGGATGGGGGTGCTTCTGGGGGCCTCCAGGTCATTGTCCCGTGAGCCTGGCATTTCCCTGGCAAGGGACCGTGGAGCCCAGCACAGGGCACAAACACAGGAGCCCTGGCTGGGCTGGGGACTGCGCTCATTCCTGGGGTCATGGTGCTGTTGGTGCCCAAATTTCCCATGGGATGGGGGGAAAATAGTTGGGTTCATCTACAAATCCACGACCACTTTCAGTGCAGACAGGGCAGCTCAGGGTGAGGTGGCCCCCAGACCCTGTCCTGGGGCAGGCAGGAGACACAGGGCAGGGGGATGCAAACAAGCTGGCATGGGAATGGGATGGGAGGGTATCTGGGGTGCTGGTATGAGGCTGAGGGACCCCAGGTGGGGTGGCAGGTGGTGACCTGTGAGTGCTGGCATGGGGGGAACCCAGGCAGGGCGATGGGGGAGTACCCGGGTGTGCAGAGTGGGGCTGGAGGAGCCCAGGCAGGGTGGGCTGAGGTACCCCATGGAGCTGACATGGGGTCGGGGACCCCACACGGAACACTCGGAGGCTTGGGCACCCCACACTGCCCGGGGGGACCCCTCCCCTTTGCTCACGGCCGCGCGGGGAGGAGACCCCCCGTGCCCTTCCCCGCGTTCCTCCGGGGCCGTGCCCGTTCTCCGCCCGGGGCCGCGCATCGCCCCCGGCC
>VZRR01012632.1:0-24591 GCA_013398015.1 Oreocharis arfaki
GGCCCGGCCCCGCCCCTCCCGTCGCCGCCACGCCCCCTTAAGGAACGGAGACACGCGAAGGGTTGGATCCATGGGCTGTTATTGATGCATGGGCTGTTATCGATCCATGGGCTGTTATCGGTCCATGGGCTGTTATCGGTCCATGGGCTGTTATTGATCCATGGGCTGTTATCGGTCCATGCGCTGGTTGTTAACGCAGCACAAGCGGAGCCCCCGGCCCGGCCCTCCCGCGGCTCAGCGCAGCCCGGCCCCGGGCGGGGTCCGGCCGTTCCCCCGTCCCGCCGCTGTCCCGCAGCAGCGCCCGGTCACTTCTTCTGGAGGAATTTCATTTTACTGCCTGCAGAGAAAAAAACAGCATTAAGAGCTTTAGGCGAGGGAGGGGAGGCCCTGGCACAGGGTGCCCAGAGAAGCTGTGGCTGCTTCATCCCTGGAAGTGCCCAAGGCCAGGTTGGACGGGGCTTGGAGCAACCTGGGATAGTGGAAGGTGTCCCTGCAGGAACTGGTCCCTTCCCACCCATATCACTGTGGGATTCTGTGAGCTGGAGACACTCCAGGCTGAGGAACTTATGGTGGAAAGCCATCTCTGCTGGCCCTCTCTGCTGGCACACACAACTTCCATCCCCTGAGCATGTCCTCAGCCAGGACCAAAGTTAAGGAGAAGCCAGGACAGCTCTCAGAGCAGCAACTCCCACAAACTTTAGATGAAGATACAAAAGCTTAAAAATAAAAATCCCACACAATGTTCAGTGTCCCCTGAAGCAGTAAATGTAAACAAGGGAACACAGCTGCACAGGGCAGAGAAGGGGCCCTCCTCTGTATCAAATTAATTACTCAATAGCTAAAGTTAATTTTTAAAAATTTAACAATGAACAAAAGCAAGGGTGTTCCTTTACCAAGACTGCGAAGGATTTTGTTCATTCCAGTTCGTTCTGTATCTGGAATACTCTCCAAATACTCCAAGGCACGGACCTCAAAAAGGCCTAAAGAGAAAAAAAAAAAAAAATCACTCACCAAATGAGTTACTCCATCTTTTAGCATGCAGCATCATGATTAACAAGGCCATGAGAGGAAATCCTGCATGTAGTGTGTGTAAGCTGCAGGATGAAGGAGAACGCAGAGAGATGCAGAAATTCTTTGCTTTACAAACAGAATTCATTTGAGTCATTAGAAGGGCATGGGGCTATTCCATACGACAAAATCCCGACAGCAGAGGCACGTGGCATCACACTCTGAAAGCGGAACAAGAGGGTGATGCCAAAGGTACCTTTGACCAGGTTCTTGCTCAGCTCCCGGTCCTGGATGAAGCCCGCAAACATCTGGGTTTCCATGAAGAAGTGCAGGAAGTGGCGCACGTTGCGGGAGCCGTGGGACTTGCGGAAGGGCTCCCGCTGGAACACCCGCTCCCCCTTCTCCGTGACGCTCATGTGCAGGGAGTAGTGCCCCACAATCTCCACGAAGAACTGCACAAAAGCCTCGGACACCAGGGAGTTCAGGGTCATGTCACCTGTGGGGAGGACGTTCGTCACTCTGGTCATTCCTCTCCCAAAGGAGCAGCAGCTTTCCTAGAGACCTCAGTCACTTTCTGTACTGGCTGTCTCAGACTAGGAGATTCCAGGTGATCGATATCAAAGAAGTCTCAGCTCAAATATTCAATTTCCCATTGTCAACCTCCTGCTGCAGCTGCGACAGGTTCAGTTCTAAAGCTTTTCCAGCAGTTCAAACATTCATAATTTCCTTTTCCCTGTCAAACATTTGGTGTCTAATGAGCTGCCAGCTCATAACAGGCTAAGTTTAATTCTCTTCAAGAATCAAGCAAACTACAGAGAACAAACTCTCTGGAAAACAAACTCTGTTTTTATGAATTATATCATTTTCTGGTGGCATTCTCTCAAGCCACTCAGAGCTTTTTAAGTTTCTCACACTTCCTTACCTGACAGATCATGTATAAAGCAGTTCAACTTTGGAAATGATCTGCCAGATTACCCTCTAAAATACTGAAACTTGCTACATTCTCTGAGAAAAACATTGTCTCTTCCACTTAGAAAAATGCAATAAAATTCAAAGCACAGGAACTGATGCTGTTGGCCCAAAGGAAACTGCAGTTCTGCACACACTAATTGTGAAAAGAGGAACTGTCAGCACACCAAACTTCTCACACATTCACAAGGAAGATGTTCTCAGCACAGGGAAACAGCTAAAATGTCACTTCTTAGCGTTCCTTTCAATTTGCTGATTTTTATCAACTCCATGGCAAAGATCTGCTAATGGGAAAACACTTTTCCATAGAAACCTTGCCACAGAAAGTACCTTGTGTGTCACTCTGCCCGTGTGACAGGATTTCACTTCGTTCTTCCAGGATTTGTACAAGTGCAGCCTGGAGTTTATGGGGCAGGATCTCGTCCTCATCTGACACCTACAGACAGAAATGGCCAAGGAAGGACTTCTGTGTCATTCCCATCAGCAGGAGAACCAGGGCATAGATTAGAAATATTCATAACATGCCTAAAGCAGTGAGAGGGGAGTTATTCTGTGGTATGGTGTATCTTGAGGGAGACAATGTATTTGTCTTGCACCCACAGAAATTAGAAGCACTTGCTCAGCAAGCCCCAAGTACATTTTATTAGAGTCACACACACAACTGGCCACCACACAGACTCAGGCTTATTTCACCAGTGAAACACACAAAACCAATAAAAGTCTGTTGAGAAAACATAACAAGTCTCAATAGTATGGTTAAAAAAATCCCCCAATCCTTTAATACCTTTCTCCAGTTGCAGGCTGCAATGCAAAACAGAACAGTGAGGCAAAGAAAAGGAGAAGCAAATATCCTGAACTAGTAATAAAATCCCCAGTATTTTTGTAGCTACTTGTCCAGAGATGCAGAAGCACTTTTGGGGAAGCTCAGCAGAGAACCACAAGTGAACTGTGGTAATTTGTTCCCCAGACTGTCATTCCTGGGAAAAACAACAACCCAAACCTACAAACACACCCCAGCTGGACAAGAGAGAGGAAAGTGCTGTACAGAACAAGCACAGAGAGAGATAGACAAAAAGCAGCAGAGGATCCCAGGGATCCCCTTCACATCATAAACCAAGGAACAGTTTTTAAACTCAGCTCAGACAAGCAGCATCTTTGGCTTTGCAGAGCTCTCCACTTCATGCAACCTCAACCTTGCAGCAAGGATTTGTAAGCCTGTTCCCTTCTCTGTCAGTTCGAAAGGATTACAACATTTTTCTTCAGCCACTGGCGTCTCCAAATGAACACCAGCTTTTCCTGATTTCTTTTTATTATTTTCTTTCATCGATGCCTTTTCCTGGCATAAAACCATGAGTGACTGGTACTGTTATTTCACTCACCTCTTGCAAGAACTTGTCAGCACAAAGATCAACAATCAGAACCTGGGGAGACAGGGGAAGCATTGACTCATAACCAGGTATGTTGCTGTTTTGAAAAAAACCAGTTTTTTTAATTTGTTTTTTCAAATGCGGGATGTTTTTTAAATAGGGATGACACACACAAAACACAAGTTCTGCATAAGTGCAGCCTGTCTCTGAGAACAGTGAATACTGTTTATCTTTGGTAGCCCTGGAGCACCCTGACATGTATCTGGCACATTCACCAAGTGGCTCGGAAAAGTTTGAGAGTTTATATTCAGACAGAATCCAGAGGTTATTCCAGAGAGGTCAACCTCATCCCACTGACATTGTCTGTGTCTCACATATCCTCACCTCCTCTATGGGCAGGTCCTGGAGCTGTGGCAAGGAGCAGGAGAGGATGCCAATGAGGAATGGGGTCGGAGAGCAGACGATATCGATCATGGAAGCGGGCAGGACGGGGATGTAGGTGTGCTGCCAGGTGAAGGGGTAAAGCGTTGCCACTGCAGCGTGCCCACATTTAGACAGAGTGCTGGAAAGGTGGGAGAAGCACAGGGTGGGTGGTCAGTGTCTCCTTCAGGACAGGCTGGAAACACTCGGGGCAGGTGTCACTCGTGTACAGTCCATGCATCAGCAGAGGCCCCCTGCACCCACTTCTGAACTCAGTTATGGGGAGCTGAAACCACCACCAACCCAGACTAAAGAGGTAAAAAGGAAACATTCCCTTATCTCCTCTTGTGTAAACAGCATACTCCGAATTCTAGGCATGCACATGCTGTGTGGAAAGAGCAGAAGGTTTTCAAATGGAACTAATTGCAAAACTAGACAAGCTTGGACATGGGACAGGTCCAAACACAGAAGAAATAATAATATCCAGTGATAATATCCCTCAGAAAGAACTACTCAGCCTCATCTCTTACCTTAAGTTGTCAGCCACAAAGATGACTCTCCTTTCCAGCAGGAGAGAGGCGAAGACCCGGATGGTGTGGGAGGCACTCAGGCACTGCAAGAGGCACTCGAAGTCAACGTGTTCCAGCCGGGAGTCCAAGGGGCGGCACAGCTCCATCACCTGAGAGGAGACACAGACAGGGAGAGCTGGGGGAGCAGCCCAGAGCAGGGACCCTCAGCCTGGAGCAGAGGGGACTGAGGGCAGAGATCACAGCAGGCTGCAGTTCCTCCTGAAGGGCAGGACCAGGGACAGGACCCAGGGAAGGGCTGGAGCTGTGTCAGGGCAGGGTCAGGTTGGGTACCAGGGCAAGGTTCTTCCCCCCGAGGGTGCTGGGCACTGCCCAGGGTCCCCAGAGAATGGTCCCAGCCCCGAGGCTGCCAGAGCTCCAGGAGTGTTTGGACAGCGCTGCCAGGGATGCCCAGGGTGGGGGTGTTGGGGGGTCTGTGCAGGGCCAGGGGTTGGACTCAATAATCCTTGGGGGTCCCTTCCAGCTCAGGATATTCTCTGAATCCATGATTCTACATAGAATCCCAGACAGCTGGCATGGGGCAGCACAGAAGAGTGCCCAAGAAGCTCTTCATCAAAAAGCAGGGAATCACTTCCACTGTAGATGATTCCACAGGAAACAGCGTTCTGGGACAGCCTCCCTTCCAACTTCAGGATGTTTTCTTCAGACTAATTACTTCCAGGCATCACTGTGCAGTTTGCAAAGAGCCTCCAGAGACCCAACAGACAGCAGGCAGCCCATCCTGGCCTCTGTTACCTCATCCCCTGCTCCTGGCAGGAAGCTCCTGACGGTGATGGTGTGTCCCGGGGCGGGGAACGGGGCCTCCATCACGCTGCGCATGAAGGGGTGCACGAGGGCTGGGGACATCTCCCGCCTCTTCTCCACCTCATCCAGGATCTGCAGGGAAACACACAGGGCCTTGGGTCACTGCTGCTGCTGACCAGAGGGGAGAATCTGGCAGAGCATTCCCATGGAGAAAGCTCCAGCACAGACCCACAGCCCTCCTCCCACCTCGCTCGGGACCCCTCAAATGTCTGAACAGTCAAACAGGAACAGCTTCCTGTGAGCACAACTCTCCATTCTCCAGTCTCCTGCTACTGGAAGGAAATGTCTTGGATGTAGTAATCAAATTCTCATCATTTCAAGGAGTAAGAGGAGCAACACCCCATCCCCCTCGCCAAGAAACCTCCCTGAAACACTGTTCTAGAAACTCTGTGCTCCAACAATCAGAACCATCTTTCACCAAAGCTTGTCCCTGTATTCTCCTGCAGTAACTGACCTTTATTTGCAGCAGCTTTTTCCAGTCTTCACCTCTTTATCTCCCCTCCTCATGGTGCTACAAAAAACCAGAGGAGATCTAACCCCCTCCCAAACTGATTTTCCATTTCCAAGTCACAGAAAAAGAGGATGAAGGGGCACTCTTGGCAACACCAGGTATTAGAAGCCCTTTCTGGCAGCAATTGCTGAAGGATTTGTGTATTGGCTGACAAGACTCAGCACCAGTATTTTATTTCCCCTCTCAAAGCAAAGACAGAGAGGAAGCACCCCTCTCCCGGGATGAGCTGCAATCACTAAGCCTGACAGAAGCATCCAGTTACTTCATGGAGCCTGCAGGCTGCCAGGGCTCCAGGAACAGGCTGTGCCAGCTCACCTTGGAGAAGAGGTTGAAGCAGCCCAGGCGGCTCACGATGCAGTACACCTCGGGCAGCCGCTTCCCTTTCCCTTCTGGCTGAAAGGCAACAGCAACAGCTCTGCTGAGAACAGGGGGGCAAGGAACAACCCAGCACCTACACGGCAGCTGATCTGCAGAATTCCTTCTGCTGCAGTCCCCCCTACCCTTATGACTGCAAAGGTTCTCGAGAAACACCCAGTTCCCAGAGCTGGTTTGTGCCCAGAGCCCATTTCACTATTTCTGGGCACCTTCCCTCTGCATCCCAAGGGTTGGCACCACCACAGCAGCACAGGATGGGTGACCCATTAGGGAAAGCAGCCCTGAGTCCTGCCCAGACAGTGCCCTGGCAGTGCTCTCTGTACCCCCAGCCCTCACAGAGATGCTCACCAGGAGCTTCCTGCAGTACCCGAACCAGCGGCTGCCGTCCTCCCCCGTCAGCACGAAGGAAAAGGTTTCACTGGGGGACCAAAGGAGAGTCAGGGTTAAATTCACCACACAGCTCAGGGGAGAGACTGACAAAGCACACAGACCCCTTCTGGTCATGCTGACAAGGGCCAAGGCATGATTACAAGGACTTTGGGATCTGCTCAGGGTAAAAACTTGCACCCCACCAGCTTTTTCATCTCTCCCCCTTCCCAGCTGCTCTCACTGAGCTTTTCCATCTCTCCTCCTTCCCAGCTGCTCTCACTGAGTTTTTCCATCTCTCCTCCTTCCCAGCTGCTTCTCCATTTAGCCAAGGAGCAGCAGAAGCACTTCCAGCCCCAGGAGATGGCTTTGGACAAACTCTTCCTCCTTACAGGAGAGGCAGCAGCCCCCAGCCCACCTCCACACCTCATCTTCCCTCCTGCCACAGGGAATTCATCCTTTCCCCTTTCCCCCTGCTCTGGCTGCAGCTCCCCTGGCACACCCCAAAGCTTTCAGCACTGCCTCAGTCACAAGTATTCAAAACCAAGTCTTTACCTTTTAAGGTCTGATGAAGGGAACCAGTCTTTGGGATCTGGAAAGCAGAATTTGGGAATGACCTTTAGCCTCTCTTCAGTATCCTTTGATGGTCTGAAGGGATGTTCAGGCTGGAGGGGTAACACACTCATTTGAAGTCACTGAAGCTGGTGCACAGCTGCAGCATTTAAAATACAGAAAGCATCTTTCTGACACTTCCAAAGGCTGATCCATCACATGGCTAATGCACAGGTACAGGAGAACATGTTCTTACTATTAGAAGATTCCCAGTTCCCATCTTGCATTTTTCCTGCTGATTGGACCTTTGTAAAATGACCCAGCTGGTCTTGATAAGGACAGAGGAAGGATCTACAAGCACGGCCTAAGTCCACTGGAAAATGAAGGTAGAACTGACCCCCCAGATGATGGCTGGGTCAGCCTGCCTTGGTTCTACCCCTGGGAGATTTGAAAACACTAATAGGAACAGGAATGTGTTCAGCTTTGGATGTGCAGATCACTCATAACTCGAGTGCAAAAATGGTGTCTCTGAATCACACGTTCCAGCCACGCCACATGTTGGTTCAAATCAAATCCCTCAAGGACTCCAGGACACTTTCCACGCTCAAAACTTCCCAGAAAGGGCAAAAGAAAGATGTTCAGATAAGAGGCTCCATAAGAAAGGGAAGGAAATTTTACATATTTAAGTAGGAAATGCCCCCGAGAAGTGGAAAGTTTATTGCATAAAGTTGATTTTAGGCACTCAGCACATCTAGGCTATTCCAGTGTCCCAAGATGTGACAGCACAAAGTGTTAGGGAAGCAGAACAGCATTTTCACGGAGTAACAGTTGTACAAAAGCTTAGATGTCCTTGGGCACACAGCCTAAAGAAGAAGGTGACAGCAGATTACTTGGAAGCAAAGCTATTATTAGAAGGGAGACACCCAATCTGACACAGTGTCCCATCTAAAGTCACTCACCAAAACACTTCCACTTGAGCAGAGGATAAATAAATACTGAGAAAATAATTTGTTGTGTCAGTGCCTCTATAAAAGCCAGTAAAGTGCAGGAGGGGAACCCTGCAGTGCCCTTCCCAAAGGCCATGGTCAGATTGAGAGGCTGAACCAGGGAAAAGCCAAATCTGCTGCATTCCTTTCTGCCTCCAACACCCTAAAGTTTGCACTTTTAGCAGATATTATTTGGGTGTGTTCATTTTTATTAAAGTAACACTGTGCACTCTTTCTGGCTGTGGTTCCTTACTCACCTTGTGAATCCAAGGCATTTACACACTTAAGACACTGGAGTTATTTGCACACAGATCCTTTAGGCAGCAGGAACTGGGGCACTGTGGGACCTGCTGGGGTCCCACATAACGTCCCTGAATGGATCTGACATCTCCTCTATGTGGGTGACATGCAGATTCCTTAATAATCCCTGGCTTTCACCAGATGGCACAGCCAGAATTCTGAGCTTTGTTCTGTTTTCAGTGGAAGGCAGCAGGTACAAGCCCAGACAGTGACAACTGAATATTCATTTCAATCTGGTACCGCAGAAGCACCAAGGCTCCATCTCAGCTTCCCAACTGTGGGCACTGAGCTGTAATTCAGAGTCACGCACTGACTTTGTCACCCATTTGGGCTGAACAGCTTATTTCAAAGGGCTTGGTTTAGCTACAGCACTTTAACTTCCACAGCTCTCCTGGTTTTGGGGGCTTGTACAAACAGCTTTGCCATTTTATTATTAATCTTTTTCAAAATGGTATAAATAAGCATAAAAGCCCTGGGGCTCCAGTTCCTGTGCACCATCAGTGCTTCACTCCTTGTTTATAAAGGACAGACTGCCAGGGGGAGGTTCCTGCCAGCTTTGGGGCAGAGCTCTGCACTCCCTCCTCTCCATCAGCTGGTACCAAATACCCTATGGCTTCATGAAATTTGAATTAAATAGGAGCCTTCCTAGCTCAAAAAAGACAATAAACTCATTGTCAAGACACATATTCAACAACCTCCCAACACTATACATCAGGTCTGTAACAGAGCAAAGTGCTTCACTGTTGGGGAAGATAGAATAGGAAAACCTTACAAATATGATTACCTGGCAAAAGATGCTGAGATTGAGATGAAAACAAGCTTTGAGTTACCCAACTCCAGTCACTGAACAACTAGAAAACAATGTATACCGTCTATAGGTAATCCCCCTTTGTTTAAACAATGCCCTCTACATGTAGACAGGTCCAAAGATCAAGGAAGACCCNGACCAGTGTAGTTTAAGAAGGGAAACACAGAGCTGAGCAGTTCCCTGGGCAGGTTTCCATGCAGATCCTACCTTGCTGGGGAACTGCTGGATGATGTGGGGTGTGTAGGTGACCTCAGATGCCTTCTTGTGCAGGGACACCACCACAAAGAGCTCGAACAGCCGCTGCTCCTGGAGCTCGATGAGATCCCTCTCCAAGGTCTGGTAGTGCGGGTTCCTCTTGGAGGCCGAGCGCCTCAGGCACCTGTGGCGACCTGGGGAGAGGAGTAAATCCCAAACCAGCCTGTGGCTGGCACTGCCACACACCTACAGGGCACAGAAGAGGACTCAGCACTGCCATGAGAGAGGGAAAAGGGATGGGGGAATTTGCCCAGCATGCGGCTGCTCTCCATGGGTTATGGGACGCCTGTGTCAGCTCCTCACTGGCTCTTCTGCCAGGGAACAAGTGACAGGAGGAGAGGAAGTGACCTCAGATTCCACCAGGGAAGTTTCAGATTGGATATTAGGGACAATTCTTCACTGGAATGGTTGTTAAGCACGGGAACAGGCTGCCCAGGGCAGGGGTGGAGTCACCATCCCTGGAGGTGTTTAAAAAATGCGTGGATGTGGCACTTGAGGATGTGGTTTAGTGGTGAGCATGGTGGTGGGGTTGGGTTGACGATTGGACTTGATCACCTCAGAGGTCTTTCCCAACCTTAACAATTCCAGGATTCTATGATTCAGACAGGGAGCACTGGCCTGGCAGCAGCTCTGCAAATCCCCCCTGACAGATACTGCAATTTCTCCTGCTGCCCTGATGTCCTCTCACACATCTCAGAGTGACACAACGGGGCACGGCGGGGGAAGCCCAGCTCCACCAGGTCAGGAGCTGCCAGGACTCAGGGAGCCACTCCAGACACCACGGGCACTCAGGAGAGGCAGAGGCAGTTCCCTGGCCAAGAAACCCCCAGGCTGGGCATCCTGTCAGGCAGCACAGACTCACAAGCACAGGCACAGCACTCTGACGTCAGGAATTCCTGCGGCCCGGGCACCGTGACACATTCTAGACACTTTCAAACAACTCTTCCATCAGGCAGTGACTCAATCACTGCATTTCTGCTGAGATTCTTCACTCTCCACTACTCTCCTTAACATGAAAAAAATGAAACTTCAGTTTTCATTCCAAGTTAAAGCTTTTTGAATGTTTCCCTCCAAGTAAACGAAATACCTAAAAGAATTCATAGAATCCCAGAATGGTTTGGGTGGGAAGGGACCCTAAAGCTCATCCAGTGCCACCTCCTGCCATGGGCAGGGACACCTTCCACTATACCAGGGTGCTCCAAGCCCCGTCCAGCCTGGCCTTGGGCACTGCCAGGGATCCAGGGGCAGCCACAGCTTCTCTAGGCACCCTGTGCCAGATCCTTCTGTTTAATCTGACTTCACATGGAAGCTAAAACCAGCTAAAACCAAGTAGGTGTTTCAAGTCTGGAGTTTGGGTCTATGGTCAAACTCAGGCTGTTGGAACCAGACAAACACCCAGGTCAATTCTCCCCCAGAGGAAAGGACATTTCACAGCATCACATGAAACAGAACCAAGGGAAGGAATCAGGAGGGAAATAACCTCAAGCAGCAGCAGCAAAGGTGATCAGGAACAACCTCCCACAAGCTTTGCCACCAACCCAAAAATGAATCTGCTTCTGGTGACTGGCAGATTAATAGCACTAAACCTCAAGGGCCCAGGGGAAGTGGCAGAGAAAGAGGTTGGTTTGTCACAGCAACAGCTCCCACACTTGGCCATGTGGCCTCCCAGAGGCTCCCTGTCCCTGTCTCAGCAGATCCCACACGTCAGAGTGCTCATCCCAGCACTCAGCCAAGGGCGCAGCGCTGTGGGGACAGGACCAGCCCCTGTGAATCACTCACTTTTGGGCTGATTTTCCGTATCGCTTTCATTCCCACTGGTTTCACCTGAAACACACAGAGTTTTCACTTATTAGCCATGCAGAAGGAAGATGGGCAACACCCAAAGTTGGGAAAGAGAGACAACCTGAGACTCATCAGATGAACATCCCTCAGGGCTGCCCACCAATCCTGCCCAGAGCATCAGCAAGGGGCAGCTGGGAAATGTGTCACAACAGCAAATTTCAAGAAGCAGAGCTGGTATCAAGCCAGTGTTGTCAGTGAATGACCTGCAGGTCAGCTGAACACGGGCAAAGAACACGAACCAGCTGGTTGTTTGATGCTGCTGTAAAACTTAACAGAGTTGCTGGACAGAATACACTATAAATAAAGACCCTGCTGTGGCTACACAGCCAGAATAAGGCTCACAGACGATGGGTGCAGTAGTCAGGGGTACTCCTCATGCCAAGTGGTTTTCTGAGGAATTTTTGCTTCAACCTGCTTTTTTGAAAAAGCACTTTTAACCAGCAGCCCAGTTCTCCAGGCTCAGAATCTCCCACTTGTGACTGTGTTAACTTTGGGTTAGGCAAGTGTTCCTTGAGCTGAAAGCTCAATTCCAGCCACAAGTCTGGGGTTTGCACGGTTGTGTCAGCATGAGCTGGTGGTGCCAGGCCAGGGGGGAGAGGAATTGTGCCACTCAAGGTGTTTAGAGCACAGACAGTGGTGCTGCAGACCCCAATACCTTTCACTGGAGCTGCTTCTCTCCCAGCAGGACTGAGCACCTTCACCTTCTTCTTTCCACGCTTGGAATCAAAGATCTCCTGTATTTTTAGCACCAGCTGAAATCCAAAGTAGAAGCAGAGGTTAATGTGGGGGTCCAGAGAAGGGCCCAGGTGCCCAACAGCCACCATCCAGGACCTGGGAAAAGCTGCCCAAATCCTGCAGGAACCCTGGCTCAGAGGCTGGAGTCCTTCTAGCCCAGCTCACTGGATAAAGAATGAGCACACATTACTGCTGCAGGAGAGGGATCACTGTCAGCACAGCTCAAAGCTGACACCAGACTGTACAGGCATTCTGGAAATTGTCACACTTGCCTTCCCAAATAGAAGTGACAAACTGTCTGGCATCAGATCTCCATTTTCTATGCAAAGGCACTTGCAAGAACATCTTACAAAACCCCAGAGGACTCAGAACATGCTCTCCAGGATCCCAACTCCTTCCAAGCTCAGAAAAAGCAGAGCTCTCTCACTGTAGCTTGGGGGTTGGTTTTTTGGTTGGTTTTGGAGTTTGCTGCTGTAGGTGGATGTCAGCTCAAGTCTCCTAAAGCACAAGTGAGGCACAGAACAAGGCTGCTCCAAGCACAGGCCCCGTCCCAGGTGTTTGCTGCAACGAAAGGATGATGTACCTGGAGTGACCTGGGACAGTGGAAGGTGTCCCTGCCCATGGCAGGGGTGGAATGAGGTGGAATTTAAGGGCCTTTCCACCAAAACCATTCTGTGATTTTGCACAAATGAAGACAGACAGCGGGACAGAACAATGGGTCTGTGCTGCAGGACCACACACCTGGTCCACCAGAAGAAAAAAGCTGGGGAAAAAGCACAGCCCAGTGCAGACTAAGCCACAGACAGGAAAGCAGGGCCAGCATTTTGACAACCCGAGTTGATGCTGTTCATCTTCCTTCCACTGGTCACAACAGCCCAAAACCCAAAGTCCTGACACTTTCTGTGTCCCTGTCCCAGCCTGCTCTGTGCTTTCCCCTCACTGCCAGTGCCCCAGGGGCTCCTGACTCCCCACATCAAAGGCGGCTTTCACTCCATGTGAAGAGGGATTTACCCTAAATGCAGGGAGCAGGTCAAGTTCATTCCTGCCTCAAGAATTCATTAAACTGAACATAGGAGGGTGGGGCCCAGACATTTGTCATCACAAATACTGCATAAAAAGAAATATATTAAAGAGAACCTGTTTGTTCAGCTCAAGCGTTTAATCCCCAGATCAGCAAACCAGGCTTAAGTTCTCCTTTTCCAATCGATTTCTCCCCATTTTCTGCCTCAGCCAGTCCTCCCAGCACGAGGAGGCTGCAGGGAACAAACAGCCCACAGCAGAGAGCAGTGCTTCTCCTGCCAAATCTGCCTTCTTTCTCTTTTTATCCAGCCTCACCTAGAAGATCTTCATTTCTGTCCTGATTTTTGTGCAGCTGAGTCACCACCCTGGGTGTGTTTAAGGCAGCCATGTGTTCCTTAAGCAAAAAGTTTTATCTTTTTAGACCCCAGTCTTTTTCTCAATCTCTCGAGCAATCTTGGCTCAATTCCTCAAGAGCAACAGGAGTAAAGTGCTCTTCCTGCATGTAAATTGTTACCAGATTTTTGGAATATGTTTGCTTTGGGAGAACATTTCATTTTCCCTCTCCATCACAGCATTTTTATAATCTTGCCATCTCCTTCCCGATTTTCCAGACCTAGGGTTTGTTTAAAAACACAGACAGGAGTTACTTGATACTCCAAAGCACTTTAAAGGTCTGGAAAGTCCTTTACAGCTGTCCAACTCTACCTCAGAGTCTTGTGCAATCTGAGCAAATACACGTGATTTTCAGATGAAATAAAGATCTGCTGAAATGAAATGATTTTACCACAGCAAAAGTAAGTCCTTGCCACTACCACAACTGGAATTTGAGTTGAGTGAACAAAGTGCCACCACAGTGGCAGCTGCAGCTGCCCTTCTATGGCACGTGGTGCCTTCATTCACTGAGGGATGTGAGCTGGTAACCAACACATGGGCCTAGAAAGGTTCCCAAGGGACGAAAGGAAAGTCAGAACAGAGCCAAAGGAGAGTCACCTCTGTGTGAAGGTGGATTAAAAGCCTTCCTCACCCCTCTGGCCTCAGCAGCATAATTGTCTTGGCAGCCAGGCAGGAGGGAGAGGCCACAAAGGACAACTGTATGAAGGCTTTGTGAAATGCTCTTATCCCTGAGAGTTCCTCTTCACCTTCAAACTACGGAACAGCTGTTCCTGATGCCAGTGCAGAACTCCAAGCCAACACTCCAAGTGACCAAGGGCCCTACAACCACTCAATAGCTCAGGGCCTGCAGTGGAACACAAGGATCACTCTGGGAAGTCACTGGGAGCAGGGGACACGCACACAGCGTTACAGAGCTGCCCCTGCAGCTCACCAAGAGCACAAAGCCAGCACCATCACACTCCATGGAAACACTGGGGACAGGGCTTAGATGACAAAACACGAGGCAGGGCTTGTACTCACACACAGCCCTGACCTCCAGGTCAACACTGAGCACTTCGTCTGCCGACTCTTGGCCAACAAAAACACCACTGTCCCAGCTAGAACTGGCACTCAGATCCCCAAACTCCAGCCCTGCCACTTGGAGAGGGAATGGCTGGAGCAGCAGTGCCAAGCAGCAATCACCTGCCAGGCACACAGCTCTGTGGCCACTTACAAAGCACTTGCAAAGCAGCAAGAGCTTGAAATGCCAGGCAAGAAGTGAAGTTTCACACTTCAGTCTCACCCAGGGCAGGTTCTTTCTCCTGCTCACAGCCTCCACTGCTCGGAACAGCTTCCACTCAGACAGAGTGACAGGCAGGGAGGTCTCCTTCACCATCTTCCCTTGGAAACTTGTCTGGGAGGGCTTCAGCTCCAGCGTCTTGCGACTGAGGAAGGGAGGTTTTGGGGGAGGCTAGAAAACAGAAGCAGAAGAGATAGTTAAGTGTGAGATCAAGCTTTGGCCCAAGGTCACCGGCAGAGGAGTCAGGTTACAGCTGGTGAATCTGCTCTACCAAGCTCTCCTTCCCCCCCCCACTCAAGCATCTCACCAACACTCTCTTGTTCCTACTCTTTTGATCCTTAGCAGCTGCCATGGCCGTTCATTATTTACATTATATGTTATTTACATTAATGACAAACAATTAAAAAATAAGGAAACCCTATGACTTGCAGTGTGGAATGTGAGGCTGGGGAGAGCACAAACGAGGGCCCTTGTGAGAATGATTCTGCAAACACCTGAGCCTTTAACCCCCCCACCCTACCTTGGGAGGCCTGCTGATGCTCCGGGGAGGGGGCAGCTTCCACACAGATGGGACCTTCCACAGGGGCAAGGGCAGTGCTCTGATATCTTCATAATGATTTTCTTTTGTAGGACCTGGAAAAAGCATTGGATGGGGGATTTATGAGAGGAGATAAAGCCCTGTATTTTTGCCAGGGAGATAAGTGGGGAGAGTGTGCAGTTGTCTGCCAAGCTTTAGCAGGGTCTGAGAGACCTGTTTAAAGTTGGATGAGGTTTCCACTACATCCTTCTAACCCACTGCCACCAACTTGGCAAACTGTACACGGACTCAGCAGAACAAAACACTTCTTCCCCTGCCGAGCAAGCAGCTCTATTGCAAAGCAGCTCATCTGGCAGTGTTCACCCTGATCTCTGTGCAGCATTCAAGCAAAGCATTCCAAGAGCTAATAAAGAAATCAGTTTAGCACAGGCCAGCTCCAGCGACCTCCCACGACATCTGAAATGAGGCTGTTCACGTGCAGATGTCACCCACAGCAACAAAGAACCCCAGATGGGGAAGACCTTAAAAGTCCCAGAGGTGGAAAGGGCCTCAATGCATCCTCACCTTCACTCCTCCCTCCCCAAAAATGCCACCCTTAAGCACAGTGAGGGCACCCCCACTAGCACAGGCACATACAGATAATGTCCTCGTAGATGTTGTCTTCGGACTGAGCGTAGACCAGCCTGGATCCTGCAGTGCCATTTGTCTCCTCCCGAGGTCTGTGGGAGCTGCTGGCTGCCGGCCGCTTGCGGAAGCCCTGGATGTCCTCAAACTCAAAAGATTTCCTAGAGGAAAACCAGTGTAACTTCTTCTAAAGGCACCTGCTTGAGTTGCTGTCTCCAGTCCACACAGTGTGGCCCTCCTGGGGCCCATCCAGCACACGGATGCTCCACTCTGGACTCGCATTTCCAAGGGCTGAGGTGTAACCCCAGGCAGCAGCTCAGCCCCTCGCTCCCACCCCGCGCGGTGGGGGAAGGAATCAGAGGGTAAAAGAGAGAAAACACATGCATGGGTCGAGATAGAGACAGTGTGGAAGGCAAAGCAGAAGCTGCACAAGTAAGAAAAGCAAAACAAGAGATTCATTCCCTGTCTCCCTCGGCAGGCAGGGGTTCAGCCATGCCCAGGGGCTCCATCATGTGTAACGGGAACACAAACTCCAAATGTTCCCCCTCTTCCTGCTTCTTCCCCAATTTTTACTGCTGAGCAGAACATCACAGGGTCTGGAATATCCCCGGGGTCAGCTGGGGTCAGCTGGGGTCAGCTGTACCAATGTGTCCCCTCCCAGCTCTGTGTGAGCACAGCTCACACACCGCTCTGTCATCAATATTTTCATCACAACCCCAAAACACAGCACCACACAAGATACCACGAAGAAAATTATCCCAGTCAAAGCCAGCATACCAAGTGAGCCCTGCTCACTTAACCTGGGACATCTGTTAAGTTAAAAGGGAGCTGGAGGCTCCATGGCCAAGCACACTCCAAGCAGGCATGGCCAGACCCATCCTGTCAGAGACAAGAACCCAAACCACGTTTTGCAGATTTGGAGCAGCTCAGAACCAGGGCACTGCTTCCTACTGGGCCTCTCCTACTCATGCTCAGGGTGTTCATGCATTTGTGGGTTGGCATTTCCATCCACTTGGCCACTACTTTGAAATTAGGGCACAGAGGTCACAAAGGAGCTGCAGGGATTTAGCCCATCATCATCACCATAACATTCGGGCTGTTGCTGCACACTTTGCCACAGTGGGAGGTTTCAGAACCTCAAGCCACATCTCTGCTGGTACTGTGCACACCAGTCTAGCACAGGCAGCTCACCTGTGAGCAGGATTTGCATCAAGCCATCAGAAGGGTACAGGAAAGAGGGAAAACCAGCCAAACCTACTGCAACAGCAGCACCCACAGCCTCCAGCCTTAGGCAGTAAGAGAGTCCTTCACTCTCAGGAAAGCCAAACACTCAGGAGCCACAGTGCCCCAAGAGAAAGCTACTCTGCCATCCACAAATGGCAGCTGAGGGCAAGCAGCAGGCAGGGAGCAGGCAGATCTCTCCCTGGGGCCAGTATATCGTCACTCCACTCTGTTCTAAGGTATGGGCTGACATCTGTTTGGAACCTGTAGCCTTCTTTGCAAGACTGTCAGCAGCAGGATGCTTTCACCCAGGAATATCCTTTCCCCATGAAAAGAGGCATCATCACTAGCAGCACCTCCACAAGGACATCATGCCAAGCAAGCTGCTTAAACCCATCCAGAAAGTGATTTAAGGAAACATTTCAGACATGAGAGAGGAATTATGTACCTCTGGGCTCTCCCTCTGATCCTCCTGCTGGCTGTTTTCTTCTCGGGGTTGTTGGAGGATGACACCAGGTCCCTTCCACGCTGCTTTGGCAGGGGAGCTTCCCTGGTGGCACTGGCATCTCTACAACCACCAGCCCCCTTCTCTACCAGGTAGCGGAAAGTCCTGCGGGGTTTGGGTGGTGGATCAGGAGCTGGCTCCTCCTCTTGCCCCTCAACCTCAGAGTAAATGTTTCTCAAGCTCCTCTCTGCCCTGCAGAGAGTGTCCACTCCTTTGATTTGCAGTTCTCTTTCCGTGGAGCCAGGACTGCCTCGCTTCCCCTGGAGGTCCAAGGGAACAGGAGGGGCTCTGCCAGGCAGGGGGGGATCTGCTCTCCTCCACAGAGCTTGTGAGGTATAGAAGTTCCCCGGGGGCAGTGCCACCCCTGGGGTCAGGAAGCCTGTTTGCCCCTCTCCTTTCTCCTTGGCTCGGGAAGCTGGGCCAGCACAGTCCCCAGGCTGCCAGCAGCTCCGTGCATCTTCCCTGAAATCCAACCCCAGGCTCTTCGGATCTTTGGACCCAGCCTTTCTGCCATTCTCCGTGCACTCAGGCTTCACTTTGGGTAGTGCACTGCAGCTGGGGTCATACTTTACTCCAAAGTCCTTCGGCTGCTGCTTGTCCTTGCTGGGGCACCCCCGTGTCCTGCCCTCCCACTGCGAGATCTTCTGCTTGATGTTGCGGCAGTGGCTGCGGGACAGCGTCTGCACGGCCACGCGGGAGAAGCTGCTGTCCCCAGCCCCCGTGGGGTGCATGGCAGGGGCCAGAGTGCTCACACACAGCCCATGTCCAGCCCTGGCCACGTCCTCCCACGTCCTGCACACATCAAAGCTGGCACGACACTCCAAAGTGCCCAGCGCTGTGCGAGAGTCCGGGCTGGCTGCTCCGACCTGTGGGCAAAAACAAGAGCCATCAGCTGCACCCCAGCCATGCTGCTCCCCACCCCGAACACCCAGCTGCTCCCTGGCAATGGCTGCAGAACATTCCTCCCCAAATCACGTCCATCCCGTGCTCAGGACAGCCTTCCAGAGCTCGCTCCCAGCAGGGGCTGTTTGTGCACACATCTGGGAGGGCGAGAGAAAGGGAGCTGAGGCTTCACTGCCTCAAAAAACAAACACAACAGGCACAAAGCACCCTGAGGGATCCCAAGCATCCAAACTCGAGGAAATTATTTAATGGCAGAGGAACACAGCAGCGTGGATCTCAGCCAGCCCTTCTGCACGAGTGCAGCTCCTCCTGAGGCTCAGGCAGTCTCTACTGCCTTTGTCTCTACAAATCCCTGTGGCACCTGAGCCCTCCACTCAGCAGAGACACAGCAGGACACGAGGCACCAGGGCAGCTCCAGAAAAAAGGAGCCTCGTCTCCTTCTCCAGAGAGGACCTGCTGCTTCGCACAGGATGAGAAGAGCTGTGGTGGCTGGGGAAGAGCCCGATTCTGGCAGTGCATCTTCCTCCCAGAAGTGCTCTCTTGCTCCACAACACAAGTGAAAACCTGCCTGGTGTTCTGTTTGTCAACACCTGACCTAAATTTGCCATCCAAGAGACTGGCGGGCAGTGGTGCCCAGCCTGTGGCTTGCAGCCAAGGGAGTTTCAAAAGGCAGAAGAAACAGGTGAGTTCTCATAATCAAGAGAAAAATCAGCCTGGGTTTAGATCAGCAGAGAAGGATTGCTAGAGAAACACCTTGGCTTCTCCTACCCAAGCAGAGCCTGCACAAACAGGAGCTGTGCTCTTTGAGATTTCCCACACCTGTAATCCAGGGGATACAGCACACATCCTCCAGATAATCCAGCAAGGAATGTGGGTGAAACCACCAGGGAGAACTGGGGTGGCTGTACAGACCCAGCACCCACAGGTCCAGCATGGCCTCAGTACAGACATCTCACGTGTGGAATCCTCAGCCTTGGAGCCCTTTGACTCTACCTGCAGCTCACAAGCCATCCCCAATATTCCCAGATATGCCAGCACAGGTGAAAACTCATCCTGGACAGAAGACAGCAGCCCATAGGCTCTAACAAGCCCTGTTCCTCCCTTTCTTGGGGCGATTATCCCATTTCAGAAGTTCCAACCCTCCAGCTGTATTTAAAAATCTCCATTTGTATTAGGAGACAAGTGCTCAGCTCAGGCCAGGGGCCACATTGGCTTTGGTCACATTCCCCTGGCACCAAGAAGTCCCCCTGCAAAAGGCAGGGAAACAGCAGCATTCCACACATGCAGAAAAGCAGAAGATCCCTGCAGAAAGCAGCCAGACCTGCTCCAGGTGGGACCAGGGGCCAGAGTCACACCAAGCCTGTGCTCAGGCTCCAGCTGACAGAACCAGGCAGCTCCCACTGCCACCCCGGGCACGTGTCCTCCACAGCCACTGCCACCACACCCGGCCAGCACTGAGTCACCACAGCCTGGCAGAGTGGGCAGAGCCAGGGATGGGCAGCAAACCCAGCTGGGAGACAGAGGAGCTCAAACCTGCCTGGCAAGGGGTCATGCCCCACTCTCCAGGGTGGGGTGGGGAGCCCCCACCAGAGCAGACCCGCACCCTTCCCACTGCTGGTACCACACCTCAAATTCCAGGGCTTGGGGCTACCCCTGGAGCTGCTGATCTGCTTGGCAGAGGCATCTGAGGTGCAATTAAAAGCAAAGCACTGGCCTTGGCAGATCTACTCGATAGCATTAGTGAGAAAGCTCACTGGTCAAAGGACATCCCAGGGCTCCCAGGCAGCTCAGGGATGGTTTGGGCACACATGGCACCAAGTCTTGGCTCTGTGCTGCACTCTCCCCCTCTGCCAGAGCAGCACCGTGCTGTGGGAAGCAGCTCCTGTCCCCACAGCGTGGCTTCCTGCAGGCTGGAATTGCTCAGCCCATTGTCCCAGACAGCTGCTGGGAACTCCGGCACTCAGCAGTGAACGGGATAAACTTGGACAATCCGGGTAAGCACCGAGCTGGGGATATTTGCTCCATCATCAGCCCTCTGTCCCTCATCAGCATTCCAGCCTGTCCTCAACGCTTCCGCAGCCGCTGGAGACCCTCTTCCCGCAGCAGCGAGGGGCCCCTGCCCTCTCCTAAAAATAGGCATTGTTGCCAAAACATCCTGAGCCAGGGCAGAGCCATCCTTCCTCAGCCCGTGTGTGCACAGCCCTGATTAACAAACAGGAAAGCAGCTTTCCCTCTGCTGTGCCACTGAAGTGCTGCTGCACCAGCGCTCCAGGACACTCCCATGGGGCTGGCTGGCAAAGGCCAGGCTCTGCTGGGGACAGCCAGGTGAGGAGAGGGCTCAAAGAGCCTCCTCAGCAGCCCAGCTTTTCACCAGGCTCCTCCAGTGCCTGCCAGGTCTTCAAACACGGGATTGCAGGACTGGCACAGGGAGAGGAAGCCAAAGGACCCCGTGGTGTGGAGCAAGGGTTTATCCACAGCACCAAGCAGGTCCAGCACATGCACTCATGGAGCACGTGCAGCCCATGCCCACAGCAGCCCACAGCTGCTTTGATTCCCAACAGCACCGGCTGCCTTCTCCTCCAAATACTCCAGCTGGGAGCTCCTCCGGGAGCAGCCTGGCAAAACATCTGCAGAAAATCATAGAATATGCTTGGAAGGGACCCACAAGGATCATCCAGTCCAGCTCCTGCCCCTGCACAGGACAGTCCTGGAGCTCTGGCAGCCTTGGAGCTGTGCCCGTTCCCTGAGGAGCCTGTTCAGTGCCCCACCACCCTCTGGGGGAAGAACTTTTTCCCGACATCCAGCATCCATGAGGACAAATCACTGCACAGAGGAGGCTGAGTAGCCCTGCACAGCTTTCCAGGTGGGTCCATCCTTGCTGGGCCCAAGCTGGGCAGCTCTGCTGGCTGCCAGCCCGCCCCGCATCCTTCCTGCCACGGCTCACGTTGGGAAGGCTGCAACAAAACCTGCCTGTGCTGCAGCTTCCTCAGCCAGACAGACCCATTTCTGCTCCCCCGTATCAAGCCAGGGCCCAAGACAAGGCCTAACACTCCTGCCCTCTCCCACTGCCCACGCCCATGCTCCCATGGCAAGGCACAACTGGGAGCTGAGAAACACAGAGGAGAAGCTCAGCCTTGGCCAGCACATGGAATCCCAGAATGGGCTGGGTTGGAAGGGACCTTAAAGCCCATCTCCTTCCCCCCCCTGCCACAGGTGGACACCTTCCACTGTCCCAGGTTGCTCCAAACCCTGTCCAACCCGGCCTTAAACATGCAGGAATGGGATCCACGGACAGTGGAGCACAAGTTTAAAGTTTCTCCCCTGCTCAGTGCTGCTCCCTGGACTGTCTCTTCCAAAATATCCATCCAAGGAGGAGACGAATGCAGCTTTTCACCTGCCCAGGCTTGCTATCAAGAACCAGGTGGTTAATCTCAGCTCATCACGTGAGCCCAGGCAAGGGTAGAGACTGATCTTTGGTGAAGAAAGAGCACACTGGGGTGGTGTGATCCAAGTTAAGTAACCCTTAAATGCAGTCCAGGACAGGCTAAAACACAGTTCAGGGACACAGAGCTGGCAGAGACCACCTGGGTCAGGCAGCCAGCACTTGTATCAAGCACGACCCAAATCATTCCTGTCACAGAATAACCAGACTTGTGACTGCTTCCATCCTGACCTCCCCTTCCAAACTCCTTCAGTGACCCCAGTGTGCTTCCCAGTACTTGCAGAGAAGCCAAATTCATCATCCTTACCGCATTAGAACTTAGAGGAGATCAGTGTAGTCAAGAATACTGAATTATTTCACCGGAAGCAGCAGTTTGGGGGGAAATTACATAACTTCTAGACAAAACATCACACATTTCTGCCAAAAGACTGCCTCTCTGACCCACGCTGTTTGAAAGCTCCCAAAGCAGAAGAATACAGCACGTTCACAGCACATGACAGGTAGCCCTGGCTCTTTTTCCAGCCCTGAAAGCCAGAGAGCACACTACACATTTTCCATGCCAAGCCCCAAGACAACTCAGTTTCCTGAAACCACATTCTCAAGGAGAGAAAGCTGCCAGCGCTGCTCCAGAATAAAACCCTGCCTAGTGCTGAGGTCGAGCCCCTCCACCACCCGTGCTGCTGGACCCCCTCAGCCCCCAGAGCACCCTGCAGCACAGGCACAGTGAGAACAGAGGCACTGACAGCACCTTACCTTGTCCCGCTCCTGGGAGCACAAACACCGCCTGGACCAGCCCGCGCAGCTCTGAGGCAATCTCAGTCCTTTATGAAAGCTGTGCAGTCCTAAACCACCCCAGAGTCCTTGTCGCCAAGCCTCCTGCGTTAGTAGCCAAATAAAAAGCAGTTTCTGGGCTTCTGCAGCCTAGGGAAGCTGGCAGCTCACTCCTGCAGGGAAAGGACCCCTTCCAGAGCTCTCAGCTACTCCCATTCTGTTCCTCTCTGGAACAACCCTGAAGCTCCTCTGAACAACTCTGCCATGCTGATGCCTCAGAGACATGGGCAGTACCAAACAAGCAGATTTCATATCAAAACAAGTAACTCTTCAGGAATGCGGTGTGCTTAGTCATTTCCATCTCGATACAAAGCTACTCTATCCACGAGGTATTAACTCCTTCCATGCTGCTGCATCTCCTGCAGAGGAACAGTTCTGCCTCATTAGATCCATGGCCACAGCCCCTGGACACAGAAAATGTGCTGCTAATCCCAATTACACAGCAAAAGGAGTTGAAGTCTAGCCTCTGCTATGGGTCCCAAGACTTTTGTACTGACTGTCTTTTTCTAAAGTGATGCAATTCAACTTCTCGAAAGCAAGTTTTTCCTCAAGATTTAAAAAAAACCCAACTCAGAACACTTCCAACGTGCAAGCTCTGAAGGCTTCTACACCAGAGGGCACATGGACAGAACCCACGACGTACTATTTTTAAAGTCGTGGGTTTATAACCTGATTCACAGTATCTGAATGCCCAGGGTAGCAATACTGACAACAGCAGTTGACTCAGCCCTTACACCCCGGGCTGGCTGCCAGCCCCAGGAATGCTGCAGCTGCACACAAGAACAGAGACACAAGCTGGGCATGGAGTTAAAAATCAAACACGACTTATCCTGGAGCAATTCCTTGGTGCCACCATCAGAGGTGAGACTCCAAAGTAAAGCCACAAAGCCTGTGTGGCTTTACATGGGCCACGCCACATAGGCTGTGTGGGGCCACAACCAACCACTCATTCCTTAGGGAAAGTCTCAGCAGCACCTAGGCAGCTGCCTCAGGAGGTTCAAAGGGTGCAGACCAAGGCAGCACCAGAAAACCTCTCGGACACCATCCAGATAATGTGTTCCAGAGCTGCACACTGAGTCATATCCATGTTATATTGTATTGTATTATTACAACTGGAAGACTGAGATAAAAATTTTGCCAAGCAGCAATGGACAGCACTAGGACTCAAGGTCAGATCCAGGTCAGATCCTCCAGCCACCACTGCCCAAACAGACATTTCCAGGGGCTGGTTTTCCTGCAGCTGCTCTTTTTACTTTCCTTCCATCACTGGCTGATGCCAGTCTCAGTTGACAGGAAGAACTGCCCAGCACTGCCTGGGCTCTATCACAGCCAGGTACCATCCCAGCCAGGCTGTGTTCAGCTACAGTCACTGGAACAGAGGGGTGTGTGTGAGCAGTGAACTGGGGAAGGCGAGGGGAGACTGGTCCAGAGTGCCCAAGGAGCTCTGTAACCACTGAGCCCCATGCACCTCTGTGCAACAAAGCAAAAATATCCAGTGAGACCTAAACCACCACAGCCTAGCAGCGAGGTATCTGCCCTGAATAAACTCTGTACAGAATCACAGAGTGGTGGAGGTGGCAGAGACCCTCTGGAGGTGTGACCCGCGGGGAGACACTCTGCAGCACCCCTGGGCAGCCCACGCTCCATCGCCCTCACCGGGAGAACCGTCACCCGACGGTCAGCGGGACCCTCCCGTGTGTCCGGCTGTGCCCATCACCGGACGGCCCCGGCTGGGTCCGCCCGGCACCCTCCCTGCAGGAATCTGGACAAGTCGAGGAGATGAACCCACCACAACCCCGGTTCCCCTTGCGAGCTGGGCAAGGGCACCAGCTCCCGGGCAAGCACCTGCTTCCTCCGGCCCGTCACACACGGGGAAGATGCTGCACCGGCCGCTGCCCGCCTGCCCGCAGCCCGGACACGGGGACCCGTCGGGGCCGGCAGCCCCGAGCC
>VZRR01012633.1:0-10514 GCA_013398015.1 Oreocharis arfaki
TCCCATCCCATCCCATCCCTGGGTGGGTGGGATGAGATGCTGGATCCTGGGAACCCCAGGAGTTCCCGGTCCCACACCCAGCTGTGCCTGCCCTCACTGCACATCTGCACCCCATTTCTGCTCCTCAGCCCAAATCCTGAGGGAGGGACCCCCCAAAGCCCCCACTCCAAAGGCCCCAGGCCCTGCAGGCCTGGCCATTGGAAAAACCCTCCTGGAACACAGAATTTCCACAGTTAAAGTGAGATCTGGCAATGAAATCCCAGCCCCTGCCAACAGAGAATGTTTGGATTCAGCTTTCCCACTAAAAATGTCATTTATCCGGCTGGAGTGGCTCGTGGGGAGGGGCTGGGCTGGCAGCTCCCCTCCCCAGCAGCTGCTGCAGGGAGAGCAGAGGCAGCTCTGCAGCTCACAGGTGGTTCAGAGCCACATTCCCCGTTTCCAGAGCAGAAAGTTCCATCTGAAGGATGGGATTTTATCCGTTTAATTTCACTTAAATGAACTCAGTGGCTGCTCAGGAAGGAAAAAAGGGGAAATTTCAAAATGGAAACCAAACAGAGCAGTATTATCAAAATGTGGGGGCGGGGTTGGTGGGAGCTGGGCTCAGCTGTCTCCTGAGCTGGGTTTTGGGCTCAGTTTTATCTAAAATAGCTCAGCTTGGATGAACTTTAGGGAATATCAGCAGTCTGGGGATGCCACAGGTAAAAAATCAGGAGAAAAACTCCCCAAGGCCCAGAGCTTCAGCTGTGCCTGAGCTCCCCTGGCCCTCCCCATCCTGCCAGGGCTGTCCCTGGGCCACCTGCCCACGCCCAGATCTCCAAATCCCTCCTTTGGCACAGGCTCCAGCCCAGGGCATTTATGGTTATTAACAACATTCATTTATTAATCACTGTATGATTTAATTCTGTTCCAAGCACTGACCCTCAGGAGTTTGCTGTTCCCAGACCCTTCCGGGGGCCTGTGCTGGGCCCCTCCCCTCCCCTGTCCAGAGAAAAGCCAGGGGGCAGCTGAAGTTTCAAAGGAGTTTAAGGTTTCAAAGGAGTTTAAGGTCTCCAAGTCAGTCCTGAGCTCCTGTCCCCTCTCCTCGCAGCTCGCAGGGAATTGCTCAGTCCCTTCTCAGGGAGTCCCTGATTTGTGGCGGCCGTTCCAGGTGGTTCCAGGCCTCCCAGAGCCCAGTCCCATCCCCACTGCTGCACCCCGAGGTGCTGCCCGAGGTGTCCCGGGGCCAGGGGAGCCCAGGAGAGCCCAGGGGAGCCCAGGGGAGCCCAGAGCCCCCTGGGCTGGGCCGGGAGCAGCTCCTGCTCTCTGTATTTAACCCCTGCCAGCTCAGCCCGGCCCGGCCCCTCATGCAGCCCAGGAATAGGGAATGGGGAGGAAATCCTGATTTTAACGAGGCCCAGAAATGCTGAATTTGAGCACTGAGCACTGAATTAAACCAACCCCCCTGGAGTGGAGGGGCTGGAGCTGCCCTGGCACTGCCTTTCCTCAGCGATGTCTCACTGTGCCCGCACGGCCTGGCTGCAGCCCTCGGCTCTTTGCCCTGCAGCCCAGCTCATCCTCAGGTGACGGGGCTGGAAAAAACCCGAGCTGCCCTAAGAGCCCAGCTCACGCTGATAAGAGATGGGTTTGGAGAGAAACTCCTCTGTGGGAGCCTCCCCGTTGCTCAGTTTTGACCCAAACTGGTTTTGCTGGGTGGGCCAGGCCGGCTCTGGGCACACCAAGGCCGGGCAGCTCCTTCTGGCCACGGCTGCTTTTCCTTTCCCAGAGCTGAGGAAACTTCACCCCTGCAGGCATTGCCAAGTGCTGGCCCAGGGACAGGGAACGGCTGGAGCTGGGCCAGGGGGGCTTGGGATGGAGATCAGGGAAAGGTTCTTCCCCCAGAGGGAGCTGGGCACTGCCCAGGCTCCCCAGGGAATGGGCACGGCCCCGAGGCTGCCAGAGCTCCGGGAGCGTTTGGGCAGCGCTGCCAGGGATGCCCAGGGTGGGGTTGTTGGGGTGCCTGTGCAGGGCAGGGGTTGGGATGATCCTGGGGGTCCCTTCCCGCTCAGGATATTCCAGGATTCCATGCTGGACCCCCCCTGCTCCGTGTCCTGTCCTGCTCCAGACCCCCAGGGCTGGATGGGATATTGGGAAGGAATTGTTCCCTGGGAGGGTGGGCAGGCCCTGGCACAGGGTGCCCAGAGCAGCTGCGGCTGCCCCTGGATCCCTGGCAGTGCCCAAGGCCAGGCTGGACAGGGCTGGGAGCAGCCTGGGACAGTGGGAGGGGTCCCTGCCAGGGCAGGGGTGGGAATGGATCCTTAAGGCCCTTCCCACCCAAACCAGGCTGGGATCCCAGGATTTGTAACCCTGAGGAGCTGCAAGGTCCCAGGGCATTGGTGACATCCCAGCAGGGACTTCCAGCCCCAAAGCTGCACAAGCCCTCGTGGAGAACAATTCCAGCTGTCCCAGGAAAAGCTTCCCACGGCACTTCCCCCTCAGCTTGGCTCCAGGATCGTGTCTGGAATTCTTCCTCCCGTTTCCCAGGTCAGCACCAGGTGTTCCCAGTTATCCCCCAGGAGCACCACGGGGCTGCACCGGGAAAAGCAGAGGGAAATAAATCGGAATTCCTGATTATTTGTCCTGGGCAGTTATCCTGGGAACAGCTCCCTGGGGGGATGTGAATGAGGAATGGAACCGCATTGTCATGGAAAACACCCCGGGGAGGGAGGGATTGAGGGAATTTCAGTGTCCCTGTGGAAATGTCTCATCCCAGTCCCTCCCTTCCATCCCAGAGCTGCGGCAAACCCACGGTGTCCCAAATTCCCGGGATAAATGGGGAGGCAGGAGATGCTGCTCGGACACCGAGGAGGAGCCGTAGGGAAAACAAACGCTCCTGCCTCGGGTGGGAGGATTGAGGGGGAGCTCTGGAGGGTGATCCATGACCTGGCAGATTCCCAGCTCTGCTTCCCGCTTATCTGGAGCCTCCTGACTCCCAGCAGCTCCCGGGAATTGATGGGGGCAAAGGGAAGAGGGAGGATGGGAACGTGTTCATTCCCAGATTTTACAGCTGGGACAGGAACACAGGAGTGAATCCTTCCCTCATTCCCAGATTTTACAGCTGGGACAGGAACACAGGAGTGAATCCTTCCCTCATTCCCAGAGGATTTTACAGCTGGGACAGGAACACAGGAGTGAATCCTTCCCTCATTCCCAGATTTTACAGCTGGGACAGGAACACAGGAGTGAATCCTTCCCTCATTCCCAGATTTTACAGCTGGCACCTGGGCATGGGAACAAATCCTTCCTTGGAGCATCTTGTTCCCAAAATTAAGGACTAAATTTAAAAAAAAAGCCATGGAGAAGTTACTAAAATCCTCAAATTCCTGCAGGAGGGCGCTGCCCAAAAGGAGGGAGCAGGGATCAGGAGGGGTTTGATGGGAGTTTCCAGTGGATCTTTCCTAATTCTCCAGGGAGCTTTTACACCTCCAGGGAAATTGTTTTAGAATATCAACTCCAGACAGGAAACAGCCTTGGGAAGGGAAAAACTTAGGAGAAAACCGTGGAGAATCATCCAGCCCATTACCCACGGCTCAGGGAGGCTCCACGTGCTCATCCAGCCACATCCAAGGGCTGGAAAAGGAGGAGAGAGCGGGAGGGAGGGATTCTGGATAGAAATGTATCCAGTGTTGGGGGGGAATACAGAGAGGGAACAAAAAAGACCGGGAATGTCACCCTTGTGCCTTTTACAGCCGGAGCAAACCCCTGCTCCTCGGAGGGGGAAGAGGATGGATTCAGACGTTCCCAGGAACACTGGGGATATTCCCTCAGGGAATGTCTCCTCAGGAAAACAAATCCTGACAGGATCCTTGTGCCAGTCCGGCAAGGAGGAACCTTTTCCTGCTGCACTTTCATTCCTCCAGGGAATTCCTCCATCCAGGAGCTCCCTTCCTTTTGCCTGCCCGTGGGATTCCATGAAAGAAAAAAGCAGGGATTTTGAATAATAGAAACAATTCCTTGTCAGCCATCAGTGGAGCCAGAGGCTGGAGAACACAGGGAAGCATTAAAGGAAAGGGTAAAAAAGAGCGGATTTCGATGGAATGTTGGGAAGGAATTCTTCCCTGGGAGGGTGGGAAGGGGCATTCCATGGCTGCCCCTGGATCCCTGGCAGTGCCCACGGGCAGGCCGGATGGGGCTGGGAGCAGCCTGGGGCAGTGGGATGTCACCAGGGCAGGGGTGGCACTGGGGGGGCTCCGAGGTTCCTTCCAACCCAAACCACTCCATGATTCCATGAAAAATCCTGAAGGCTGGAATGGGAGAGGGAACAGCTTCCAGGGGCTGGATCCTGGCCATGAGAGAGCCCAGGACTGACCTAAGCCAGGTCCTGGATGTTGTCCGAGCCTGGGCCTGGAATCCTGCTGCTGAATCCAGGGAAACTGAGGCACTCAGCGGGGTCCTTTCCCATCTTTTCCCAATGTCCTTTCCCTGCATCCCAGGGTCAGATCCATCAGGGATTCAGCAGAACCCTGGGAGCCCAGGGGGGCTGGGGGTGATCCAGGATGAACTGGGAATGGGAATCTCCAGGTGCCATCCCAGGGTCACTGAGGCTGGAAAAGACCTCCAAGGTCACCGAGTCCAGCCTCGGACCAAATCCCAGCATTCCCACTAAAAACTCATCCCTGGTTTTAACAGCCCCAGCTCTGGATCCACGGGATGGGAGCCGGGAATGCCCAAAGCTCTGCAGGTGCCAGAGGCGCCTGGAGGGGTCACAGGTCATGGAATCACCCAGGCTGGAGAACCCTCGGAGTCCGCTCCAGGTGCAATCCCGATCCGTGCTGATGCTGATTATTCCCCGTGCAGGGAATTCCGGCCGGATACAAACCCGGACAATCCCTGGCTGTGCCAGCTCAGCCCCTTCTCCCCTCCCTGCACAGCTCCAGTGCCATTCCAAAGCTATTGAGAGCCAAATCCTGCTTCTCATCCCCGAAAAACCAGCCTGAAACTGCCCTGACATCCAAGAAAACCCGAACTCCCTGCGCTGGCAGCAGAAGCAGAATCCAGCCCGGAACATTCCAAGTTTCCCGGTGTTGTTTGTGGGTTTTTATAAAAATCAATGTCATTTACAATTACATAACTGCGAAAAAGCAGCTGAAAAACTTCGGGATGGAGCTTCTATTTTATCCAACCTTTTCTCCATTAATCTTCCCACACAACTGCTGTCACCGCCAGGCTGCCAAAGGAAAATTCTCTGGATCCTTTCAGTTTGGCAGCTCCGCAGGTGGCACTTACCTGCCTCTGCTTCCAGCCCGTCCCACCTCCCCGGAGCCCTGCCGATACTCCCCGTGCCAAAATAACAGGGATAGGAGCGGGACAGAGCTCCAGCCCCCACCCTGGGGCCTCCAGTCCTGAAATGCACAGGAAGGAGGTGAAAATTCCCAAATTCTCCCGCAGCAGCCGCTGGTGTGTGGAGGGTTCGCAGCCACCTGGGATTTCCGCGGCGGGAATTGCTGAATGAACCCGTGCTGGAATCGCTGGAATCGCTGGCAGCATTCCCATGGAATCTGTGAGGAACGGGAGCAGCTTTGGGGCTGTCAGATCTGATCCTTTGAAGGGATTTTTGACAGGAATTGGAGCTTTTTTTGACGGAGAGGGGGAGGTTTTGTCGTGTGCAGAAAGGGGCTGCTTCCCTCGGGAAGGAGCGCTGAATTCTCCCGGATTTGGGCAAAGTCTGGGAGTCTCCCAAGGGAGCAGGGCCAGGTCAGAGCTGTTTGTGCTTCCAGCCCCATCCCTCAGGTGCTCCGGGGATTTTTACAATAATTGCATTTATTGATCCCTCCAAGGTGACCCCAGCGCTTGGCCGCAGCCTCCGGAGCGGGAGCGGGGATGAGCCGGAACGGGAATGTGGCACAGGGACCTTCCCAGACCTCTCCTGTCCCCAGAGCCCCCAGCCCCCAGTGACCTTCCTGCTGTCACCTCTGGAATCATCTCCAGCCCCTGCTCTTCCATCCCTGGCAGTCCCAGGCCAAGGACGGGGCTTGGAGCACCCCAGGATCGTGGGAGGTGTCCTGGAGTTGGAGCAGGGCTGGGGTTTAAGGTCCCTCCCAGCCCAAACCATTCCATGATTCCACGACTCCCCACACAGAGCCAATTACTCCAACCCCAAAATGAGAATTTCTGCAGCAGCAAATTTCCCTGCAATTCCTGTGCCACAAATCCCAGGAGCAAACGGATTTGGGAACGGGGAGGTTTCAGGGGCAGCTCCGGGGGCTGATCCAGGGACCACTCCAGGGCTGTTCAACCCCAAAAATTGCAGCCTAAACCCCCATGGGGAGACTCCAGACTGGCCCAGGGAGTTCCATATTTGTTTTCCAGTGGATTCAGGGAATAAAGGAACTTCCGGACAAGGTCCTGGTGCTGTGGGGTCAGAGGCTGATGTGGAGGTGGCCGTTCCCTTTTATCCCTCAGGATCTGAAACCTCATTTCCCCACTTCCCTCCTGCTGCCAGGAAAACAGGGATGTGGCAACCCCTTGGATCTGGAACAGCTCCAGGTTTGAGGAGAAAAGGCTTTTTCCCTTTTCCCACCTGGCTGCCAGGAGAGCCTTCAAAGTCCTTGGAAAGACAGGGAATAAATCTTAACTCAAGGAATTGCTCTCGAACTTGGTTTGGAAGCCAAACTCCCTGGGAGAGAATTTTCCATCCTCTCCAGCATCCAAACATGGAGCAGTTTTCCTCTGGACTTGCCAGGGCCGGTGAATTGAACGGGAGTGAAAAGGGTTCAGGAAGGGGGGAATTAGCAGGGAATTGTCTCTCCAGGCACAGGGGGGGACATGGAATATCCAGCAGGACCCTCCCAGGTGTCCCGGGGTGACCCACGGGCTCCGGTCCCCTGGGAAGCTCCAGGCTCCTCTTTTCCAGGTGCTCTTCCTCTTGGGAACGTGAGCTTTGGGGTCAGGGCAGGTGCAGAGGAGCCTCCAGCCCACTCCAGGCCTATTCCCATGGGGTTTCCAGAATGATCCCTCCAAGACAGGGAGGCTGGGACCTCCCTCCCGCACTTCCCACTGGCACATCCCGCTGCCACATCCAGAGGTGATGCCTAATCCTAAACAAAGGTGTAGGAGGTGCCTAAATCCCAAAGGAGGCTGTCGGTGATGCTCAATCCCAAATAAAGCTGTAGGAGGTGCCCAATCCCACACCTGGGATCAGCTCCCAGCCACATCTCAGGACCAAAGCCCTGAACGAGCCAGGTCTGAACAGCACAGGGAGCTCAGGAGGTTTTTCCTTCCCGAGATTCCCTTTTAATGAAGGCAGGACATCTCCAGTGGTGCCACACACGGAGCAGGGAAAGCCCTGGGGCAGGAAAAGCCCTGGAGTGGGACTGAAGTCCCGAGGGAAGCAGGAGCAGCATCGCTGCTGCTCGCTCCTCTCAGCAGCCAAACCAGGCCCCCCAGCCAGGAGCTCCCAGCAAATTTCAGGAACTGGGAAAAAAGGAAAAGGAAAATAAACAGGAGCAGAGAAGCCCCAAGGCTCTGAAGTTCAGAGGTTCAGGGAGAAAACTGGAATAATCATCTGTGTGTCTGAGAGCCAGGAAATGGATGGTATTCGATAGTCAGTATTTGATATTCTGCATTCAATATTTTATATTTATATTTGGTATTCAATATTCAGTACTCAATATTCTATATTTGGTATTCAGTATTCAGTACTCAATATTCGATATTCGGTATGCAATATTCAACATTCAATATCCGATACCCAATATTCAATATTCCAATCTTCCTCATCCTCCTGAAGCAGGAATCATTCCCCAGCCCCTGGATGTGTCCCATGGATTCCCCTTCCCTGCACGTTCAGGGCTCCTTTTAAAGCTGCTCTTTCCCCTTTTCTCCCGCTGTGCTTCCCCTGGGGCTGCCTGGATCCAGGATAATTCCAGCAGGGAATGGGAGCAGTGCCCCAAAGCTCAGGGGCTGGCACCAAGCACCGCCCGTGGCTGTGTCCCCTCATCGTCACACGGGATGGAGGGGCAGGGCATGGGAATGGATCCCAGTGCCAGAGGGCAGGGCTGGATGGGATCTTGGGAAGGAATTCCTGGCTGGGAGGGGGGGGAGGGGCTGGGGTGGAATTCCCAGAGCAGCTGTGGCTGCCCTGGATCCCTGGCAGTGCCCAAGGCCAGGCTGGACGGGGCTGGGAGCAGCCTGGGACAGTGGGAGGGGTCCCTGCCATGGCAGGGGTGGCACTGGGGGGTGGCTTTGAGGTCCCTTTCAACCCAAACCATTCCACGACTTTTTATAACCCCTGGACAGAGATTTGGGGCCCTCCAGGGAAGGAGGGGACGCTCCTGGCCAGCCCCGGGGCCACCGAAAATCCACGGAGAGCACCGGAGCGGGAGCTGTGCCCTGTTCCAGGCCATTGGCAGGCCCAGGACGCCCATCCCTGACGGCAGCAAAGGGGTTTGATATCCAGAGGCCACGAGAACTTGGCTGCTTAATCTGCTCTAAAGAATTCCTGTTCAAATCCGTCCTTCCCAAATCCAGGGTGTTTTCATTTGTTTCATTCCCTCCCCTCTTTTCCTCAGCAGTGAAATGGAAAACAGGGGAAAAGAGGAGATAATTGGGAGGATGCCAGCTGGGAGTTTAAAATAGACCCAAATCCTTCCTCCCTACCTGCAGAAGGAAAAGAAGGAGATATTTAAATATCCCTCTCTATAAACACGTTTATTTAGGGATTACCATTTTATTCCTTCAAGGAAGGCCGGGAATAATGGCTCTGCCAGGAAATGCCAATTAAAGCAGACCCTGCTAATTAAGGGCCACGTGACAGCCCTGCCACGTGCGGCACGGAACGGGGCCTGACAGCCACAGCTGCTCCCAAACTCGGCCCCGGGATCAGCCTCGTGTCCCCTCCAAAAACCGGGATGAAGGAGGATAAAATCCTTTGGGATGTGCGCGTTTGGGGTCCCCCTACGGGCAGGGTCCCCAGCCCAGCCAGGACCTGGCTCCTCCTGAGATCTTCCCAATTAATCCCCCTGTGCAACCCTGGAAAATCCCACTTTATTTGCCTTCCCCACGCTCTGATTCCCGGTGTGATTCCCAAAGGAGCAGCAACACCTCGGCTCCCTCGGGCATTTGTTTGAGCTCTCCCGGGTTTTTTCCTTTAAACACATGCAAGGCCGTGGAAATGAGAGATCCAAAGTTTCCCTGCTGTTTTCTTGGAGCAGGGCTGTGAAATCCAAATGTTTTCACTCCCCTGGTGCTGCCGGGCTGAAGCAGCAGATCCAGAAATCCTGGCATTGTTTATGTGCTCCCGAGATTTCGGCGTGGATGGAATATTTCACCTCCCTGCACTCAAAACAAACAGCCCCAAACCACTGCAGCCCCGAAATTCCCTCAGTTCCTTGGGAGGAATTCCCAGCGGGAAGCCCGAGCATTTATTTCATTTATTTGCATGGAAAAGAAAACAACCCCAAGGCAAAAACAACCACGACCCCCTCGAGATGTTTCTGGGGGTTCCCCAAAGCTCCGGGCTCGCTCTGGGTGGGGCTGTCTCCTCCTCTGGGATCTGAGGCACAGGGCTGGAGTCAGGGCCGGAATTAGGGCCGAGTGGTGGCTTCCATGGAAACCCCAGTTCCCAGGTGTTCTGTGGCTTTGTGGCTCCAGCAGGAATTGTTCCTGCAGGGCCTGGCCAGAGCAGGGGATTTTCCCAGAAGGTTTGGGGGTTGCAGAACACGTTCCTGGCTCATTTCACCCCGACCCCCTGGGCTGTGGGGTCACTCCTGTCCCAGGGGCTGTGGGGTCACTCCTGTCCCCAGAGGCTGTGGGGCCCTGCAGGATGGGCACACCCAGCCGTGCCCAGCTGTGCCCGGCAGTGCCAGGCTCTGCTCCTGCCCCTGGAAATGTTCCTGGGCTGGAAAAGGGATCCCGTTCCCAGCCCCTCCCTGGGGCCACGCGGCCTCTCAGTGTCCGGCCCTCGTTCTCCTTGAGCTCCTGAGAGCTGCAAATCCCCACCTTGGCATTCCAGGGGCTGTGGCAGCACAAAAGCCAGAGCTGGGAGGTTGGTCCTGGAATCCTGGAATGGTTGGGGTTGGAAGGGACCTTAACCCCCCCCAGAGCCACCTCAGGGACCCCTCCCAGTGTCCCAGGCTGCTCCCAGCCCCATCCAGCCTGGCCTTGGGCACTGCCAGGGATCCAGGGGCAGCCACAGCTGCTCTGGGAATTCCAGCCCAGCCCCTCCCCACCCTCCCAGCCAGGAATTCCTTCCCCGAATCCATCTGGATTGCCCCCTTTGATGCCATCCCTGTAATTGCTCCCCCTGCTTTAGGTGCCCCAAGCTCAGCAGAGCGGGCGGTGTCCCACGGCCGCTCCCTGGGCGGGGCCGATCCCGGGGGCACCAGGCAGGGATGAATCTGCTGCCCCCTCACCCAGCAGGGGCCGCTCAGGAATGGAGTAAATCCCATAAATCCCCCGAGATGGACACAGGTGGGGAGTGTGGCCAGGGAAGGGGGTTCCAGTCACCCTGTGAGTCCGGAGAGAGGAGTTTGGGGTTG
>VZRR01012666.1:0-14441 GCA_013398015.1 Oreocharis arfaki
ACAGACTGGTTTGGATTGAAAAGTTAAAAACCATCTCCTTCCTCCCCCTGCCATGGGCAGGGACACCTTCGCTATCCCAGGGTGCACCAAGCCCTGTCCAGCCTGGCCTTGGGCACTTCCAGGGATCCAGGGACAGCCACAGCTGCTCTGGGCACCCTGTGCCAGGGCCTCCCCACCCTCCTAAGGAACAAATCCTTCCCAATATCCCATCCATCTCTGCCCTCTGGCAGTGGAAGCCATTCCCTGTGTCTCGTCCCTCCATCCCTTGTCCCAAGTTCCTCTCCAGCTCTCCTGGAGCCCCTTTAGGCACTGGAAGGGGCTCTGAGGTCTCCCTGGAGTTTTCTCCAGGTGACACCCCCAGCTCTCCCAGCCTGGCTCCAGAGCAGAGGGGCTCCTGCTCCTTCCCCCCATCTGACAGAACCTCTACAGCTGCATGAGGAAGGGACTAAATAAAGACTCATTGTAGCTTTATTGACCAACCAGCATTGCCTGGGCACGATCCCATCTGGGGCACATCCAGCTGAGATGTCCCAGCAGCAGCACCACAGCATCCCCTGCACGCTCACAGAGAAGGCAGCGGCTTCCTGACCCCCCTTCCTGCAGCAGCTCTCCCTCACACCTCTGCAGCAGCTTCCTGACCCCCCCATCTCTGCAGGAGCTTCCAGAACACCCCCACACCTCCGCAGGGGAGCAGCAGGGCCTCTGCCAAGCGAGGGAGGCAGGTTTGGGTGTCCACACAAGGGTGGTACCTATGCCCTCTGTGCTGCGGCTCCCAACCCCTACCCCAGCCTGGGCTGTCTGCCCCACACACCAAGCGCCACCAGACCCCTCAGCACAGCCACCTCACAGCCCAGAGCAGTGGGACCTGCTACAATCTAGAGGGGGGAAGGTTTTGGAGATGGTAAAGACTTTCCTCCCCATCTCAGCTTCAAAAACACCATGTAAATCCAAGGCTGTGATGAACAGGAGAAAGCACTTAAGTTGATAAAGGAGCCCAAGTCCTGCCCCAAAAAGGGATTTCTGCCTCTGTTGTGCTTCCCAGAACACTCCCCATCTCATTTGCTCAACCACAATGTTTATAACTTTAAAAACCCCAGAACTCAATTCTCTGTGGAGTCCCTAACTCTGAGCTGCAGCGAGGCTGATCCCAGTCCGTCCCACCGGTCCAACAAGAGAATCACAGAAAGGGAGTGAAGAGTTTAGATGGAAACCAATTAAACCTGGGCAGCTGCCAAACTGGAGGCTTTATGATCCCCAAGCTGCTAAAAAAGCAGGGAGTAGGTGAAAAGCTGTTAATTACTTGGCACTGCTGGGCACGCCTGCTTGGAGAGGTGCCACCTAAAAGCACTGATAGGGGATTTGACAGGGTGAGCACACGTGTGGTGCTGCCAACACACCCCAGAAGGGCTGTCCTGGGCCTCCCAGCATCAACCTCTGCTTTTGGAATAGCTATCCCCATCCCCGTCCCTGTTCAAGGACAGGGCTTGGAGCAACCTGGGCTAGTGGAAGGACGAACAAGATGAGCCTTAAGGTCTCCTCCAATCCAAACCATTCCATGCTGATTCCTGGTGGGAGCAGAGGGGGAGCCCACCCCAGCAGAGCTGCAGAGCTCAGCTGGCCACAGCTGGGCCGTGTCGAACTGCACCAACACATTCCTGCCATTGCGCTTCCATTGCAGGACTGCAAACACCTCCCCGGCTCCGGGCACCCCCCAGACAGCGAATAACTGGCGGGGTCAGGCCTGGGCGAGCTCTGATGTCTCTGATGTTTTATTGCTTGCTCGGTGCCATGGCTGAGCACGCGGCCGGCGGGACGGGCAGCGCGGAGCAGGACTTGGGCACTGGGGCCTCGCTGCAGTGCGAGGGAGCGGCCCCCCCGCGCCACCTGCCCCAGCAGGACCCCGCGGGGACGGTGCTGGGACCCCCCAGCTCCAGGGAACGCTGGGGCAGGGCAGGAGGGGCTGGTGCTGCGAAGCAGCGGTGGCTGGGGGTGGCAGTGGGGCACTCACTGCGGCATGGGGCGGGCGGGCAGCACGGCACGAGCCCTGGGCGAGCGCAGGGCCCAGCCCGGAGCTCACTGTGAGTGGATCAGTGCCCCGGCGCCCTGCCCGAAGCCAAAGCCCTTGGGACCGAAGTTCTTGGCGTAACAACCTGCAGAGGACGGAAGGGAGACACCGGTGAGGCTGGCACAGGAGCGGGTCCTCCCCAAGGGGCACACCCTGCCTGGACAGGACAGGACAAGGTTTGCCAGATTCGCTGGGCAAACAGGGAGGCCCTGGCTCAGCAGGAAATTCCCCAGCTCTGTGGCTGGCACCACCAGCCCCCGAATGCAGCTGCTGGGCCACCCCTTCCCCAGCCTCCATCCCACCCTGAGTCCCTGCACAGGGGTCTTCACCCCCACCCCTCAGAGCCCAGGACAAGCCAGCAGGGAAGGCGGGGCTCACCTTTGCAGTAGATCTCCCCATCTTTGTCTGCCAGGGTGGTGGACTCCAGGCTTTTGCCACACTTGGCACAGCGGAAGCAGGACTTGTGCCAGGACTGCGGGACAGGAGCAGAGCCCGGTCAGGCCTCAGGCACAGGGCAGCCAGGCTCTGGTACCAGCCAGGCTCCCTGCTCCATTTCTGATCCAAAGGGGCTGGCAAAGAGCTCTGAACGGGATAAAAGCTTTTCCCCAGAAAGCACTGACCTCCCAGTCCCACAGGGAAGATACAGAGAGGAAACACCAGGTGTGGTCACTGCTCCTGTGCTGATCTGGTTTTGGAGACCTTTTGCCCACACTCACAGAAGTCACTTGTGGAGTAACTTCTACAATCATTTATAAGGAGCAATCCCCCCCTCTTTGAGGACTGTCCTCTCTTAACTAACAAGGTAAATCCCCCCCATTGTCCAGCTGAGCCCCACGGCTGCTGTATGTTAGGCTGGGGTGGCAGCAGGGATGGGACAACTGCCCCACACCACCTCAGCCCCAAGGAAGGCAGCAAACAGGGAGGAAAAATGCCAAAACCAGCCAGTGTTTAAAAATAACCCCCCACGGTTCCAGCAGTCCCCTGGAGATAAATGAGCTCACAGCCTTCAGGCAGACCTTGAGTAGCCAGAGCTGCTCACGGAGGAATTTAAATAAACACTTAGGAAAACACGAAACCTTTTTTGGAAGAAAATGTGAAATTCGGGGGCTGGAGGAGGAGGTATTGGATGGAGTCATCCAACAAGCGTTAGCACATGAACTACACACTCTGGAATCCTCTCGAGGTCTACTTTAATGTAATTTCTTCACCAGTTTTGGTTCCCTGTAAACACTGGGGCCAGAAGCCAACCAGGAAGCCCAGATCATGGTTTTAAGGGTAAATTCAGCTTCTGACCCTGGGCTGACCCTCAACGTGTCCATCACAAGCCAGCTGGGGGGTGATGATGCAGAGGGGCCCTTTCTGTTGACTCCCCTCCTCACTCTGGGGATGCAGGACAAGCACAAAGCCCCAGGAGGACTGAGCCCAGCCAGGCCAGGGAGTGACCCCTCACCACTGGTCAGGTGAGGCTGTCCCAGCATGGCCACCCCGTCCCCATGGCACAAAGCCAAGCAGCCTGGCCTGGTGTCCCTGACAAGATCAGCATGTGCCTGACCTTGTGGGGAGGGCAGCTCCAGGCAGGGACCTCACCCAGGCTCCCAGGGCTGGATGGGCAGAAGGTGTCCCCAGGCCTTGCAGAGGAGCTGGGCTGGGACCAGGTCACAGCTCGGGGTGCAAAGAACCCTGGTGAAGGGAAGACCTTGGCACAGGAAGTGCCAGGGCTGTTACAGTGACCTTCACACCGACCCCTGAGCTGACGCAGCCACCACCAGAACAGCCCAAGGAACATTCACCAAACCCATGCCCACAGCTCCAACACCCTGCCTGGCCTGTGGGCAGTGCTGACCACTGGAATTCATTGCCTGCCCCAAATCCCGGCTGCAGCATCCCGGCCTGTGGCACAGAGGGGAGAAGGATGCACTCTCCAGTTAGCAGCGACACTGGCCATGGCACATGGCACATGTCACTGCTCACCCTCCCAGCACATCCACAGCAGGCTGTCCACTGTGGCCTCTGCTGAGCGGGGCTGTGACTGTTTCCTATAAAATGTACTTCTCCCCCATCTACGAGTCTGTGAGATCACTGCAGCCTGGACAATCTGGCTTCCAGACGTGCCAAGGTCTCCTTTTAGTGCCCGGCTTCCAGGTGAACGTGGCCATTGCACCCAAGCCCAGCCCTGGCTGAGGCTCTGGCAGCCCAGCGTGAGGGGCAGGTCCAGCCCCTCCCCGAAGGTGTCCCTGCCATGCAGCCCCCTGTGCCCCGTCCCCGCCATCCTCTCTTACCTTCCCAGCTCCAATGACCTTCTCGGCCGCGTACACGGCCTGGCCACAGCGGGGGCACCCGTCAGCTCCTCCCACCTTCTGGGCCATCCTGGCTGCGTTGGGGTTGGGGGGTCGGTGGGGCTGGCCCCTGTGGGTGGCAGGGAGCACACGATCAGGGGTGCACAGGCAAGGTGGAGCAGGGAAGAACTACGGGATCCCAAATCCCAGCCCAGTTTAGAAGGGAACTTGAGGAACAATGTGCTGAGCCCCACGGAAAGTTCAGCCTGGGGGCTGTATACTGGGGGGGTGGGCAGCGTGCTCAGGCAATGGGGACATGTCCCATGCCATCCCACCCGCCAAACAGGGTTCAGTGGGATTCCCTGGAGGGGCAGAGGGGCCGGGCAGCCCACGGACAGTGCTGGGAGCTCAGCACAGGCTGCACAGCCGAGCACCACAGGACAGGTGGGGGGAGAAGGCGCCCGCAGCCCCGGTGTCGAAAACAAGACCCAAACTCACTCTTCATATTTGATTCCCAGGGACTCGCCCTTGTCAGTGCTCAGGGTCCCTGCTCCCTGCCCGTAGCCGTAGCCCTTGGGGCCGTACTTCTTCCCGTAGCAGGACTTGCAGTAGATCTCCTCGCCATGCACGGCCACAGTGGTGCTGTCCAAATTCTTCTTACAGACCACTAGAAGAGAGGGCAGGGTGTGGCATCAGCCTGCTCCGCCAGAGCTCACTAATTAGCTGGGGAAAACAAGCCCTCACAGGGACAGCTCAGCTCAGCTTTCAAGGAGCAGGGAAACCCTCACCACGGAGCACATGCAAACCAGGGCAGATAAGGATCACAACAAGAGCAGTGTCTGGCTTTAAAAGGAAGCAACCACCAAAGCCAAGAGGGCGATACCAAGGGAAGGAAAGCTCTGTTAACCCTCTGGGTGCTGCTCTCCTGCAGCTGCACTTAAACTGTGGGGGTGAATTTTCCCTACAAATCACTGCAGGATTCCCAAGCCCAGGGATGGATGTGCTGGCCCCACACCTTGTCCACTGCAAATCCACAGCAGGAAGCACTTGGGGCAAAGAAATGTGAGCAAATGTGGTTTTCCTGGTGTTTGGATGGAGCAAGAGCAGCCCTGTGGCCATCACCACACCCGAGGCACTGCAAGGGCTTCACACACTGGGCAGAGTTCTCCAGAGCTCAAAAGGCTCAAGTGACACCTCAGCCCTGGTTTGGGGGTGTGCAGAGGGGGTCTCAGGTGAGGAACACTAACTCAGCTGGGTGTTTGAGCCCTGGGGGTCAATGTGGGATATAAGATGGGACAGGAGGAGACAGCAGCCAGGGCCGGGGGCCCTGCTGAGCCCACCCAGAGCTTTGGTGCTGGCCTCAGGCCTTCTCCTGATTTTTAGGTTTCCACAGAATCACAGACTGCTTTGGGTTGGAAGGGACCTTCAATTCAGATTATTCAATTCCAACCCTCTGCCATGGACACCTTCCATTGTCTCAGGTTGCTCCAAGAGCTGTCCAACCTGGTCTCAAACACTTCCAAGGATGGAGCAGCCACAGCTCCTCTGGGAAGCAATGCCCCCCCACCCTCTGAGTAAATAATTATTTCCTTATATCTAATCTAACTTTCTCCCTTATATCTAATCTAGATTGCTCCTCTTTCAGCTTAAAACCATGCCCCCTTGCCTTGTCATTATCTGCCTGTGTAAAACGTCACTCTACCTCTCTTTTATAAACCCTCTTAAGGTCCTGGAAGTACCAGCTCCTGTCCCAGCTCTGCTCACAGCTGCCACATCCCTTCTCAGCCCTTCCTGGGACACCCTGCCCAGCCAGCAGGAGCAGGAGGCCACCAGCACCCAAACTCCAGGTGATCTGCAGGATCCCAGCAGGATCCCAGCTCCCAGGGCAGAGCCTGCAGCGCTGGCAGCCAGCCCCAAACAGATCCGGCCGCAGCTGCCACACAGCTTCCCCCATTTTGCTCTCCACGCCTTAAATGTCAAAGCTTCCAGCAGCTTCTTGGCCAGCAGAGCAGTTTCTTGGCCGTTCCCAATATCCCAGGAATGCAAACAGAGCAGAGCTCTCCCCCTGGAGCAGCACAAACGGAGCAGGGGCAGCAGCAGCCCTTCCATGACTAAATACGGCCGGGAGAACCCCGTGTGGCTCTGCTGGGACAAGGAGAGGAGAGGGAAGCATCTCCTGCCCTCTAAGGAGCATCTGGCAGGGTCCTCTCCTGGCTACACGCTCCCACCACAGGGAGCTGGGGATGGAGAACGGATCTCAGCTGGGAGACACCAGAGCTGGTAACTGGTTCCAAAGCTGCCAAGCTCCTGGGCTGCTGTGGGGCTCTCTGCATTGCCCTGGAGTGACACTGCTCAAGCAGGCCCTGGGGGGGGCGGGATTTGGGCACTTTCACTGGCATTTCAAAGGGCTTTGTTGTGAGCTTTGTCCTGGGGTGGCAGTGAATGATCTCAGTGGCATCTGGATGGATTTGGAGCTCCAGCCCAAGCTTCCACAGTCCCTCATCTGTACTCACAGAGCTCTGAGAGGCAACAGAAACATCTTTTGCCCAGCCCCCGGGTTTGTGCATTGCAGAAATTCCAGTGCACTGCACTCACGGAGTTAAGGACCCTTTGCTTTTCTAAGAGCAGCTGAGCGGCTCCACAAAACAATTAGACAAGAGCTGCCTCTGCTTTCCAAGGCCAAGGGGCTCATTCCAGCTCATTTCTGCTGCACTACCCAGGCAGCTGGATCAGGGCCAGGAGTCAATCACCAACTTGCTCCCTGAGCTCTAATGCACTGTGGTAGGCTTGGCTCCTTTTAGATGATGTTTTTGGCAGATCTGGTTGAAGTGTTTGTTATTCTCCCCTAAAGATAATGGTTTCAAGTTCCTTGATGGGGCCCAAATGCAGCACTGGGGAACAGGCTGGGAATGCAGGAGCTCAGGAGCACCACCCACAGCCTGGCACGGACTGGTAACAGTGGGCAGCAGGGTGGGCTGGCACACGAGCCACAGCCTGAGCTGGAGAACCACAGCCTGAGCTGGGGAGCCACAGCCAGGACAGGCAGAGCTGCTGGGTACATGTGGAGTGGCATAACAAATGCCTGCAAAGCCAGGGACAGCAGCCCTGAGCCCAGGAGCGCTCCCTGGGCACCTGCTTCCATGAACACACCCGGGGTGACCTTCTTCCCCACGCTGGCCATGTGTTCCCACCTGGAAGCAATGCCTTTAGCCTCATTTTGTGGCTCCTGGAGGCCCGCCCTGCCCTCTGGGCGCCAGCATCCCATGGCAGCAGCTTTCCCTGGCAAACCAGCTGTGTGCACAGGGGGCGAGGGCAACATCCCCCACCCTCCTTATCTGAGGCTGCAGAACAAACAGGATTTCCTTCTGCACAGCAGCTGCCATAAGAACCCAGCCAGCCACCCCCTTCCTGCCCAGGAAAAGCCTCTCTACAACTTCCCTGCTGAGCCCTACCAGCCAAAGCAAGTTTCCAGCCTGGAAACTCCCACGTATGGGAGCTCCTCACCATGCTGGCCACCCTCCACACTGCAGGGAGCACAGGCACAGCCTCCCTCTCCTTCTCTCCCATCTGGATCCAGCTGTATGTGCTGCATCCCAGGCAGGCTGGACAAGAAGTATCCAGCAGCCAGGCCAGGTGGACACAGGAGCATGGCAGGGACTGTCTCATAGGGACACTGGTGTTTCCCTGCTGGAAGAGATCAGTTCCAGACTGTGCCTGTTTCCAGACCCCAGCTCTGCTTGCTGCCCCTATGGAAAAGATCCCGGCTGTGCTCCCTGCTGCGATGGGTTGGTGACACTGGGACCAGGGCACTGGGACCAGCTGAGGAAACATTAAACCTCAGTGGGGCCCTGCTGCAAGGGCCACTCTGGAGATGCACTTCTGCTGCTCTGTGGCAGAGGCAACGTCTCGAGGAGCCATCAGCAGACACAGGCAGCGTGTGTGCTCCTGCCCACAGAATTCCAGAGAGGTTTGGGTGGGAAGAGAACTCATCTTGTCCCACCCCTGCCATGGGCAGGGACACCTTCCACTAGACCAGGTTGCTCCAAGCTCCATCTCCTGTGGGCACAGAAGAATCACTGGTTCTGATACGTGGCAGTCTCCAGGGACAGGGGACAGTAATCTGCTACCACACAGTCTGAGGACACTGCTCATCTTTTGTCTCAAAGGTCCTGCAGCTCCTCTGGATGCCCCAGGTTTAAGGAGCTGCTCTCAGCACTGTAACACCACCAGCCCTGGGATCCCCAAAGGCAGGGAAGACTGTCTGGGGACTTGGAGCAGGATCCCAGCAGTATTTGTAGGATCCTGCAGAGGGGGCAGAAGAAGGGAGGTTGGCACTGGATCACTCCCAGCCAGATCCTGTTCTGCTGCCCCTCCCTGGAGGTGACACTTGGGTCCAAACACACACCAGAGACACCCTCAGCAATAGTGGATCTGCAGGCAGGCTGAGGGTGATGCTTCAGCACTTCTCAGGACACTTTCCATCAGCACAAGGGCCAGGACAGGACCACATCTCCTTCCCATCATCCTGCAGACATGAGGAGATTCCATGCCAGTTCCCCAGGCTCAACTCCATTTAGTGTGGCAAAGCCACTGAGAAGGCTAAAGCCAGCACCACCTCCAAGCACTGCATGGGATGTGCCACCTCCTGCCACCACTGCTGGAAGAGGCCCTGTCTCATGCTCCAATCCTAAACATCTGGACACAGACCAGAGGGCCCAGCCCGGCCTTTCCCTGGAGTTTGGACAGACTAAGTGTTTGCGTGGGTGCTGGCTGAGGTCAGCCCCGGCAGCTTGGACAGCCCCTGTGTCCTGGGATGATCCATGTTCCTGCCACGCTGGGGGATCTGGAGAGATCCTGAGGAGCCCATGCCCAGGAAGCAGAGAGGGGGTCAGGGAAGGGGTGGTACTCACTGCACAAGAAGCAGGACTTGTGGAAGCTGTTGCCTTCACACTGCACCTCCTCAGCGAAGTACACGGCCTTCTGGCACACCCCACACTTCTTCCCTCCTCCCCAGTTTGGCATCCTGCAGGGGTAAGCACAGTCAGGATCAGGGGCAGGGCTCTGCAGGGCCGGGATGGGGCAGCTGGAGCAGGCACCGGAGCTCCAGCAGCTTTCCCACCTCCACACGTGCAGAGAGCACCCACCGTGCTTGCAGGGTGCACAGACTGCAGGGCTGCTGAGGAGCAGAATCGGCAGAACTCAGGGAGCCAGCACCCGGCAGTGCCAGCTGCCTCCCAGGGACCACGGGTCCTGTCTGCCAGGAGCAGCAGAAATCCCTGTCTTGGAGCCCTGGGACCTCACAGCTCCTGTCAGTGCCAGGAAAAGGAAGGAAGCAGGACAATGCTGGGAGACGGCGCTCACAGAGTAACCCAGGCACCCCCTCAGGCCACAGCCCTGCTGTCACCCCACACCATGGCCGGGGGGGCTGTGACAGAGCCTTGGTGCTGGAGTGACGGCTGTCACCCCCCTGGACACAGTCCCACCTTCTCCCCCCTGACCAACTCTGCCATCTCAGCCACTGCAGGGCAGGGGACAGTCAGGGCTGACCCCTGACCCCACCAAGCCCCAGGCTCTGGCGCCGTGTCCCACAGCACCATCAGCTCCTGCCCTGCGGGGCCAACCCCTCCCAGGCACCCCCTGCACTCCGGTGTCTCAGTCTCCTCCAGGACTGCAGGCAGAGTCACAGAGCCTGGAGAATCTGAAATCAAGAACACAGTGCAGGGCAAAGACCTGAGCACCAGCCTAAGCCACCATCCAGCTCCTCAGAAGGCTATAAATGCTTCTATTTCTCTTCTCTTTCCCGAACTGTGTCTGATGAGACACCATCAGGAGGTCCCTAGATTTGCAGATAACCCCAAAATACTGAGTTGCTTACACGAGCAGCAGAGCTCCAGCCCTTGACACTTGTGAAGACCAGGTCAACATAAACCTCGGGACACTCACACAACAAAGTCCTGCAAGGAGATTCTGAGGGAGCCAGGTGGGTTCAGTGTGGCCAAGAGGAAGCTAAGGAGGATCAAACAGCAACCTGGGGTTGCTACAAAGACAATAAAACACTTTTTGGAGGGGCCCAATGATACAAGAAAGGTCAATAGGCATGAGCTGCAGCTTGAGAGGTCTCCAGGGGCCTCTTTCCATCAACACTTCGGTAATTCCCCATCCTGCTCCCACCTGGAGACAGGCAGCAGAAGTCACCACATGCTTCCTGACCCCTGAACAGCTAAAGCAGCAGGACAAGGTCCCCAAAACTAAACTCCATTTTCAGAGTACAAGATTTGCCAGCCCAACACATGTGTAGGATCTCATCACCTCTCTCAGCTTGGCTGTGTGGACATGAGGAAGGGACCTGGGTCTGCCAGGGCACTGCCTGGGTCTGCTCCAGAGCCTTGGAGCCCCCCACCCCCCCGCAGCAGATCTAAGCCCCTGGGTCACCTTGGGCAGCTGAAGCCCCATCTCTGGGCCTCCAATCCCAGTGGCTCTCCCAGATGGGGAGGTGGGTGCTAAACCCAGCAAGACTGGGAGTTGTACAAACATCAAACAGAGGTGGGGGAGCATGAAGGGCTCATAGGCACAGCAAGATCCCTACACCTCTCAGGTCATGGGGAAGTCGAGATCTTCCCCGTGTGAGAGGATTTTGTCAGGAAAAGGGAAACTGATCCCAGGCTGGTTACCAGGGCAGGGGTCAGGATAGGGGGCAGACCTGACTTGCTGACTCCACTTTATCCTGGCCACAGCTCCCAGATGCCAAGAAGGTCTCAGTGCAGGACAGACAGACAGAGAAGTGGAGAGTGCCGGGAGCAGGGGCTGGAGAGGCTGTGCTGGCTCCCGGGAGCCGTGTTTGGGGTGTGATCAGAGCAGCTGGGAAGTCTCTTTTCCAAAGGTTCCACAGGCTGGGCTTCCCACTGTGCCAAATCCCTCCCAGCCTGGTTCTTCCAGTCCCAGCCTTTGGATTGCCTTAAAAGGACACAGGCTGTTTCTCTCCAGAGCCTGTTTTTTTTCCCCTGGATCAGGAGGAGGGCTTGACCTGGTTCAGAAGTTTCCTTGGAGGGCAGAAACATCCAGCAGCACCCCCTGCCAGCCCCTGAGCCCTGCATGGCGTGGGAGCCCACCAGCCCGTTCCAGCCCCTGTGTCAGGAACGACACATCACTGGCTACAATTTTCCTGGGTCCCCCATCCCTTTCCAACCACCACAGCTGGCAGACCCCCTCTCTGGGATTCCCCAGCCCTGGTTTTGGGGGCAGCCTCTTGCCAGCCCCTCCACAAGTGCCCTCCATAGTTTGGGACCAGCTGCTCCCCTTTGCCTCCACAGCACATTTTGTTCCCCTCAGAGCAGCAGCAGTGAAGGAAGAGGCTTTGTTTGTCCTGAATACCGGGGCTCCCCTGCCGAAGCCAAGACATTAGCAGTAGGGACACCTTCCCCTCAGCTGCCTGGAAGCCTAAAGGAGGAGAAAAACTGCTTCTGGGTGAAGCTCATCTGACATTTGCCACAAGAGGACTCCAAGCCCTTTTGCTGCTGATTTTTCTCAATCCACCATGGGAAGGCTGCAGGTGCCTCCACTCAGTTTAAATGATGCCAGGTGATTTGGGCAGGTAACTCTCACCATGAAGCACAAACACAGCCTCAGCAAACCCACATCCCAGCAAAACCTCCTGGCACACACCAGGATGGATTTTCTGAGGGGAGAGACCATGGAAATTAGTTTGTCCCGGGGATCCATGTGAGGGCTCAGAGCCGGACACAGAGAAAGCCCAAGATAAGATTTACGCTGCTGAGAATTCCCTGTTAGTCCACAACACGCCCCCCCCATGCTGAGAGCCCAGCAGGCCATGCAGGGACCAACGAGCAGTTTGTGCTACAGGCTAGCAGCAGCAGCAAAAAAAGGAATAGAAAAACTCTACTCTGGGCACCCGGACCTGACCAGCAAAGTCCTCACACCTGCCATCCAGACAGATCCATCCTCCCAATTCCCTAAGGAATGGCCACTTTAAGATACATCACAGTGTTTGCAATCCTTTCAGCATTATTTTCAGAATACTTTGCATATTTTGCCCAATTGCAACACTTGGTGACCACAGTCATGCTTCCCCAGGTCACTCTGGGCCCCATGCAAAACAAGGAACAGGAGGTGACAGTCTTGCAGCCAATGACCTCACTGAGCACAGGTATGGGGGACACCCAGGGCTGCCAAAAAAACAAGATTATTCTCCTTCCCCCTGCAGCTCCACAGTCCGTGGAGCACAACTCCCAGCAAACATATCCAGAGCCCTACAAACACCACCCTCGGTGCCAAGCAGGGCTTGGCCCTGGAGCCACTCCATCATCCACTACAGATAAGGGAAGAGCCCCCCTAAATCAAGATCCCATCCTTTAGCAGCAGCTGCACTGTGGGGAGCACAGACACAGGGGAGGCTTGTGCAGAACCACCCAGGGCTGACCCTTGCTGGAGATTAACCCCAATTCCAGAGTATGATGTTGCAGCAGTCCAGCTCTCTGGACACGACCAGCTTGGACGGGGCTTGGAGCAACCTGAGATAGTTGAAGGTGCCCCTGCCTGTGGCAGGGGGTGCCACTGGGTAATCTTCGAGGTCCCTTCCAACCCAAACCTGTCTGTGGTTCTGTGAAATCTGGGCTCAGACTCCCCTCTGTTTCAGAGGTGCTGTATTGCCACAGTCTGGGAGGCAGTGTAAGCTACACTGAACAATCAGGCATGAACCAGTATGGAACCAGTATGTACTGGTGCTTCAGGATGTCATCACTGGGACAAGGGGAAGCAGTGAGCAGATGCAGCCATCAGGCAGCAGAAACAGTCGTCTGTTTTTTGAGTGGGTTGAAAGGTCAGTGTGTTCCTGTGACTGCCCTTGAAGCTGACACCCTCCACCCTGCCCTCCTGAGAGCAGCTGGGTGGGAACTGCTGGAGCTGGAGCAGCGCTCGTGGCCGTGTGGATGCAGCTCCATGGCCATGGGAGCACTCAGGGCAGGGCAGGTCAGGTCCTACCCCATCACACTCTGAGGAACATCCCTGCAGCCACCAGGATGTCAGCTCAACCATCCAACATTCTGCAATAGCTGGAAAACCTTCCCGTGTCTGCGCCCTGCTAAAATCCTGCAGTAATTAATGGCAGAGCAATCACTTTGTGCTTGGAGATCACTGAGGAGCAGGAGGCTCGTGCTGGCCCCTATAAAAATTCTTTTTTTTCCCAATGAGAGCATTAAAACAAGTGAATGACAGAAGAGCACCACCAGTGCTGCACAAAATTCACTCCTAAGGATGTTCACAGCAGTCCAGGCAGAATTAATTCAAGCACTGACAGAGTCAAAGGGGAGAAGGCCACAGCACGATCCCCAAGCCCTGGGGTCTGAGTAGTGCCTTCCAGTTTAGAGAGCAGCTGGCATGGCAATAAAATGGGCAGAAATTTGATGCAGGAGGGACCCAGACAGATGAGACGTGGGCAGAGCAGAGAGGAACCAGCTCCCAGAGATACACCAGGGAACATCCCCTGGGAAAGCCCCAGGACACAGCACCAGGGGTTCAGCACTGGGACCTGCAGCCAGACCCATGGGGGACCCTGCCCCAGGCAAACAGGAACTGTCACGGAGCAGCTTTCCCATCACCTGGGCACAGGTGGCAATAGCCCTACAAGGGACAAGCCAGAACTGTCCTCTTGTCCCCTGCTGTGTCATGAGCTGGGGGGAGCAGTGATGTGAGGAGGCTCTGGGCCACCAACAGTGTAAACAAGGATAAGTGAAGGTCATGTGTGACCCAGTGATGTCGAACTGGTGAGCAAGAGAACGGGGACCTGAGGCTCGTGAGCTCGGAGACATGGAAAAACACTGGGAATTACCAGGGAGAAATCACAGAACTGCCCCAGGAGATGCAGCTGGATGACATCAGACACCTCTGAGGGCTTTGCTGAGACAGAAAGAGAAGGAAGTCAGGAGGCTCTGAGCTCCAGAGTGATGTTCACATGTGGCTCATCTACTCTATGACTCCAAGAACAGTCAGGCTTGACTCCATCAGCCGTCACAAATGATTCTGCTGCCAAGGCAGCCTCAGGTTGGCCAGCACAGCACTAAGCCACCGGCCAGACACGGCTCTCA
>VZRR01012676.1:0-13828 GCA_013398015.1 Oreocharis arfaki
GCTGCATCCTCCCGGCCGGCCCCCGCCGTTCCAGCGCTGCCGCTGATCCCGCTCTGCCGCACGGCCCCGGCACGGCCCGTTAAAACCCGCCGGCCGGCGAGGGGGCGGCGGGCCCCTCCTCTGAGGGGCCGCCCAGGGCGGAGCGGGGCTCTGCCGTCCAGCGCTGGTCCCTGTGGACAGACGGACGGATGCGCCGCCAAGGCCTGCGGCCAGCAGCCAGCGGCCCCGGGGGTGGCACGGCCGCGGCCTCCCCAGGGCAGAGGCGGGCACGGCCCCGGGCTCCCCCAGCCCCTTTTCCCACGGAAGGTTCCCACGAGCTGGTTCTCGTCCTGCCCTGCCCACGGTGAGCAGCCGGAGTGAGGCTGAGTGAGGGATGTTGGCAGGGCTGAGGGTGCTGCCTGCCCTCAGATGCCCATCTGCCCCCTGCCCATCCCAGTGCCTCAGCCCCTGCCCCCAGTTGTGTTGGATCCCGTTCCAGGTCTCTGTTGTGCCAGGTCCCTGCATTGTTCCCTGCTCTGGTAGCAGCACGGGCCCCAGCAGTCCCATCACACTACTCAGGGAGGGAAACTGAGGCACGGGTAGTGAGTGCCTTTAGGGCAGGCTTCTGTGTTGCCAGGTCAGCAGAGCAGCTAACAGGCACCTCACTGCTGCCTTCACCCCTGCCGAGGGGCTGGGACAAGGGGCAGGACAGGTCTGGAGCCAGCACTGGGGCAGGGGGTTGTCTCATGCTGTTCCCCTGGGCTGAGCTGGCTTTGCCCACATGAGGCTGTGTCTGGACTCAGCTTCCCCAGCCACTCGTGCTCTGCTCGGACCAGCACCAGCCCCCCAGAACCAGAGCCAGTCCCCAACACGGCTATGAAAACACAACCTTTATTTCTAAGGTTTGCAAACGGCAAGTCCTGGCAGTGCAAGGTGCAAGGACGGAGCTGGGTCTGCCCTGGCTTACTGAACAGGCACACAACAAATCCCACCTGGGGGACTCCTGGGGAATAAATACAGCAATCACAGGGGCAGCAGCACATGCCCACCCCAGCTAACATCTGTCCTTGTCTGGTCCCGCACGCTGAGCACCCTGAGCACTCTGCCTCGGGACATGCAGCTGGAGCGGGGCCGTGGGGCTCAGAGCCTCTCACTCTGAGGCTTTATGGCAACTGGGCTCTCCTCTCCCACCCATCTCAGGGCTGGCAGAGCTGTTTGAGGACATGGAGAACGTGGCTGGAGGTGCCAGGGGCGCAGGGCTGGGGGGAGTTGCGGAGCAGCGTCGGCCTCAAGCGCTGGGCATGATGGAAAATCTCCCGTGCAAACACCGGCTCCACCTGTGGAGGCACAGAGGATGGGCACAGGTCCGTGTCCCCATGTTGCAATGGTCCCCCGTGCCTGGCTCAGGGGTGGCCAGCCCCAGTGGGTACTCACGTGAGCCATGATGAGCTTCTGGAAGGGGTGCCCAGCTCTGGTGGGGTACTCCTCCCCGAAGCACAGGTAGATCTGGTACTGCGGCATGAGATGCCCATTGCTCAGGTACTCCCGCACCTCTGCAAGACACCAACCCCGTCAGGGGACACGGGGTCCCTACAGCCCCCATCAGCCACACTTCTTCCTGAGGGCAGCAGGGTCTCCCAGGACTTACGCTGCATGTACTGCTGCGTGTCCAGCAGCTTGTAGGTCTTCTCCCTCTCCAGCTTGTTGGGCCAGTTCTTGTGCGGGGCCAGTGGCCCGTTCCAGTACACCCTGCCCTGGCACTGGCGCTTCATGAAGACCCCCTCGGGTGCTACCCACAGCAGCACCCCACGCTCCAGGTGGGGCAAGAGCCGCTCCAGCACGTCGGCCATGTGGGCCACGTGGCCATGGCCACTGAGCACCTGCGGTGGGGGGAACTTTATCTGCTCCATGCAGGAGGGGCCGTAGAGGTGCTCGCTGTCGGCCGGCACGGCGCTGGTGGTGATGCGGCAGCCCTCGGCTGTGCGGGTGGTCACCTCCTTCACCAGCACGTCGCAGTAGTACAGGCGGATGTGGAGCCAGCAGTCTGGGGCAAGGGGAAGGTCAGTTCATGGGCAGTCTGGGCTGGTGTAGCCACCCAAGGCATTGCCGGCCAGCGTGGCTCCTACCTGAATTGTTGACATTCTCCATAGGGAGGTAGGACTGGGGTCCGGGAAGAAGCTGGCCATGGGTTGGGTGCCAGCCATAGAAGACTCCCCTCACAAGGCAACCTGGACCAGGGCAGAGATGAGGTGGTGAAAGGACATGGGCAGTTACCCCAAGGGCTCCCAGATGCTCTCCTGGCCCAGGCCCACGGGGCCACACTTCCCACTATGTTTGCTCATTACTGGGCCTCATTATATCCCCTAAGGGCATGGCTTTGCTGGGGTAGGGAGGGAGTTCTCGGCCCCTGCCTCAGGATCCTGGCAGAAGTGTGTCCTCCCTGCCCCCAGCCCTATCCCACCGAGAGGGACCCTCCTCACCTCGCTCAGTTGGGTGGGCAGAGAGCCAGGGCTGTGGAGAGACATGGGCTGTCTCCAACGTGTCCTTCTGGCTTTCCTCCTTCTTCGGACTCCCCGCGGTGCTGCCCTGGGGGTAGGAGCAGCTTTGGTGAGGGCTGAGCTGGCAGTGGGGGATCCTGAGCCAGCTCCTGCCTCTACCATGGACCAGGAGATCCCCTGCCTGGGTCTGGCAGCTGCGTGGCACAGGGGACCCTCACCGACGCCCCGTGGGACAGACGCAGGCAGTGTGCAAGCCGGGGAGCAGCTGATGGGTGAGGGGGGGATTTGAGAGTCCCACCTTCTCCTCTGCCTGGATGGCACAGGGCAGGCTCACCTGCTGGTCCTCACTGCCTGGGGACTGTGTGTCACTGTCCTCTGCAGAGAGCAAGAAAGAATGGATGAACCCCCGGCAAACGGCAGGAACAGCCCCAGGGAAGACAGCTGGCTGTCCAGGACTCCCAAAGAGGAAGAGCAGCAGGAAAGAAGGGTAATGTCTGTGAGGCACGGGGCTTGTACAGGCATAATTCAGTGTCTATCAACCCCACATCTGGCACAGGAAGAGGGACGGCAGGGACGTACCTGCATCACAGGCTCTGTCAGTCACGATCTGGTACACCTTGTAAGGCTCTGAGATGTCCAGCTGGCTCCGCTCGGGCACCTCCTGGAAGTCGGTGCTCTTGTTGAGGGCGCAGCGCAGCCGCGTCTTCCAGGTGGAGGGGTCGGCTTTGTCCGTCCCTTCGTGGTACTTCCCCTTGTAGATGGCCCAAGCCTGAGGGACAGAGGGTGCCCTTTGCTGTGGGGGCTGCCACAACCTGACCCCCGACTCGGCTGTCCAAGGGGGTCCGCCGGGGTATGAGTTCACAGGGGCTGAGGGGCAGCGGGGAACAGGGGCTGTGTGTCCTGGGGGGTTGCGGGGAGCTGGCTGGTGCGGGGTCCAGGGGAGCACATGGAGCTGGGCAGCCGGGAGCCCCGGGAGTGTGCACGGACCTAGGCGGTGTGTCCCCGGGGTGCGCATGGAGCCAAGTCCTAGCGCGGCGCTCTGAGTGCCCTGTAAGGTGCACATGGAGCTCGGCTGCACGGAGCTGGGTGAGGGATTCCGGGGTGCGCACGGAGCTGGGGAGTGGGGAGCCCCGGGCAATGCGGAGCCCCGGAAGTGCACACGGAGCCCGGGGGCCAGTCCCAGGGACGCTCGCAGGGCCGGGTGGGGGCCGCGGGGAGCCCGGGGTACCTTGAAGAGCGCAGCATCCTCCTGCTGCCGGTAATCCTGCTTGGCCGCGTGCTTCCAGGGGATGCGGAAGAGCGTCCGGTGCCGGTTCTCCCAGCGCAGCCCCGGGTACCGGCCGCTGTCGATCTGCGCGATCAGCCACTCCTTCAGCCGCATGGGCGCCCCCGGCTCCGCCATCGCGGCCCGGCGGCGAAACCGAAAGCGGCTCCGGCTTTCACTTTCCCTTTCCTGGCCCAGGCCGCCGGCTCTGCCTGCCCCACGGCGGAGGGGACGGGTCTTAAAAGTTTTTCTCTGCTCCACTTTTCCCCACGCAGCAGCGTCAGACATCTGTGTTCCGGAAAAAGTGATGTCGTAATTGAAGGTTACAGCACGGGGAACAGCTGGAGCTGGTGCCTCCGGGAGGGACCCCCAATGAAGGCATCCCCGAGGTTTCAGACCCTCACAATGTGCCCACCCATGTACACCAAAGGTGATTTTAAGCTCTTCTCGTTGTTCATTGGCTCCTGCGGAGCCTCGGGGTGATCGACCCCCACCCCGGGACGTGCCCTTTGTTAGGCAAAAGGTGGGCGCCCGTTCCCGGCTCTTGCCTGGGGCACCAGCCTTTTCCTGCCGTGCAGAACACAATGTGCAGCTCGCACTGATAATTTACATACCGAGACACCTGCACGAGGTGTATTTCTCAACAAAGGCACCCTGCACCCGCGGGAGAGAGGCAGGCACGTTGCATCCACGGGAGAGGGGACAAGGCACCAGAAGGCACACGGAACTCCCCTGCACCCCTCCCAAGTGCTTCCCCTAAAACTGTCAGGACTCCCACACGCTCTCCGAAGGCAACAAGGGACCCTACTCCCTTGTCTTCCTGCTTTGGGGACCCGGACATGTCCCAACCCCAGGGGCTGTGAACTTCCGTGGGACCAGCTGCTCACCCCATGGGTGTGGGGAGCTGCAGGGATCTGCAGGAACAGCACGGGGTTTCCAGGGTGGTGTGAACAGTCACATGTCCCCATCTCTCAAATCTCAAATTTCTCCTCTGCTCTAATGCTCACGTCTGCCTCGTGGGGCTCTGGTGCTGAGTCGAACGGGAAACGGGTGGGAAGGGCGGATGAGCTGTGCCAAGGGCTGCCGGGACCGGGGTGGGAGCCTGATACATCCTGCACCAACCCCCCCACTGGCCCCCAGCAGGGCACGGGCTGGGTCGCTGGGTCACCCTCAAGTGACGCTGGTGTTGGTTCCTCCAGCACTGCTGCAGAGCCCCATGTCGCTGTGCAGGGAAACCCAGCTCCTCTGCCTGGCTGCTGCCCCGTCTCCTTTTGCAGTCCCCCAGATCTCCTTTCCTGCTCTGAGTCAGAGAAAGTCACCTCTTGATGAGAGGAGAAGTGAAGTTCCTGAGAGCTGCTGGGGCTGCTAAGTCTCCAAATGAATAATCAGTGGCGAAGAGCCCAGTCCTGGATTTTCCCAGAGGATGTGAGGACAGGGCACGGCCACGTGGCACAGAGGGCACATGGGGCCACATGGGGTGTATGAGCGAGCCCCACTGGCAGGGGTTTTCTCTCCTTACTGAGCCCATCCAGGACCCCTTTGCTGCAAAGTGAAGCCCAGGCACTGTCTGTCCCCACAACTGGCAAGCTGGGGGGCCACATTCTGGGAAAAGGGCCTGGGACTGACCGGCAGAGAATCCACATCCTCCCCTTTCTGCATTGGGAAGCAGAGCGATGGCAAGGAGTCACTGCACAGCCTCCCAGTGGCTTGCACTGATTACATCCAAGGCCGGGAGATAATCACAGCCGCCGGCTCGTTTGTCAGCCCCGGCCCGCCGGGATAAGTTTTATCGGCTGGCCGGGGATTTCATGTGGTGTGGCAGCCGCCTGGTGACGTGGGACCCAGGGGATCTAATTACCCGGGCATCAGCAAGGATGCTCAGGAGCCAGATTCCCCACTGGATTCCTCACCACGCTTCTCCCTGCACAGGGAAGGTGAAGCTGCTTAACCCATAAACTTTTCATGCCAAAATGAGCTTCAAAGGGAGTCAAACATTAACTCGTAGCTAACCCTGCCCTTGCCCGGGTTTTTCCAAGCTGTGCAAACCAGATCTGCCAAAATAAATACGTTTTGCTGTGCTGTGAAGCTGAGCTGGAGGGGCCAGGGCCATGCGTGGTTTATGGTGGGAACAGGGGAATTCCTGGGTGTAAACACCTTGGCATACGGTGTCCCAGTGTGGGAAGGGGCAGCTTTGCATGGGGCACACATCCATCCTGGGTGCGTGGTCCTGGGCTGTGGGGCTACCATCGTGCTGGGTGCTGGGGGGGCCAAAGGGTGCTGGAGAGCCTGGCCTGGGGGCGAGGGAGTGGGGAGAGCACCCTGGAAGGAACTGGGAGGGGAGTGGGATCCCACGGCAGACAGTGCAGGAGCAGTGAAAGACGATGCACCCCTGGTTATTCAGTTCTCTCAGTATCTATCCAGAGAAGGTGGAGCTCCCAGAGTGCCTGGGTCACCCCAAGGCAGCACCCAGCCCAGCAGGCAGATGCTGGCAGCAGGGAGGAACCCTGGTCTCGTAGCTTTGTCTCCTGGAGGATGCTTTCCCCATAGGAGAGGGGTGGCAGGGATGAGGGGGACCCCAGAAACATGCTCTGAGTCCCAACAAGGACAATGCTGATGACCCAGCTGGGCATCCTCAGAATCTTTCCCACCTGGGACTCTGCTCCAGGAAAAGGTGTAAATAGGACAGGCCCGGGGCTTGTGATACTCAGCTGCTGCCAGGCTCCCAGTACTCCCAGCAGCTGGAGCCAGCAGACTCCTGGTGCTCCTGGATCCAGTGAGTGGAGAGGCTACAGTGAAATAGGCTCCAGATGAGCTCCCACCTGCTGCTCCCAACCTCTCTTGGAGCAGAGCTTGTCTCCAGAGAGCCCTGCCCTGGCATGGCTCACATTTCTGGCCTCCCTTGTCACAAAGACACAAGGCAGCAGGGTGAGCCCTGTCCAGGCACGCCGGTGTCCCCAGCCCACTCCACAGAGTGGCCAGCAGCAGCATCAAACCTGTCCCATGCTGGGACTTTCCCCCTTGGCATCCCTGTTTCAACCCGGCCATCACAGGGGAGTCAGATCAGAGAGAAGGGTGTTTATTACAGGGGGACATAGAAAGTCTTTAAGCAAAATGGCTTAAGGCTCTGCTCTAGTGAGGTCTGGCCAGATTAAACGCTTGGTTCCCACCTCTTACAGATTGTGCCCTGGGATGGGTGGGAATGGGGTGCAATGGATTCCTAAAGCTACAGTGCTTGCTCAGGGCTTGTGCTTGGCCAGTCTGGAGCTGGACTCTTGCCTGGGAGCCTGTGTGGTGGTATTACCTGCTGGCACACTGGTGTGTCCCTGCACCGCAGCCACAAGGCTGGGAGCTTGTGCTGCTGGTGGGAAAACTGCTCTGAGGGGAGCACCGGCTCTCCCGTGCACCCTGAGGCCCATGCAGTAGGTACCCAAGTGCTAAAGCTGCTGCTGGCATCACCTGGGTACTGGCCTGTGGCAGAAGAGACCCCTCTGTGTTCTACCCCAAGCAGGAGCCTGCAGTGACCCAGGGGCAGAGACCTGTGTCCCCAGCACGCCAGATGTGAAGAGGATGAGCCCAGCATGTGCTGCAAAGCCCAAGAGTGTCCATGAAACCTGCCCAGACAGAGGGTGGCACGTTCCCACCCCAGAAGAGAAGAAGGAGCTGGGCATTGTGCAGGTTTCAGCCCAGTGCTCTCTGTCCCACTGTGTTGCATCTCCTTCCACTCTCCCAGGCTGTTGGGTGATTCTCACTGCTCTCCCTTGGCTTGGCTCACTTCAGACAAGCCGGGATGCAGGAGAACGTCCTCTTCACCCGCAGCAGGAAGGGACTTGTGCTCCTCATGTCTCTGGCTCTTGGGACCAGTCCTTGCACAGCTCCCTCTGTCCTGGACATTCCTTCTCTCCCTGCTGGCAGCAAGGCCTTTATTTCTTCCTCATCATTGAAAGGGGACATCCCATACCTCTGCTTCAGGTGCCTGCGGACCTGGGGAAGGAGCGAGAAGTAAAATAAGGTGCTGGTTTACAAGGGCAGGTCCAAGCATGCCAGCAAGGGGAGAAGGGAAGAAACCGAGTCCCCTCAGGACTCGTCCTTGCTCTGAGATCCATGGCAGGCTCAGCCACGGAGCAGAGCATGAGTGGCAGAGGCTTGTCCCACCTTGCGGGCTGCGCTGCCGCTGAACTCAGACAGCTGCTGCCTGAAGCCGGGGTTGGGGTTGGCGACGGGCCGGATGGTTCGGATGGCATCCAGCACCTCCTGGCAGCTCAGCTCCGTGACAACCATGACGTAGGCAACGACCACGGTGGTACTGCGGGAGATGCCAGCGAGGCTGGCGAGGGAAAGTGCAGAAGGGCTGGGGTTAGTGGCACACCCTGACCCCATGCTTGCCTCTTCCTCCACCCCTGTGCCTCAGATATTTCAGTTCTTTTCCAAGGACTTGCTCTCCCGGAGGCCCAAGCCCTTCCAAGGTCCTGGCCATCAGTGCTTATAAATACCCATTCCTCTCCAGGGAATGAGAACAGCAGCCACTGCCTGGAGGCCTGCCCCAAACCCCCGCTCATCCCGAGCACGCAGCTGCAGCAAAAAGCTGCCCCAGCTCCAGGACTGCCTGGATCCCGCTGGGTTTGAGTCACAAGCCGCAGCCAAGGGTGGATCCTGGGTGGATCCATTGGCACAGAGCCCTCTGGCACAGGCTGGCTTTGATCAGGGGTTGCAGCTCAAGTGAGGGGCTGGGGGCTGTATCTGCTGAGCTGGGGGGGACACAGCAACGGGCACAGGGGAAGAAGCATTACCAGTGGACGAGGCAGTTCCCTCCGTGCAGACGACACTGGTGGATAAAACTGATGCATTCCTTGAAGTGCCTCTTGCTAGCAGGAAAAATAAACCAGACAGAATAAGAACTTCAGGGGTGGAACAGCATTTTTAGCTGCAGGCAGAGCAGCCCTGCATGTTTGAGTTGTTTTAGGGGATCTGCCAGCCACTGCTGAGACCTGAGCAGCTCAGTGCTGTTTATTCCCAAGGAAAGGTGGATTTGCCAGCTCATTCTGTGCTGGGGACACAGAGGAGGACACTGTGCTGGGGGTGCACGGGGCTGCCCTGTGACTTGTGTGACTCACGCTGGGGTAGTGGGAAGCTGGCTGCTCACGCCTCCAGCCACGCCTGTGCCCTCGGCTGGCTCCACACCTTTTATGAGCTCTCCCCTCTCCAGACACTTCCCAGGGGGATGCTTGCTGCTCCTCTCCATGGGTGCTGCAGAGTGGCTGCCCCTCACCTCGTCCCAGGGCTCGTACCCTCACAGAAGTCACTGAACATGGATGCAGTTGAGGTCCAGAGGTGGTCCCCTGCACTGCGGCATCACGTCTCCAGCCTGTGTGCTGCTATGCTTGAGAAGCTGTGAGGCCTCACCTCTAGCCACCCTCCCGCCTCCCTGCACATCCCCAGCCTCCCCAGGGAACTCACATGTTGGCTTCAGGGGTGTCGGGCAGGGGGATGCGGAGGTAGGTAATGTCCTGGAAGACAGAGGAGGAAGAGGAGAAGCTCAGGCACTGCAGCCAGGGTGTCATACATGGTCAGAGTGGGGCTGGCAGTGCCTTTGCTCCTCGCCCACAGCTGCCTGCAGCGTTTTTCTCCCCCCCCCCCAGCATCCCCCTGCATGGGGATGGGGCCACACTGTCCCTGGAGTGAAGGACAGGGCAAGGGGAGACCAGCAACTCGTGGGAGGGGATGGGAAACAAGAGGAGCCTGGAAATTGTTTCCCGTCAGCATTCAAGGCCGGGTTATAGTCACAAGACAGCCAGTTTCCCATGCTGGGGGCTGCCCAGCTCCTCTGGGATCGGTGACCAGGGAGAGGTGTACGTGCCATGGGATGTTCAGAGGGGGAAGGAAGATGCAGCATGGAAGGAGCTGCAGGAATCTACACGGTGACTTCTGGTGCAAGACCCCACCTTCAGCAAGGGCTGGGGGGATTCATGGATGGAAACGATGTGGGTGATCTTGTTCCGGCTTAGCTGCTCCAGGTCTTTGGCATCTGAAGGATAAAACTAGATATCAATGTGTATTCATTTCGTACCCTTCTGTTCCCACAGCGCTCCCACCCTGCTTCTACAGCCAGCCAGCACACAGAGCCTTGCTCCAGCAGATCGACTGCATCCCACCCCCACATGCAGCAGTGCAGACATGGGCAAACATGGAAACCCGGAATGCCAATCCCGTGATCCCAAACCAGAGGCCTCTGCCTGATCCCTTGTCCTTGCTGCTCATGCTGACTGAACCATTCACACCTGCACAGAAACACCCTGGGTCAGCAGGCAGTGTCCCTCCTGCCTGTACTTGTCCCCTCTTTGGGAGGAGATCTGTGCTCTGCCCACACCTCCTTGAGCAGACACACACGTAGCACTGGGACTTGCTGCAGCCTGAGAGATCTGCTTTATCTTGTGAACTATGGAAGTGGAGCCGCAGCAACTTACATCTGATTTTCTGTAGAAAACACCTGAGCAGTGACTTGCTGCTCTCTGCAGCCGTGTGGACAGAAACGGGGTGTCCTTGGCTGTTTGGGGCAGTGCCCTGCCTCTCACCAATTCTTCAGCATTCTGGCTGTGATCCTGGCCTCTGGTCCAGCACAGCAGTTGTTGTACAGGGAGGGGAGCGTGCTTGTCTTGCTGAGCAGCTTCCGAGGGTCTCTCTTTCATGCCACAACCAGCAGATGCTGCAAACGCAGCCAGAGAGGAGGGGAAACATTTCCCCATCTCATTCTTTCGGGTTTCTAAACTTTCACGTGGTGTAAAACCTTGGCTTGGGAATCCAGCCCAGCATGTGCTAACAGCATGATGTGAATTTTAATAGGAGTGAGTCTCGGGGGAGATGCTCTGCAGGGGAGCTGCGCGGTGCGGGGAGGGAGATGGGGACCCTTGCAGGGACTCACACAGCACCTGCCACCTTCCCATCCACCTCAGCAGGCAGCGACAGCAAGTGGTGACACTGGAATCAAGGCTTACTGGGGCTGGAAAAGCTTCCAGTTGGAGAAAATGTCTCTGTGAGCTTAATGTTGCAGGCCTAGAATCATTTTGTCACCCTGGATTGCCTGGCAGAGTGATAAGGGATGTTTGGATGGCATCAGGCCTAGGCCCCACAGCAGAGGCTGCTCACAGGAACCCCCCAATGAACCTGGCAGCTGGGTGCCCTTGTCCCTCTGCTCCCAGCAAGCCACAGCCCCCCCAGCCCAACCCAAAGTGCTCCATGGGGCACAGGGAGAACAGGGCTGCCACTCCAGTGACATTTCCTTAGCAATTCACGACAGTGGTTTTAAACTTCTGCAGCGCTTACAGCAGGAACCAAGCCGGCAAAGGAGCCATCAGGGAGGCAGGAGTCCTCATAAATGCTGGTCTGTCATGGCAGATGCCAACACTTGGTCATTAACTGTCCTGTGACAATGAAAACCCCTCACACCTGGTGTGAGAAGGGGTGACTCTGCATTCTGGGAAATTCCCTCCTGAGGGTGGGCAGCCCCCTCTGGCCTCTTCTACAGCTGTGAAACTGAGGAGCATCACCCTGAAGTGCCCCAGTCCTGCTCCCTTGCACCTGTGTGGCACCACCAGCTCCTCTGCTCCTGGCATAGGATCCATATTCCCTCCTTGGCTCCTTCCCCCCACGTATCCCAAGAGCTCAGGACAGCTGTTAAATAAGGAAACCATGCAAAGGCAGGGGGGCTCTGCCTTGCTTTTCCTGCAGTGCCTTCACTCCCACTACTGCCAACCCAAACTGGGTGAGAGAGCAGAGCAGGCCGTGGGTGCAGGCAGAGCAGTGGGCGCAGGCCGAGCCCGGGGTGTCGCCAGGATGTCAGGCAGCATTTGCAGGCAGGGAGACACCAACTCAAGCAAGCCCCCCTCCCCAGCTGGAGAACATCTCTGCCAGTAGCTGGGTTCCACTTACCCACGAAGTTCCCAAGGTAGAGGCCGGGAAGGATCTGTGGGACACAAGGGGAAGTGGCAGTGTGAGCAGTGACCTTGTGCTGTGGTACCCACTGTGCTGGGACCCACACTGGGAAGCAGCAACTTTGGTTGGAGGGGCCAAAGTTCTGGCATTGACATGACCATCACCCCAGGGCAGGAACGGTGCCGGTGCAGCTGGACCTGTGCATTCCCAGGGCTCCCGCTGCCCTGGCATCTAAGATGAGGGGCTGAATGTAGCCCTGGCACCTGCAACAGCCTGGCATTGCACTCTCATGGGTGCTGGGAGCCAGACACAGCTTTTTTATTGCTCCTCTTGTTTATCATCAATAAATCCTCCGTTGGGGTTTATTACCTGAGCTCAGCAAGTTGCACACACCTTTGTACAGGCTTGGACTGTACCCGTGACCTGTGGAAGCCCTGCTGCCCAAGGGATGAGAAAGCAACAGGCACAGAGAAGCTTGCAGGTGATGTGGCTGTCCCACTCCCAGCCCTGAGCTCTGCTCCCTTCACTCTGCACGGCAGAAAGCCCATTTCTCACAGCCCAGGCACATTGCTCTGGACACCATGCTTTCAGTTCATTTCCCCTGGGAAATTCCACTTCTCGTGATGAAAAGATAATTACTTGACAAGGCCTCTGTTAACAGCACTGCAGACGCAGAAGCAGGACACCTTGCAAACCTTCCCAGCCAGAGCTATTTTATATTCTCCCTCACTCACAGCCTGGGCAGTGAGTTCAATCCTGTATCCAGCCAGTTCTCCACCAGCTTATCCCTGCAGCAATACTTAGTGCCCAGGGCAGGTGGAGGTGATTTTCACCAGCACAGCTGGACTCACACTTGTCTCACTGCTCACATTTGGAAACGTTTCTCTTGATTGAACAGCTTAAAGAAGGAGGCTGTTTGTGACTCCTGCGATTTTAGATCAATTTCCTATCGACGGGGTGCCTTTAATTCACAGCTGCGGCACTGAGAGGAGCGGGTGGGAGAGAGCCAGTTAGCAAGGGCAGCTCCCAAGGGCAGGACACTGAACCATGAATAAACAGCATGTGCCTGTCCCCAGCACCCTGCTGACCTGCTCCTCAGAGGAGAAAACGGGGCAGCACATAAATAAAATAGTGCCCATCCCCTCTGCCCCGTGATGCCGAGCCCCCTGCAGAGCCCAGGCCCGCTGAGGGGTGCAGGACCACCAGACTCGGGGTCATACAGGGCTCCCAGCGTGTGCTTGGAGCTAGTTCCTTGGGATTAACGGCGTTGGGAAAGGTTCCCCCCTTCCTTGAAGGAACTCGCTGTGACCCCTGCCCTCCACACCCCCCGAGCAGCTGTCGGGACGAGTCCCAGCGCAGTGTCCCTGCCTGTTTCACCTCTGGTTTTGCTCTGTCGGCAGACAAACAAACTGCCTGAGAGGCAAGCCCTGTGCCGGATCCGGTGCCGGCAGGTGAAACGCCGCTTGGCACGGCAGGGACAGCCGCCAGGTAAGGGTGTCCCACCTCCGGCACCGGACGAGCGGCCCGGGCATGGCCGAACTGCAGAGCAGCCGCCCCAGCGCTCCCCGTTACCTGGCTCATGCCGTTCCCCATGGCCGACGGCGGGCGCCGGGGGTGGGGACGGGGCGCGAGTGTCCTTGTCCCCAACGCTGCCGTCCTCCCCGTCCCCGGGCGCAGCTGCCGTCCCCGCTGCCTGGTCGGGTTCCCGTCATGAAGAGCTTGGCTCCCCCGGGATCGCTGCTCGTTCCCAGCGCGGCGAGGCCGAGCCGGTGGCTGTGCAGGGGCAGAGGGGACCGCGGCCGCCGTCCTCCGCGGCTCCTGCCGAGGCCCTTCCCCGGCTGCTCCGGCGCTGCCGCGCACCGGCTGCTGCCTGGCCGGGAGCAGACAAAGGAGGAGAAACTCCCCCCCTGCGCCGTGGCGTGGGAGCACGGGGCCGCGCTGGCTGCTGCCTGTCGCCGCTGCCCGCGGCCGCACAAGGCTGCACTGTTGGGAGAAGAACAAAACCTTTGTCCTGCTCCATCAAGGAAGGTCTGTGAGCCCACGCGGCGAAGCGCCCCGGCAGCATGCCCACCCCTGCCCACGCCATGCCCACCCCTGCATGCACCATACCTATCCCTGCCCTGCCCGCAGCGTGTCCGCCCCTGCTCGCACCGTGCCCACC
>VZRR01012713.1:0-12478 GCA_013398015.1 Oreocharis arfaki
TCCCCAGGTTTTCTTACTGTCACATGGTCCTCTAAATTCAGGTCCGGACCAACGGCAGAACACCTCTGCTTGCAAAACTTGGGCTCCGCCCCAAATTCTGGCGGTCACTCACCCGATCGCCTACCCTAGGTAGGGTCCTTGCAATGCCCCACGTTGGGCGCCAGGTGTCGCGGTTGAGGCGGACGCGCGACACACACTAATTCTAACATAAAGTGCAGGCAAAAACTGTTTATTCCAAGAGACAGGGTCATATATATACACCTTTGTATGTTTATCATTTGTGTTAGTTGTCCATTGGTTGCTCAACTACTACAGTAGATTCATTGGCTTTTTTAACTACACCATACTATTATTAGTTATCTACAACATAGACATCCCAAGAATCCAAACAAAATGCCAGCTGCAGCCTTGTTGCTGTTGACTCCCTCTATTGTTTTGAATTTCTTGCTTCTCTTGACTAGATTTCTCACAGGTAGAAATGGACTGTGCTGAGACCAATGTCAGACTCAGACTCAGACAGGCTTGCTGACCTGCTGTTAATTCCCACAACCTGTTTGCAGGGATTTTAAAGGGTGGAAACAGCAAGAATAAAGAGTTGGAGCAATGATTTCTTTACTGATGTATTTTACTTGCCATCATTGCTTCTACTCCCTATTTTAATTTCCTGTTACACCTGTTTAGCTGACTGTGCCACCTACAAAAAGAGACATTAATTTTATGAGTGTATCTAAACAAAGTCCGTTGAGGTGTCTGCATAATGCCGCAGGCAGCTCTCGTGGCAGATGCAAGGATACAGATGCAGTATGGAGCACACAACCCAGCTTTGTTACCCACTCATTATTTCCTAATTTGCGTGTTCATAAAGCAGAGGCTTTAAGTCTATCTGCACTGAAAAACTTAAAAGTCAGGAAAAGTCATAAAAAATGCTTGTGGGGTGGAACATTGCCTAGGCACAACTTTTTAAGCAGATGTACTGAACACCATTAGGGCTCTGCTATGATGAGCTGCAAACATTACAACTTTTCAAAATAAAAACATCATGGCTAATGTTATGCAAATCACAACAATGCTGAGTAACTTTCAGCACCATCAAGGGCTTCTGCTTGGAAATGGAAACATCTGTGAAACTAAATTGACAGAACTGGGTTGTTTTTATTTTTTTTTAGAAAACAAATTTGTTCCACTTGCATTAGAAGGTAGCAAAAAAGGAAAAAAAAAAAAAAAGTAAAACAGATTCCCCCCCCTCCAAAAAAAAAACCAAAGGAAGTAACTAATCTGTGAATCCCATGACACTGCTCCATACAGAGTTCAGCCTGCCCCAGGCTCCAATTTCTTGAGTAAGACATCCTGAAAGGAGTTCCAAGGTTCAGTGGTTTGGATGTTTTCTGATGCACTTACAGTCTACGAGTTTCCAAGGCATCAGCTCATGTAACTGTCTCTTCTGAGCTGAGCTCATTCAGAGTAATGTTTTTCTTCAGAGTGTTTCCTCTGTTGAGCACCTGTGTCGTTCAGGGGGACTGAGGCCATGGATGGAAACCGTGTCAAACATAAGGTCGAGCATTCTAAAGAATATTAAGGGGAGTCTGGAAAGATATTGAGATTTTTATGCCATACAAGTGTCTTTTATTTTCACTTCTAGTCTCTGATGATGTGAAAAAGGGAAGAGACAGATACTGAAGACAGATGTATTTTTAAACTCTGAATGATTCAAGCTGTCCTCTGTATTTTGTGGCTCAGATCAATTCTTGTTTTATCTTGCTGTATATTTTAATCTCAAACTGACTTCCATCTACATTTTGTTGTGCTGTGCTTTTTTTTAATTGGTGTATTGTTAACAAATGGAGAAAGGATGAAAAATCTCCAGCAAAGACTCAAACATATTTTTGATTTTAGTATCTATTCCACAAAATAATTCCCCCTGATGCAGAGGCCATAATAAAAAAGGGCATCTTTACAATATTTTAGGCTGGGAGCTGTTTCTGATGTTGAGAAATTCAGCTCATATGTTTTATTTTCCTTATTGGCCGAAGATGTGCTTTGTGCTGACGAGGTTTGGGAATCATAATTTCATGCTCTGTCTCAAAGCAAGACGCTGAATTCAGTCTATGTTGTGCCTGTTTATCCATCAGTGCCATTAGAAACTTAATCCTGACGCAACAGTTTGTTTTGTGAGCTGAGGAGATGCTGAGGAATGAGGGCTCATTCAGGGCGCTGCTCTACCTGGAGTCACCTCTCCATCCCCACCAGAACAATGCACGCCTCCCTAAAATCTTTCTTTCTTCTGTCATGATAGTTACGTGCAGTGAAAATATAATGCAACAGAGGAAACACACAACCTTTCCATAGCATCTTCTTACTGATGTTTGGCAGAGTGCTGGTGCAGCTGCACTCTGCAGGGACTTTGCTTCCAACTTCACAGAGGGGGACATGCAGAAACTTGGGCTGAACTCTGAGAATGTGCGGGAAACAGTTATGAGGTCCCTTAAGAGGCAAATGACAATTTTTTTTCTGTTTTCTCCCGTATTATCCTGATGGTGAGTAACCTACACTTGTCTTGTTTTGTACAATATTGCTATCAAACACATAAACACAAATATCTACTGCAGAATTTTCTGTTGGAATTTCCATGAGCTAAAAGACACTAGAGCTGACAATGGTTCTTTCTTCTGAGATATTTAAAAGAACACTTTAAAGATCTTTTAATTACACAAGTCATCAAGAACTTGGTATTTTTTTCAGCGCTTTCTCACTGCTGTAGATCCCTCTGCTGCTGTACATCTGAACACACCCCTGCAGCTTTTTATCCCTCTAAGTCAAAACTGCTGCATATTTATCACAAGAAGATGCTTATGCCTCAATTATAAAATCATGAATTATGCTACTTAGCTCTACTTTGGAAGCACCCAAAGAGCTCAAGTTTCTTCAAACGCTCTTTCTGCGTTTCTAGAGCGTGGTTTATTTTCCCTAAATAAATTGTCTTAATTATCACGTATGGAAAATGATTGATTGATGTTAGCTTTGCCCCAAGAACATAAAGTAGATTCAGTGATGGAGTGATGGAGCTACGGCATTTATTGAGTGTTTTTCTCTTAACAGCACAGAAATCAGCAGTTTATAATAAACTTCTGTCAGGGTCATCAGCTGAAACAGATATCAGCGGGACTGTCCTCCATAAATTTGTCTAATTTGCCTTTTTGGAGACATTTTTAGATTCTATAATTTATGATAGCAAGTTCCACATTTTATCTGTATGCTGTATGAAAAGGTTTGTTCTTTAATTTGTTTCAAGCCTATTCTCCTTTATTGCCTTTACTTTGATACCATAAAAATCATTGAACGTCTTTTTTATTCATGATGCATCACTTATTTTTGTTTCTACATTAAGAATTCTCAAAACACGTGAAGAGCAGCAGAAGATGTAATCTCCTTTTTTTTCCCTAAATAAGCACAATATATGTTACTTTTAAATATGTCTTCTCCTGCTGAATGCTAAATATCTGATACTGTAGTTTTAATCCAAGTCATGTATCTTTGATAACCTGAGCTGTGCAGTTTAGGAGGAAGTACAGATATTAGCTGGTGTTTATTTGTTGTACTAAAAACTGACTAACGATTCTGGAAACCAGAGAATAAATTTTATACTCACAATGCCTTACACAGGAAGGTTGAAACATACAGTTTCATAAGAAAGTTGAACCTACCAAATCCTCCTTCTAAAACCATGGCACATTCTGTGCCACTTAACCCCTTTCAAAGTGGTGTTTGAGAACCTGACTTGCTGACACCAACACCCTTTCTCCCACTGTTTTGGGCAGTGTCAGCATTTTTGCCAATTGTTCATGAAAGATCAAGATTATTTGAACCATGAACTGAAAACTGGAATCGGCACTCAGCTCTCCATTTTCATTATTAAAAGAAAAAGAAAATCTATGACCAGACTCCTTGCTAAAAATGAGAAATAATAGATCCTACTTCTGGAAAGAGTTGAAGGATATTGCACAAAGCAAATAATTATTTAGCTGCTGGTTATTTGATTGGAAGATAATACTTCTGCATTTGTTAATCACACTTTGTTGTTGCTAATGCCTTGTTTCTATTGGTTTTGCATTGCGGAGTGCTGACTGACTGACAAGTTTTTTTGGATTCACCCATGTAGATTGTTGCTATATCAAACTGTTATCACTTTTTTGTTTTTAATGAATTTTGATTTATATTTGAAGCAGTACAAGAGTTTACTGGTAGCTTCACTATTTCTCTTTTTACATGATACTGTCAGAAATCGTTGCAAAATTTAAGTCAGACAGTTCTGGATTTATATGTGGTTATAAAATAGAGCAGTAACAATCACTTGATATACTAGTCCCAACCTTAAGCATTCATTGTGATGCTGATCTGTATTAAATTATTTTTCATTTTTTGTAAAACATGAATCCTAAATGAGAAAACAGAAAGCCTACTTTGAAAAGTGAATAATGCCTCAGCCCTGCACACCCCACTGCACACGAGGATATCCTCAAGTGTCTGAAAGGGGAAGCAGAAATGAGTGGTCCTACAAGAGAGAAATGCAGCACAGCACTCTGGATTTTGTGCTAAATACCAGCAGCAGGAGTCTGCAGGTCTCTCTGGGGCTGCCCCACGGCACATTCTTGGCTTGCTGGATATAAGGTTAACAGCTCTGAAAGTCACAAATGTTTAAGTCACTGGGTAAAATTATTAGGTACTGGACACTATCTATTGGATCTTCTACAAAAAAGACATCCAAATGGAATTAATTAATAGAGCCAACAATCACCAAAGATCTGACTTTGAAGGTATTTTTGCTATCTCTATTTTTTTTTCAGTCCAAAGTCATCTTGATTTTGATATTTGTTTATTTCCCCTAAGAAACAGGTAAACTTAGTAGATAAAAGTGTCCTAATGCTGAATGCCATGTTTATGTCTTCCTTGAATTATTCGTTCCATGGCAAACAGAAAAATAACATTCTTAAGCTTATTCCATTATTGCATTGCAAGCAAGCAATTTAAATATTTTACTAAACAATCCAAAGCTAAAGTAGAAGGAAATAGTGCATGCAGTCACAAAACAATGGTGCATGCTCATACACAAAGACCAGTGTTACTTAACACCATATTATTGTAGCTAAGTAACATTAAAAATGCATCAAGTACTATACAGACAAGCAAANTATACAGACAAGCAAAAAAATGGTGCCTCCTTAAAGAACAATAACAAACCTTTGTAAATAAAAGTGATTCTTTGAAAAACTCTAGCTAAACCTCAGTTTTCTTGTATTTATTAATACCTATGTGTGTATATGCATGTGTGAGTACACTTATATACACACATAATCATGCATTTTCCCTGACTGCACTAATCTTGGTGCACACACTTTCCTGTGCACATAGAAGTCTCTTTTGCACCCTGTTGGTATCTTTCTGCATATTTTACTAAGCATTATGCTAAGAAAAAGTATCAATTAGCAATGAAAGAGTTACTGTGAGGAAGAAACTGAATGCTGCAATGATGATTTTTATGTTATGCTTATCATACTCCTAGGGAGACAGTCGATTACTGAATTTCCAGACCATCCAGCAACTATCATGCAGTGAATAAACATTAGCTTTCTTTTATCAATCCAAAAATGTTACATTGCATTTTGTGTAGAAAGCTTATAATAGAAACATGTTCTACTGTTGAAATTACATTTCTCAAACTGACTAAGCTCTTTGCTGGAGAAGAGTTATACAAATGCAACATTATTAAAGTCATGATAAACAAAAAGAGAACTTGAGGGGACATATGAAATATTTATGTACAAGCATTGAACAAGAGTCAAAACCCAGAAATAAATATATTTTTCTTTACATTCCTGTTTCTTGGGTTTTTTAAATGCATGAAACCATATACTTGTTTCACACACAGTACTTGAGGTACTTGGGTCTTTGGCTCTAGGAATAAAGCTTTTTATATTTTCTTTCTCAAACACTTTGTGAAGAAGACAAATATTACTTTTCTCACTTTTAACAGGAATACAATTAATATTCAGGATCATCTTGACCTCTAGAGTGTAAAAGACTTGAAACTGATTTACAATAATAATCTTAAGATCTCTCTGTAAATGAACTTTCCTTCTGTCCTCCCGCTTTGGAGCTGTTGGATGAAAAATCCCCACATTGGCCTGTGGAAACTCTTCAGAAGAACAAATGGATGGAAAATGAGACAAAAAAACTTTTACAAAGTGCAAAGGACTAAAATGAGGCTGGTCATCAACTCCATTACTCTCTAGTATAAGGCCTGAACATATGAGGAGACTTTTCAAAACTTACACAACTATTTCACAAGGAACGGGGAGAAAACATCTTGTTCAGCTGTGTAGGCATGAACTGACCGCAGCCACTGCTTTAGGGTGTCTTTTCTGCCCAATTCCTAGTTTCTTTGCACCATGCAGAATTGTTCTGGATGAAGAGTTGGCCCCGGAGAGACTTTGTAATAGATTTCTGGTTAGAACAGGTAGATGAGTTCACTTTTAGGTTTTTTCAGACCAAACGAACATGGAGAGCTAGGACAGAAGAGATAATTTTAAGGAGACATGGAAGTTGTTGCCTTGATTGACTGGTTGATTGCATGCCTTTGGATCCCAGAGATAGGGAAAAACTTGTGGTCTGTGCAGATGGTTCAGCACAAAAAATATATTTACAGGTGAGGAAGATATCATGAGTCTGTGTTGTATACTACACTTAAAAACGCACGTAGAATCTGCAAGTCGATCTACAACATTATTTTTGTAGGATGAAAAACATACTAAGCAGAGGCAGAATAGTAGAATCAGAGCTGTCTAAACCCATATTTCTGTGACACTTATCTTTCAGTCCTTTGGCTCAAGTTGAGTACAGGCATTAAAAGACATGCAAGAATATAAACTGAAAGTTTATATTTTTTAACAAGCTTTGGTATCTTTTTTTCAGTTTTAAGTTGACTTTTTTCTCATTCTTCTCTTACTGATGATCATATTGTGCAAACCCTTGTCTTAGGGCCTTGCCTGGATTCTGGCGATCACGTGATCTTCACTTGTTTTGACGCTCTTTTGTTCAGCTGTCTAGTATGTGAGTGACAGTGACCACTTAGAAATACTGCAAATGAGGTGAAAAATATGCCATTTACACTCTGAGAATGTTCTGCCCTGGCAGACCAAATGTGTCCCTTACGAGGCAACATTTCACTTGCACAGTGAAAGCCAGTGAAGTGCAGGTCATTGATGTTGCCTATATTTTTGTCCAGGCTATATACAGGCAATAACCATGGCCCCTTTTGCCCTTTGGTCTTACATACAAAGGCAGAAGATGATAGAAAATTGAATTAGATCAAATATATGCACATATTATAAGAATTCTGAACACGAGGATTCTCCTTAGTACATATCACATACGAATGAAGCATTTTTGTCCACAGTAAATTAGTATGAGTTTTATGTAAGAAACAGGACTGCAGGGAGTCTAGAAGTGTATTGTCCTCCTAGTCAAAATGCAAGCACATAACCTTGTGTCAAAATTAAAATATTTTCTATGGAAAATTTGTGAGGATTCTGTTTAGATTTTTTGTTGTTGCTGTCCGTTAAATGAGAACGAAAGAAGCTTCAGGATTTCTTCAAAACTCCTAAAATAATACATAGGATCTGCAGAGTTGCTTCAGGGTTTGATAATGGCTTTAGGTGTTTTGACTTCCCCAGACCCCAAACTGTGCGAACATACTGCAAATTTACTGTTACTATTTATTGCTGGTAGACAACACCCAGTGCAGAGCAAGTGTAATTAAGGTGTGCTGCAGTGCAGCAGAGGGAATGCTCTCCGCCTAAAGGTATTAATTCACCCTCAGGTAAGGGAGATCAACTTTTACAGCTTGAGTAATAGCTTACTCTGGCTATGAGTAATAATTATCAGCCTTGATAAACTCCTGGGTCCTGCCCATTAACATCAGCAGTCTTTCACAGATCTGGCATCACACTGCGCTTGCCCACAGAGGGACACACAGATGTGTGACTGGAAACATCCTTGTGGTTACTTTGTGTGGATCACGTCCCCTACCATTTGCCACTCTGAAAGGTAGCTATAAATAAATATTTAGAATGAATGTACATCTGAGGGATACCCGTGGATAGATAGGCTAGAGATTGATGAGAACTAATGAATTAATGCACTGACACTTTCAGTACCTGTCTGTAGATGCACTAAACCAGAAAACACTGTGGAAAAACAAAAATGCAGCAAGTGTGACCTAGGCATTAATTAAGAAAGCCTTGTAATGACCTCTGATTCTCTTCTCTGTAAGAGTGTAGAGATCCTTACTACCACGCCAGGCTGCAGGATACACTATATCAGGACTGCCTAAACTGCCTTACGGAGCATGCAGAGATAGGATGAAGGGGAATGGCTTCAAACTGAGTGAGGGCAGGTTTAGAATGGATGTGGAGGAGAAATTCTTTCCTGTGAGGGCGGTGAGGCACTGGAACAGGCTGCCCAGAGAAGATGTGGATGCCCCATCCCTGGAAGGGTTCAAGGCCAGGCGGGTTGGAGCTCTGAGCAACCTGGTCTACTGGAAGACATCCCTGCCCATGGCAGGGGGTTTGGAATGAGATGATCTTTAAGGTCACTTCCAACCCAACCCATTCTATGATTCTGTGATCTATGAAATACGTGCCTCACTGCCCCTTCATACTCATTTAGGATTTCTGGCACCCTTACAGCAGAAGCATTTGTATAGCCACGGGAACTAATCCAGCCACAGAGAAATCTTTCTCTTTCAAAACGATTTTTCTACCACAAGTGCCTCTTGATCTACGTCACAATACCACTCTTAAAGGTACAACATGTGGGTGAAAATGAGTGACCAATGGCTTTTGCCACCAAAGTGAGACATAAATCAAACATCTGCCACTGCCACACCCCCTTGTACAGTCTTCTGAAACCATGCTACAGCTCAGGGTACATGAAAAGAACAAAATATGATGGAGATTACTCATTTCGGTGAGGAAACCAACCAGCCATACCTGAAATACCGCAAACAAGCGCTCCAAGGTGTCCAGGGAAGAGGTGACACAACTCTGACGAAAGAACATATCTGCAGCAAATGGGACTGGCTGCGCTTCCTTGCTTCCTGTGCACACTGTTGCTAGAAGGGTGATTTATTGGTTCGTTGTGTGAAACTCAAACAATGAGCATGAGACATTCTTTTTCCATAGGAACTGTTCTAATGGCCATCTTCATGACATGGGTGGATAGCATAGAAGCCAGGAACACAGCATCCTTTTTAAACAATTCAGACATGAGATGACTGATTTCTTTTTCCTGACACTGTTTTGGAAACATAAACACAAGAGTCATTTTTCTGACATACTGCAAAGACAGCTCCAGACGTAGAAAAGTTTTTAAGAAGTAAGGATGTCTTTACCATGCTCTTCATTATATAACTTGCTCATAGATAAGTAAAATAGAGAGCCATACAGCAAGAGAGCCAATTATAAGCTAAGGAGAAAAGCGAAATTTTAGTGGAGAGAGATTAAAAGAAAAGGTGATTTACTGTCTAGGGGTGAATAAAGAAAAAGGGAGTTCCAGATAAATAGGGGGGAAAAAAACCCAACCGCAAATTAAAAAGTGACTTTTGACCTCAGACTCAGGGAAGGGGACAGAAAGAGACCGGAGGAAAGATCTGGATTGGATAGACTATACTGACTAGTGCTTTTTATTATAACAAACAAACAAAATCTTAGTCCTCTTTAAAGATAAGATCTATTATTCTAAACATGATATGTGTCCTAGAGGTAGCAAGTTGCTGAGGGTAAGCTAAATCATCAGTTGCTTTATTTTGTATGTTCTACAATGGGTGAGAAACTCTATTTTCATCTCTTTGACTGTAAGGCTTTCTGAACGGCAATGCTCTAACGCTAACACATTTTAAGAGGCTGTCCTGAGCTTTGACTTGAAAGTGTTTGCATTGAGACCTCTTTAAGTGAGTGGAAAAAAAAGTTGGAAAGCACTGAATATCAAATTCTCCTTTCAAGCTTTTTTATTTGAAGTTGTCATGGACATTAAAGATGTCGACGAATCAGTTCTTCAAATACTTTTTCTTTTCACAGGGTGTCATTGCTGTAGAAAGTAGGAATATGCACAAGAGATACTATTTTTTTCAGGCAGCTAATTTTTTTAGCATGGTCTGCAAGACATAATGACTTCAGAGTGTTGCTCAGAAAGAAAAGTTAGTCTTCTTTAGGACTTAAAATGAATAAGGTTTCTTAAGGTTACAGAATCAGTCAGAAGTACAGGCCTCCAACAGGGTTTATGGTGAGTCAGTTGTTTGGAAATGTATTTCCAAGAATCCTGAAATCTCGTCACAGCCAGGGAATACCACTACTGAGAACTGACTTGTATTTCTGATGTGCATTTTTACCCTGGAAACTCTGTAGGGATGAAGTCTGGAGAACCTATAAAAAATTCTCACTACACATCCTCTCTTTTTAAGAAAACCGTCAGTCATTGTTGACAATTTCTGTGATCTTTACCTCAGAGTAGTGACCCTTCAGTACTGGGGAGCTCCTAGCATGTTGTTCCTTCATGTTAACATTCAGAGTGAGTGAAATTTTGACTTCTGGACTACAGTCTTTTAGACTATGCCAGGAGAGGGACTGATGTTATGATAATTGCCCGTGTTTCTGAAAGACGTATTTTGTCCCTGCTATTGCTATCCAAATGCTATCAGTGCTTCTACACATACACCTTACCTCTGTCAAAAGTGGATAAAACTCAGGAGAAAGTTAGATTTATTTTTTTAAAGGCAATGAAAGGAAGTGAGGCTTGTTGTTCCAAGGACCTCCATAACTTGCTTATGTTTATTTATCAGATTCTTTATTCAATAGAGCACTGGACACCTGGGACCATGGAAAAGAAGAGAAAAAAGACAGGAAGTGGTCACAGCACCAAATGTGCCAGAGTTCAAGGAGTGTTTGGACGATGCTCTAAGGCACATGGTGGGTTTCTTGGGGCTGTCCTGTGCGTCCCTTCCAATGCAGAATATTCTATGATTTTATGATTAATTATGCAGAAAGAACTGCAAGAAAGAGCAATACAACAGGATGAGAAATACTCTTAGATAGTGGAACATTACAGTTTAAAGAGCTGCCACTGCTGCAAGAAACTACTCAGAGACAGACTGATCTCACTCTCTTTCATGTAAGTTTTCACATTCTATCTCACCCAGTAATTTTTAAAATACTCTGTAAAAAGATAAGATTCGGAGCAGCTTTAATAATCATAACAGGGAAGTACAAGCAAGGAAAAAAATACGTATTTGATCCCTTCATGTTTAGCTGCATTGAACATCTTGTTTGCAGTGTGCATTTGCACCCTATACAGGCAAAAATTACATGAAATAAAGAAAGGAGAAAATATGAAAATGGCTCTGAGAGGCCTCTGAGAGGCTTTACTCTAGTAAAATACTTGAGAGGCCATCAATGCTAAAATTTGAAAAAACAGAGCTGAGCATGGCCAGAGTCCAGCAAAGTAAATCAGTTTATGCGTAACATTTCCAAAAGATTGAAGACTGCAAATCCTGCATAGCCAGAATGAAAATCCCATTGTGAAATCACCACACATTTCATATATGGTAGCAGATAACTAACTGTAATCAGTCACAAACGGGGCAGTCAGCACAGTCTTGCTGCGAGGTGAGATTCCTTCTTCTGTTGCCAAGACAACTCAATAGATGCTAATGGTGTAAGTTTATTTGGCAGCACTGCTCTATTCCACACTGTGGATATTAATAGGGGGCCTTCAGGCATTCTTAAAACATTTAAATTTTTTATTTTTGCCATTTTTTAAAGCAGGCATAATATACACATCGGTATAAAATGAACACTGCTGTCCATGGAAAATTATTAGTACTCTAAAAGAAAGAAAATGATGGTAATAAAAGTAAATGTATAGATCAAGTGAACGATGGAGTCTGGACCACAGTGTTCCAGAAAGGCAAGAAAGTACTTTGTCTTTATGCTTTTTCTTCGTGTAGACTCTCAGTTGCTGGGACACTGACCTGGTGTGCAACAAAAGGATTGTCTTAGCACCACTGTTTCCTCACTTAGCAATACCCTGGAATTAATCCATCTTCAAGCAGAGGGTAGAAATTCAATGACAGTGATTAAAAACACTGTCTAAAAATTCGACTCATCACCTTGCACGTCCAGCACAGTAAGCAGCTGAGTCTCGCAAAAGCTTTTAAGACTTCAAGTGACCAAGTCCAATTCTCACGTTTACAAAAATCAAAATAAGCCAGCAAACCCAGAAACACCATCTAGCACCTGGACTTGCTGACTCAGAGGTTCCCCAACGCCTCTTTCTTGAAAGTGCCCTCGAGGCCAGACAGTGGGGTGGTAGGCAGATTGCTCAGCCTGTTCAAAGGGCCAGCAGCTGCCCCAGCACAGCAGCCTGAAGA
>VZRR01012714.1:0-114404 GCA_013398015.1 Oreocharis arfaki
AGTGGTGGACTTGGCAGTTCTGGCTTAACAGTTGGACTTGACCTTAGATATCTTTCCTAACCTAAACAATTCTGTGATTCTGAGGTCGTAGGTGGGAGAAAAATCCCAGCAAACACACTGAAATCAGTTACATTAAGTGGTATGATGTCAGAGTTATACAGCCATCAAAACCCAGTTTTAAGCTAACTGCAATATAAGCATAGCCTTAGTAGGGATTTGCTGTACAGGAATGGTCTCAATCCTTTTTTCCAGAAGACCAGATGATGCCTGAACTACTGTTGTTCACAGAGACATAAAGATGTCTGTGAGCTCCAGGCTCCCATGGAGGCTTTGGAATTTTTCCCTTAACATCACTGTCACAAAAGAAGAGCAGGCTTGTTCTGTCAGCAGCTGTTAAAAAGTCCCATTAAAGCAGTTCCCAGTATCTGTTCTACCTCTGTTGCCCTAATGTCCTAAAGTCAGGCTGTTATATATATAAATATAAATATAAATATAAATTTAAAAAATAAATAAATATATATATATATATACAGATTTAGATACCTAACAGAAGTACTCTTCTTGCCTAAGGTTTGGCAACAGGGATTAAAAAAGCTCTTTAAATAAAGCTATTTAGGAGAATATCTTGCAAGTTATGTCCCCATTCAAACAGACAGCTACGCACACAGTAACACTTCTCTCCATTTCCGAAGGCCTCTCTGCATGGCAGGAAGAAGGGAAGAGGGCACATGGCCAGCTGTCAGAATCTGTGAGCTCCTGTCTGCCCATGTGCCTTTTTGCACTGCTTTGCCTACCACCTGCCCCCAGATCATGCTCTGTGAGCGACTGTCAGCAAGGCACACACAGGCGATCATTGCTTTTAAACACGAGATTCATGGTGTGAATTTTAAAAGTCTTGGTCTGTGGTCGGTCACTGTGTCTTTTCCTGCTCCTGCATCTTTTTCCCCATCTTCTTCTAGATATGCTGTTGAAAGTTGCTCTTAAAGGAAGTTCGTTACAGGTGACAGCCCAATCAGTGACTCACCACTGAGACTCCAGAGACATGGAATTATTTTATTTTTTGAAAAATCCAGATAAACTTTTCTTTTCCTATATGAGAACAGATAACCCTTGTTGTTCATTTGAAATGTATGCAATTCAGCTTAAGTGGGGGGAAGGGAAATCAGAAGGAAAAGGATGCATCCTGTTAGAAAATGGAAAATACTGTATTTATCATCTTAAAAAGAACAAAAAGATCTGCAAGTTATGTGGGTTTCTGTGACAGTAATTATCCTTCTATTCAAGAATGAGTAATTACATTATTCTGCATTCTAAGTTCCCCCCTCCCCAGTTATGTGGCATGTGCAGGCAGGTGCACACAAACATGCAGTGTGTTTGTACCCTGAAGAATAAAACCAGGGTGCACTAGAAAAGGTAGTTCTGTTGTTTCCTTGAATAATGGTTATTATGGTACTTCTTTGTTAATGCTAAACACCACTGGGTGAGAGCAAGGCAAGCTGAATTTCCTTGTTTCTTGTAAGGAAGATGAGTACTGCTCTGCCTTTGCATTAGCCAGTGCAAAGGTTCACTCTTTATGCCTACAGTGAGAAAGTATTAAGTATTGATTAAGCTAGAAGACAGTTGGTGAAAAGCGTGTTTAAAGAGAGATGCAGGATGAATATCTGCTACAAATATTATTTCTGTGTTTGTTCTAATCAAAATGTGAAAAGATAACATTTGAAAGCACAGATATATTCCAAGTATTTTCCTGAGAATTGTTTTTTCAAATTAATCTTCCTCGCTTACTGAATCACAGAATTGTTTAGGTTCGAAGAGATATTCAAGATTGCCAAGTCTAACCATTAACCCAGAACTGCCAAGTCCACCACTAAACCATGTCCCCAAGTGCCACATTTACACGTCTTTTCAACACCTCCAGTGATGGTGAGTCCACCGCTTCCCTGGACAGCCTGTTCCAATGCCTGACCAGCCTTTCAATGAAGATGATTTTCCTAATATCCAATCTAACTCTCCACTGGCACAACTTGAGGCCATTTCCTCTTGTCCTATTGCTTGTTTCCTGGGAGAAGAGAGCAACACCCAGCTCACTGCTGCCTCTTTTCACGTACTTGCAGAGAGTGATAAGGTTTCCCCTGAACCTCCTTTTCTCCAGGCTAAACACTCCCAGCTCCCTCAGCTACTCTTCACAGCATTTGTGCTGCAGACCCTCCACCATCTCCATTGCCCTTCTCTGGACACACCCCAGCACCTCAATGTCTTTGAGATGCTGTTGACTTACAGATCAGGTTCTTATGAATAAGGAAAATGAAAAAGGAAAAATGGGAAGAAGGAAGGAGAGGAGAGGCAAGGAGAAGAAAAGGAGAAGGAAATGAGATCTAACACATTGATCAGTGAATGCAAGCCTTAAAAGAACCTGAGGACTGGTCACGGGAAAAACACAAAGCAGGTTCAGCTTTATGTAGGAGATCCGGCCACAAACAAGACACTCAGCTCATCAAAAGACATTTCTACATTTCTACGTGCTTACATTTCTGAAGTACCATCTCCAGAAGAAAACAAGGTTTTCCTTTTAGAAAGCACACAGCACATCAAGGCTGAACAATTTGTTAATGTGAACACTGGAGAGAAGAGCGATTACAGCAATAAAGGTTCTGACACATCAATTAAAGCAGTTGGGTTAGACTAAAAGAATATCGTAAAACACCCATGTGCCCAACTTTGCAGACAGAATCCATATGAGTGGGGGGGTGAGGGGGGTGGCTTTGTGATCACATAATCAAGGACTGTGAGGGTGGGAGCGCACCTGGGTTAGCATGAGTTTTGTGAACGCAGGTTTAACTGCACACACAGCCCCAGGAAGCCCATGTTCCCGGGGAGACTGGGGACAGAAGCTTTGCTCTTATGCAGGTTTTAACAGTTTTGCTAAGAAAATTTAGTGAGGATTTTTGGACAGGAAAATTGCAGGATTTAGCTGGAATGTGAGGAATCTTTGGGTCCCTAGTTAATTATGACCTGCTTTGTTACACAGAAATAGTGCTAGAGAAAAGGAGACAGTTCTTGTAACAATAAGAGTAGGCACTCTTACTATTTTTTTATTTGTATTCTTCCTTCTTAAAAGTAGCTGCTGCTAACACTCCCTGTTCTCTCAGCCACTCCTCATAAGACTTGTTCTCCAGGACCTCCACCATCTTCATTGGTCTTCCTTGAACACGTTCCAGCACCTCAACGTGAAGCTTACCTTTAACTTGTCTTGCTTTTTTCACAGTCTGCCTTTGTAAAGCGTCTGAATCTTTGCCAGACTTGGTAGCTACTCACAGATTAGAGCTTCCCAAGGTTCTTTTGCCTGATTTTACACAGCTATCCTTGCTTTATGTAATGCTGTGCTTCCGAGCAGCCTCTCATTTAATCAGTAATACTCATTTTTGTATCCTACTTATGATGCACCCAGAGCAACACTCACAAAACCTTTGATAGAGCCATGGATGTGACATCAGTGGCTGAGCTAGGTCTTCCCAAGGCAGAATCATCTACACACTCTAATTGCTTAGCGAGTTTCACCCAATTTGTTCTTAAGCAGCACTGAAGTTAGAGGTCCCATCTCCCCCTCCAACATTCTGTCCAACTGCTTCTCCATTTCTCCTGCTACAGTGTCATTTGTCATTCCTAACCTGAAATTTTCCTGCTGCCATTTCATCCGTGCTTTCCAGCCCTCACAGAATATATATCAATAAATACGTGTAGACAAGATGCATCAATAGAAAAGAGTGCTTATAATAGTCCTCTGCTTGAAAGAGAGTACCACTCTATTTGAAAACAGCTGTTGTATCTTCTATAGGATAAATCCTACTTCATTAGGAACTGTGTTTAGATCTCAAACACCCCTATTTCAGGGCAATGAGCAATTAGCCCACTTCTGCCTATAGCCAAGGGACCCAGAACCTGACTCTGCTCCAGTCAAATCTTCACCAGTCCACCTAACCTACTCACTGTCTTAGGTTACAATGTAAGATGAAACCAAAAGTAAGTATTCTATCACTGTCTTATAAGCTGTTAAAACCAGGTGGGGCAGTGTTCTATGTCTCTTCAGTGACTCATCTCTAAAACTCCCTCTGAGGTATATCTTCTGTTAATGGGCCATCCAGCCTCCCTGAAGGACTCAAAAATTACATCAGCCCATAGATGCCCCGCCCAGGGGGAGGAACCAAGCATTCCTACCTGAATGTAATCTGGGGTTTGGAACACCACAGGCAGCCTTACCTACTGAATTCCCAGAGGACAAGAGCTACATAACCACCAGTGGACCTTCAGAGGAAGACCAGACAGATCCTTCTACAGGATCACTGCTTCAACAGAACCACTTCAACAGGATTGCAGCCACCATTTAATGGGACTGCTACCACCACCCTGGCTGACAGGGTGTCAGGTTGTATCCTAACTCTGCCAGTTTAAGCCAGTGTTTCTGTATTATTGCCTTTATCTTAATTTTCCTATTAAATTGTAGTTCTGACTTGGGATCTCCCACTAGTTTGCTTTCAAACTAGTATACTCACCCACGTTGAACCTACATTTTTGCTGGCAAAGGCAGTATTCTCAAAATAATTCCCTAAATTTCTAAAATGCAATCTCCAGAGAAATGTGAAGTATAGGACAGGGTTTCTACATGTAGACTGAGAGATTTCCCCATTGTAGATCATCAAAACTGTCTATCTATCACTCTGATAATTCTTTATCCACTGGGCAGGGCTCCTCTTCTCTAAAACAGTCAAGCCACATCCATGTGTGGCAGGCCACTGGGGCCCATATGGTGCCCCTTTAGACCTAATGGTTATTTTTCATATGTTCCTTCAGTTCCAGACTTCAGAAGTGATGTGAGGGCTGTGCCACAGTCCCCCAGAGCAGTGTTTTTACAGCACAAACCGCAGGCTGTGGCAGTGTGTGGTGTGAGGGTTTGCTGGGGTGGGCGAAGGAGGCTGGGGCTGTGTCTGGGAACTGGGCAAGTTGCGGCAGTGTGACCCAGCCTCTCTGCTTCACCTCTCTCCAAGGGGAACTGTCTCCTCATGCTGTACCTGGATGCTGTTTCACACCAAAAAACAGAGTTTAGGAGCATGATAACACAAGTACAGGACATAGGATATTTGTCTGGAGGGTGAGGTCAGTTGACAGCATGGGTGTGCATTGTGTCAGGAGAAGGAGGTTCTGTTTGTAGCATTTTTAGATACATACTTGAAAGGACTGCAGGAACAGTCTTGTGTAATGGTCATAATAAAAAAAAAAAATCTGTCGTAATGTTTATGCATCTGTCTCAGCAGCTAAAGTCCACTTCAGAGCAGAACTCGTCACAGCCTCCTCTACTCTTTCTTTGTGGGAGTTTGGTTTAACTGTGCCAGGGAAGACAACGGAATAATGACTTGAGATGATCAATGAAATTTCTTAAGCAAATGTTAGTTAATGCTCTGCATTTAAGCCCCAACTACGTTTAAACCCCAACCCTGCATTTGAACCTAACACAAATTTATTCAAACATTTATTTGCCCTACAAATAATTTTGATATGGCAGGTTTCTTCCCAAGCAACTATTTGAATTATAAGAGAATTAATCTTCTCTCATAGTTTGCAGAAGAATAATGTTGTTAGTATCATAACATGATGTTATTATGTTTATGAAAAGCATAATAATTATTTTCATTTTTTTACAGTATTTTCTCTCCTGCCCAGCGATTGCAGGGACAGAGTATCCTGATAGAATAGGTTGCTTATTCCTAGCCTTGAACATATTTACCAGGAAAACATTAGTTTTATCAGACAATTTTCAAGTGTCTTGTAACAAGTCCCTCCATTCTTTGACCTTGGTGACTATTTCCCTTGATCATATTCATTCTGTGCTGAGAAAAAACAAAGTGAAACAAGGAGTGGGAAAAAAACCCAAACCACTCCATAAAACAAAAGTCAGGTTTCAAATGTACATGCACTGAAATTTGATAAAGTTCTTGGAATATAAAAAGTGCAGGCTTTCTGTAGGTTGTCCCATTAAAAACAACAGTACCACAACATGCATACTCAGAGATTAAAAAAGAAAATAATATTTTCTGTGTTTTCCCACCATGAAACCATGTGTTTCACTGCACTGAAAAAGAGCAGCTGAGTGTCAGTGATCTGGGTCAGTTTTCATTAACAGCCTAAATGATAGCATAGTAACTGCATTCAATACATTTGCAAATAAGCGAAAACTTGAGAGGGGATGCCGGCATGCTGGTCCAGGAATAGAATTCAGATGTTCCTGGCAAACAGGAGATAAACTGAGAAGGCTGGGTGTATAAATGGCAATACAGCACACATCATGTCCAGCTCTTCTCTTCTGCTCTGCATTAACAAGGCTGTGTACGAAATGCTGTGTCCAGTTTGGGGTGTCACATTTTAGGAAGAGTAACTGGAGGGGGAACAGTGAAAATGGTCAGAGCTTCAGGAAACATAGCATCTCAAGCCTGCTTGCACTAGCAGAGTGAATATTGAGGTGTGACATGGCAGGTTTTTCAGTACATGAAAGGCTGCAGCAGGGATGCACTAAACTGTTCTTGTCTAAGCTGAATGGGAGAGAAACCACAGACTTACACTGCATCAAATACGAATTCAGGCCAGACACAGCAAAAACCTGCCAACTCTGGAAGCAAAAATACTGGAATAATACTGGGAGACTTCATTATTATTGGAGGTATTAAAAACATGTTAGACTGACATCCATTAAAAAGGAATTGGGATGCTTGAGCTTCCTTGGGCATAGAGGACAGGGGTATAACTGGGATTTCAGCAGTCTCTGGTTTCACGACTGTATAAATAGTCCATAAAGATAAGGGAATCAACACCAGAGTAGAAGGTAGATCCAATCATTTTGTCATCTCTCTGCAAGGAGAAAGGTACTTTCTTTCTTCCTGCTGCCCCCAAAAGGCATTGGTGACCGGAGCATTTGAAAGATCTCTCCGAACTTGCAAATGCAGAATTTGCTTTCGTGCCATTTTCTAGACACTATGTGATGGTGCAAATGTATTTCTGAGTTTCCGTGTAAAACCATACAGGATAAAAATAAAATTACATTATATCTGGATCCATGAAAGCTGTGGGTGGGTGCGAGGGCTGCTGCCAAAGCCGTGATTTTAAGCTTCATGAATTGGGGAGAAATTGCGGCTCCTCAGTGAGATTGATTCCGTGACTGCTCAGCTTGATAAGCTCAACACAAGATCGGCAGGAAAAAAAATCCTAAAACCTGTGGGGATTTTTTATTTGAATAAAAGCCCCTGTTATGAAACTGTAGTACTGCTTGTTATTAGCTTTTTCTGTTTGACACAAACGCTACCCATCAGCCGATAGCATTAGTGATTATTTATTATTTCAGCCTCTAGTTAACAAATATAAGGATAAATTTCTGCTGAAAATACCATCATACTTGGCAATGGATACTTTTTAAAACTTGTTTTATGTCTTCTAAGACACTTAAGTAGAATTCAGCAATAGAAAGGTTTTTCTGCATGGTTGGGGTAGAGAAAAGGGGTGTGTACATTTTCTTCATAGTTTAAGAATTCAAGGACACAGAGGAGCTTTTGGCATTTACATCTTGGCTTTAAAGGGAACTGGGAAAGCTACACCAGGCTTCGCTGTGTTTTTCCTGTGGATCTCCATTCCCTTTGCCATCTCTCCTCCCTCTTTTTAGACAGGCTTTGAAATTCCTTACGGACCTGATAGAGCATTGCTCTAGGAGTTTCCTCATAACCAAATCCTGTCACATGAGGATACTGCTAAGAGAAGAAAAAGCACTAACAAGTTCTAGCAATGCCAAATTACATTCAGTTCTTGTATTTTCACTTGGCATGGTAACACTTCCAAAGAGCAATTGTTTTACAATCAGAACTTCTGCAGCCTTTTCATTTCCTTTCCCCCTCTTAGCTGTTCAGAGACCATCAGACACCAGGCAAGCCAATAAATGTCCATCTGAGCAATTATGTAGCTTAAGCATCAAGTGAGACAAACTATTTTTTTCTTGCAAGTACAATTTAAAGGGAAAATTCTGATAGTATCACTAGAAATAATTCATTTACATAGCAACTCTTTTCTCTTTAATGAGCTTCATGTATTAATTAAATTAAAATTCCTGATTTTGAAGAAAGCTCTTCTCCTAAAATAGTCCCTCTGTCATGACAGACATGGGTCACAATTCTCTTAAACAAAACTCAGTACTTGCACCATGATTTATGTGACATTTTCAGCAAACTACTCAAGAATATGCTAGCTGTTCCCAGGCTGCTTGGACTTAAATTTACACTAGAAGTTGTATTTATAAAGAAGGAGCTTCTGCCTGCATCATTGGAAATAGAAGAAAATCTGGTTTTAGACTCATCACTGGAAGAAACACAGCTATGCATAGGGGTTTCAATGGTTCTTCCAGTAAGGATGACTGTCAACATCATTTAAATGCTTTTAATAAAGATATTGAGAGGTTTATAGCCCTCCCCTCTCAGAAGCATTTAAAGAAAAGAAATTCCTTTACACAGCACAGCAGATGTGCAAAAAGATGATTGATGCTCTAAAATCCATGCTGATAGCCATGTTGCCCACAGGGAAGTCCTGAGTAAGAAGGATTTCTGAATCAGAGCACTCTGAGGGAGGAGGAAACCTGATTTGCTAAGAAATTGGTTTTGGTGGGATACTTGTTAAAGAGGTCAAAACCAGCTGGGTCTGGTTAATATGTCCTGCAGCGAATTGCAGAAATCTTCAGGCTCCATCCTTTGTTTCAGGGTCCGTGTGCAATGTGGAAGTAAATAATTGACATTAACTTTATATTTTTTGGAGTCTCAGATTAATTGCTGTCCTTAACAGGACAATGACTTTCAATCACTTTCATCCCAGTAAACTCCAGGTGCTCAGCAAAGGGGGCCATGCTGCTCAGTCACAAAGGCTAAAACTCCTATCTGCTGTCTTTAGATATCCACAGAACAAATGTCTGTGTGCACTCATCTCCCTGGCTGCCTTTATATCAATTGGAAGAGAATTTGATCATATTTTTGGCATCTGCTTTAGGACGGCATGAATCACACCTTCAAAATAGCTCTTTCTCCTTTCTGATTACACAAGCAGCCAGGCGTGGCTAGCTTAGAGGCAGACATTTAACTATCAAATCTATTAGGTTAGGACAGATGAAACCCAAACAAAAGTGCAAATACACACGGTATGCCTGGACACACATCCCTTATGTTGTGGTCCTCTGCCGATGCCAAATGACATCTGTCTGGGCAGTGCCATGGGGCACTCCCAGGTGCATGTCTGCCTTTCCCCAGGAAACTGGACAAGAGGGAAGGAGGGAGGAGAGGAGCTGGCTGCTGCCAAGCTTTCATCCCAGTATGGTGCAGCAAAGCAACTCCAGAAGCCATCGAGACCAAGAACTGACACATATTCTGGGGTCCTGCAGCAGAGAAATAGCCCATGTTCCTGCTATGGAACAGCTATAGTTCAATTCACAGACACCACTTGGGCACTAGATTAGGACCTCTCTGCTGGTGGCCTCACTCCCTCCTTACGTGATGCTTGTCATGGAAAAAGGAAGTCAAAGGCACCAAGGCTGAAAATGAGAGCATCAGCTTTCTTCTGTTTCAATTTTCAGATACAGGAAATTATTGCTCAGCAAGTGAGGCAGTGTTAGCAAAACATCTGCCTAAAGGCCCAAGTGTCTTCTCTGGCTGCAGAGCTATCACTGCTTTGACACCAGCAGTCTGGCACTGCACGAGGCATTGCTCCAGCTGAGGATGGTTGGTGGGGGCAGCGGTAGTGAGGCAGGTCACCCTCCCTCACTGTTCTTTGACATTGCTTTCAGGTCATTTCAAAGAGAGGTTAATAAAGACTGTTTTTCTTTGAGCAAAGCTTGCTTTCTGTGATCATTTTCTGATAATATCATTTGTTTTCAACTTGGCAGTAGGTTTGTGGAATGAGATCCCCCTGGACCTCCATGACTTTGTATTTTACCTGGCAGCAAATATCTCAGTTCTTTCTCTTGTCACTTGATCTGGGATAAAAGAAACCTATGCCTTTCTTAAGGAGGAAAAAAAAAAATTAAAAAACCCCTAAGGGAAAGAATGATTATAGGGAACATGGGATGTACACTGTACTGGGTGGCCATTTTCTGGCAAAGCCCTGAACTCAAACCCTATTTATGAAGGAAACGAAACGTTTCACCATGTGCAGTGTGCCTGATTCTGCAGCAAGCAGCAGAAACAGCTCCATGTGCCAGGCAAGGGGTGAAATATCATTACACTTCTTCAAGCTCTAAAAAGAAACCTATGTGCCAGCTTTGGTGCAATATTTGGTTTGCTTGTAAAAAATCCAGTCTTCTACAATTTATAGTAGGTGTAATGAAATATGTGTAATTCGATGGAAAGTCCTTGATAAGATACCAGCGGTGGCAGCATGGGGTTATTTCCTAACTGGCATTTGAGAGAGCCAACATGATTAAATCAGGGCTCTTTTTAAGTTGACTTGTAATTGCCTGCACAGGAAAGGTAAAAAGTGAGTTCCTCTGTAACGACGAGATTTTGTTCTCCGCATCCAGATGGAATATAATATTGCTGCATTGGCTTGTAGGCTTGTGGGGTTTAAATAGTGCCTGCAATCTGGTGCCATGCTGATTTACTAATCCTTGATCTTAGTTGAACATGATCACAGTCCCTGCTTCTGTTCATAAGGGATAGGCTTACTGTTAATTGACAGGCTTTGGCGTCCTACCAAAAGAGCTGCTATGGAGAGAAGGAACTAAAACTGAGCAGAGGATGTGTCGGACAAGCCACTTTGGTGGGGGAGAAATCTATTTAGTAGATCTTTATGCCAAAAACTATTTTCTATTTTATTGTGTCATTAAAACTACAGTATGTGATTTGCATTTTAACATGAAACTAATAAAACCAGAATAGTCTGAAATGTGTTTGCAGGGTGATTAAGTATCTAAGACGTGGTGTTTGGAATCTTCCCAGATACTCTGCTTTCTGTTTATTTAATTATTGTGTGAACTTCCATGTTTGTGTCCGCTCACAAAACTTGTGTGCAATGGCACATGCCAAGCACACCCCATCTCACATTTGTGATATTACCCACAGATTTCAAAGAGGTTGTATCCCAGGCCTGGGGACTGCATGACATTTTATCCAGCATTTTTGAAATCTGAAGGAAAAATGTTAGCAAGCTGTAATTTCTTTTCCAGTAACTCACCAGAATTTTCAGATTGTCTTCTTTCTATTCAGAACTATGTTTGCCCCAAGTTTTGATCCCTTTCTCTAGCTTTCTAAACCTGGCAAAACCTGAGAGAAAAATAATTCTGGAGGAAAGGCTGAAGTTCTTTAAGGTCCATCTCCTACACTTCTTCACTGCTGGCCTTGCAGGCTTCAGGCATGCTAAATTGAAGGACAACTTTCAGATGTCAGTGGTACTCTAGGAGTATACAGCCATCCACCAAATAGTTTTGTAGCCTGCAGCCTTTTACAGCCTTCATTGGCTGAACTTGCCAGTGTAGATGTGTTTATTTGTGGATGATTTTAAACCTATCTTGTGTTCTGGATCTGTCACTCATGCTAACTTTGAGCCCACTTACCTACAGCCGAATGCAAGTGCTTTGAAATCCCTGGAATATAGTTTTTACCCCATGCGTTAAACTCTTGGAGATTTCCTGCCTAGTTTCAACATTTCATTTAAACAATGCAAAAAGCCACTCTTTGTGTTTTGGGGATCAGTTGTAACAGTTCTTTTGACGCGCTGTCCTTGTGGCGAAAGGGAGCGGTGCCTGTGGCCGGCCGGTGCTTCCAGAGGATCCGTGCCTCAGAGCCCAGACCCAGTCCACGGCTACCAGCTCCAATACAATCCGTTCGCCTGGACAGCAGGGCTTTGCCGCGCCACCGAGACAAAAAGGAGAGGGAGAGGTCTTTGGTGTGGATTCCAAGCTTTATTCAAGGGTGAAGGGACCAGGGACCAAAGACAAAGAAAATGGAGGGTCCAAGGGTTTTATACCGTGGGAGGGAAGAAACACAGAACCAATGAGGGTAAAACAGAGGAGGGTTTAGGGTAGACTGACACAACGTATACACAATCAGGGGGGAGCAGGGAGTTGGGTGATTTACATAAACCAATGGGAGATCAAAGAACAGGGAAGATTCCAGAGACAAGGGCAGGACTGAGCAAAAGGGAAGGAATACAGCAAGCTGAATGACAAGGGAGAGGTGGGGTACGACACTTAGGAATGAATCAACTGTGGGGGAAAGCTTACAAATTAACATAATATGCTAAAATCAAATTTATGTACTACAACATTCTTTCACTGCTGTGCAAGTGAGGAGTGAAGTAGGAGCCTTCCTTCCTATTAGGTAATTCTTTAGGTTTAGTGAAGGGCAGTGTAACTCTGAAAACTGAACAAATTATTTTGTGCTGAGCCAGGGTTGAACTGTGGTGCAGGGCAGTGCAATGGCATCTCTGAGGGTCTCCCACCAGTGACTTGGAGTCAACTCTGAGCCTTCCCAGCTCTTGATTGTTCGGGATGCTCAGATGGTGCATTTTCCATGCTAGTGTAGAGACTATGCCTTCAAAGCGGCCAAATCATTGTTCCCTGACTATGTTCTCACACAGGGTATTTGGAGGTGAACACTGTGATGTCAACAATCACCTCAGGAGTGTATAACCCACCTGTGAAGGCAGACATGTCCATATCAACACGAGGTTTTTGTTCTCAAGATACATCAGTTCAACAGAAAAACAAACCTTCCTCCAAGCCGTTCCATGGCCTCTGGGATGGTCCTAGGCCTCCAAAGCCACATCAGAGCTATTGCCTTATATCTGCAGGTCTGTGTAAACCTTTGTCTTAGTGGCAAGGTCAGTTTATTCTTCTAAGTGTGGCACACAGAAAAAGTGTCCGTGTCCACTCTCATCTACTTTCCTGAGCTCTGTCAAGTTCTTCCAAGCTCTGAGGTCAAAAACTCTCTACCTCATCTTAGTTAGCAGTGCTACAGCAATCTTTCTCTCATCATCTGACCAGCTGGGAGATGTCAATATTTTGGTTCCTATGGAGTCACTGTGTGCAACCTTTCTATCGGCCTGGCTGGTTTTAGCAAAATCTCTTTCTCATTGCTCCATATTTCTCATCTCTGCCAGCCATATCCTTATGGAAAGAATGGCTCTCTTCATCCACCTCCTGTGAAGGGTTTTTATAAACCTGCTCTCTCATGCTTGGGACCTTGGTCTTCTATGGAACCTGAACTGGGCATGAATCAGATTTAGAGAAATCTTTCTTCAGTCTACTTGTGTTTGTGTCTGTGACTTTGCCTCAGTAATTCTGCAGAACATCCTCTTCTCTGGCACCCCAATTGTCTGGATTATGCTGAGATATGACTCAGTTCTTTCTATCTGTGAGTCCTTGGTTTTGTCCATTAAAATGAGAGAACTGGAGTGAGGAACTGAGCTGAAGGGATGCTGTTAGGCAGATCCTCCCCTGTCCTGGCCTTGGGCACAGCTGGGGTGCACGGCTAAGTGTGGGAACTGGGAGATAGTCTTGGGTTCAACATGAGAAAAATGAGCTGGAGCATTTTCTTATTCTCTAATCATTCTTAAGCAGGTTAAAAACAACAAAGGCATTGCCAGTCTTGACAGATCGATTCACACAACACTTCAGAAAGTCATATTGAGGTATTGCTGCAACTTGAAGGCAAAATAACACAATAGTTTTGTATTAGACAATTGTCAGTGAATCATTGAGTATCCTGATTTGGAAGGGATCTACAAGGATCATTGAGTCCATCTTCTGGCCCTGCACAGGGCCAGATAACCCGAAGGATCACACCAAATGCCTGAGAGCACTGTCCAAACATCTCTTGACACTCAAGCAGACTTGGTGGTTTTCGCGACTGGCTGCTTTGCATCCTGGGGTTGTGACAATCCAAATACTGAAATATCTTTGGCTTCTAACCAGAGAGGCATGGAGGCATGCACTGCATGGAAACACCAAATGGGCTCTTTTGGGAGCTGTAAGAGAAGCTGAAGCCTCTCACCTTGTCTTAAGGCTACTGAGCTGTCTTTTTAACTCTGAACTGATAATAACAGTTGAGCCTTTCTTAACAGTCTAAGAATAATCTTGTTGTGATCACTCAGAAGATATCTTGTGAATTAATAGAGGTATGAAATTTAGAGGATTAGCTAAATCACGTTAAAAAACTTATGTGTACATTCTCATTCAAAATTCAAAAGGTTTTAGTTCTTAGTTTCATTTATTTCCTGCTGTGATGGTCTAAAATTGTTTTAAATCAGGGCAACTTTAATTCTGAAAAGGAAAGCACACAGGAAAGCTGAATAGGATTTACCTAAAAAGCATTAAAAATTCAACTTGAATTAACATCAAGAAATTCTTTTACTCTTACCTTGAATGAGAGAAAAACATATCTGCTTGACACTAAAAGCTGAAAAAATGGTTTTTCATGAGAGGAACATAAAAATGGGAGGTGGAAAACAAGATCTATTCTAAAAAAGTTATTTTTATAGACGTCTACAAAATTTAGGAGAGTTTCTAATAAAACAAATTGCCTGCAAAATTCAACTATCCCCTAAAGAGCCATTGTGTTCAATTTGGAGACACGACTCAGCCATTACAGTGTGAAACACCTTTGCTTTAATTGAAAATCTCAGAGCAGTCTCCTCCAAGAAGTTGTTTCCCACCTTTCATTAATAAGACTTGACTGTGAGGGGCACCTTCAAACAGCTGACAACTGGCTTCTTACAAATGTTTTATTAAAAGCAATTATTTTGTAAATATTGGCAAGGATTTTGACTAATGTTGGAAAATGCTAGCAACAATTAAGTAGCTCACTAATAATTCAAAGCTGGAGAAAGTTATCAGGATGCTGAAAGAATATCTCAGGATGGAAATGAGGGCATGTATGTTTAAAGACAGTCCTAGGGGGAAAAAAAGTACTGTGGTGAGAATGTAATGTATTTATAGAGCTCCAAAGGGTGTGCTCTGTGAAGGTATTGATAGGCAGTCTGTCCTTTTTTTAAGTCTTATCTTCAGGGTAGCAGAGCTCAAATGTGCCAAACACTTCTCGTGTTCAACTCTGATTGCATCTGTGCAATTTTCTCTGAGATTTATGTCTGGTGCCAATGAAAGCAGTGGGCATTGTCTCACTATATTTAACATATTTGTTAGATTAACTGATTGCTTAAATGTTTTTATTCTTATCACATCTGCAGTGCCGAAACTTCACTGATCAACAAAAGGATGCTGGCTGGACAGATAGCAAAGTGACTGCTGTTCCAGGCAAGAAATTCAGGCTCAGAAATATGACTACTGCAGCCAGGGGAGAACAGAGCTCATGTGCCTGCTGAAGTTGTATTTCTGGTATTGTATTATGATTTTCCTAAGGGTTCTTGGGTATGCACCGCCTCACACACATGCTTTGCTTCTTCATCTAAGAGAGACTGTAGGAAAGCCAAAGGCGTCTGGAGCAGGAAAGCCAAAAGATGCAGTAATGGGGCAAAAATATTCACAGTGTGTCTTTTACTGGTGCCCTCTCAGTTATAATATTCTTGCAGAATGTTTAATACCCCGCTATTTGTGCGTGCTCTTCTACCCCAGCTCACATCCGAGTTAGCTGAATGTAGGTGCTGATCGTGGATACAGGAAATCAATTGTTGTTGCTGTCTTTGTGTCACTATTTTTAATTCTGGAGGTAAGTAGCTGATTTGCTTGAAGTTGGGCTTCTTTAGCTTTCTGATGTGTCTTGTGGAGTCTGGAGTTCTCAAGGCACACTTCTGGGTCCAGAGAAATTATGCCTGCTGTTCACTGGTGCCCTTCTCCCTGATGCAAGTGTGTGCTCCAGAACATTGCTCTGATGGCCTTTCAGAAGAAGTGAGTAATTTACTCCTGGATTATGCTTTGTCTTAAAAAATCTTTCAGCATTGCATAGCACGGCTATATATATGCCCATCAGTAGCCTCTGTGTGGGTGATTGAGGTGACCTTTATTGGTGTATCTGCTATATTGCACTTACTGGTGTAGTCTGGGACTGGATGAAGCTCTATGTTTAATCTTTAATTTCTGCTCGAAGAAGTGGCTTGTAAATGGTAGATGTGGGAGATAGAAACCAGCAGTGTACCTTCTGACACACTTTAATTCATCTAGTTTCAGTTTATCAAGTGCCCTTTATCCCTACCATTTATCACTGGTTCATTTCTTGTAACTACTGTGGCAGACAGGGACTTGGGAGGTGATTTAAAAGAGAAATAAATATAAACCTTACAAATCAGCTCACTTGGAGACTGCCAACAGGAAAAAGCAGTTACTGTGGTAGGAGGTCAAACCAAGGCTGACATCCCAGACAGCAAGGGGACAAGATCACTGGGATGAGAGGGGCAAGAGAAACAGAGAAAGGCATAAGGCTAATTAGGAAGGAAAAAATAAAAGCATTGAGCTTGAGAGAGTGAAAGAGAGGAAACTGTTAAACAGGTCATGGTACAGAACATCAGACAAGGGGAAGGACATTTGCCATTTTGCCTGCAAAACTGAAGAGTATGCCAATTATTCTAACTTCTGGTTTAGCCATTTTAGAAAAATTTTTTGTTTGGGTTGCTCCAGGGTTTGCACTACCCTCTTCATGTTCAGGGGGACCAGGCATCTCCATTCTCTCTAGATTTTGAAATATGCCTTCCTATTCATGTGAGCAAAAGGAGTTTATGGACACTCAGCAGGTATCATTGTCACAGTGGTACAGAAGTCGAGGTTATCTGTGCCAACATCAGGCTTTGTGTGGCTGATACTGAGCTTCATGGCTGCGTCCTTCAGTGCCCTGGCAGTGTTTCTCTCAAAACACATAAGCAGGTTGGAGTATGAGTACTTAAAAGCCACGGTAATTTCAAATTTACATCTCATTCAAGTTGAATGTCATTGTTTAGATTGTGTGGGTGTCCTTTATGTTCCTGCACAAGATGTACATTCTTAGCCAGAACACAACTGATAAGCTTTGAAACCATATATATTTCACAATGTTCCCAAAATCCACGCAAAATAGACATCTCATAATGCCCAAATATGCTAATTTAAAAGTTGGTGGGGGAATTGTCCAGAATGTAGAATATCACAACAAGGTTTTGTACAGAGCAAATTTTTTAAATGAGGCTTTTGGGTTTTTGTTGTTTTTGTTTTAAGTCTTTGAAAATAGGATTTGATGCTGATCTGCTGAAAGGTCTTATCCAGCAGTACTGCTGGCACTAAGTCACAGGGTAAACACAGCCTGGCAGTGCAAGTCACAATGGACCACAGCTTGAAAATTACTGGCCTAGCAGCCCGGGAGTGGGAGCTCTCTGAGCTCTGCTTTTGAATCTCTTTTCTATTTCTTTTCTGAATTTCATCATGAACAGTATAAAAACCATCATTTCTGCTACATTTCTGCCTGTGTAAAGGGAAAAGTGCAAGCACAGAAATACATTGCCTTTTTCCCCCCCATAAAGTCTTCATTCAGATGCTCATCAACTTAATTTTTCCTTCCTTCTCTCTCCTCTTTGCTCACGGGCTTTCAGCTCTCCTTTGCCATATCCCCCTGCTTCTGTTAGCATTCTCCTTTGTGCCTCATGTTGTTTCTCTTCTCAGCGTGGCCTGCTGATGTGCCGTCGTGCTGAGCAGAGGGGCTGGAGCAGGGAAGAGTCCTGCCAGCACTGGAAGAGGCAATGCTGTGCCTCCATTCAATGCCACTCTTATGTTCACTGATTATCGAGAGGTGCTGGATCCAGCTGAGCCACTTCAGCTTGGTGTGACAGCATATCAGCAGGGTAAGGAGGGAGCCCCAGGCCCTGGCACACACTGATTCATGAGAGCATCCCACAGCAGACATGGGCTTTCTTTCCTTCTGGCCAGCAGGGACTCGATCCCTCTCCTGTCTGGTGAAGCTCTTTTGTATCGATGTGTTTGTATTGCATTACTTGTCCACCTGGTAGCACACAAGAGACACGGCTAAGGATTTGATCTCCTGTATTAGTTCCTTGGATGCTCTCCAAAACACATCTGCTTAGGGTCTTGGTTGAGAACATCAGCCTGCAGCAAGCATGCCCTGTCCTGCTGAGGGCTGGAGCATTTCAGTGTCCTTTGGGGTGCTGCATCAGCTGCTGTGTCTCAGCTGGGAGACTGTCTTGTTAAGCTGCTGTCGCCTTGCTTACATTTGGCTGTGGCTCTCCAGCCTTGAGTGAGATGGTGGCTTGCATTGCCTGTTTCCATCAGCAGTTTGTGGCCACAAAGAGGGCATTTGCCATGGGGTTGGCGTTACTGTGCCACCGCAGTCACCTGCAAGGGTGACAGTTCTGTGTTGGGCTTTCAGTCACTCGCATCATTTGTACCCCATTTGTATGACACTTTAGCATCTTGATTGTTCCGAGGGTTTGTGTAACATTTATGTTCCCTCCCAAAATTCAAAAGCAGGCGGTTTTTAGCCTATCGAGATAGACTTTTCATTTGAATTTTTTTGGATGCTGTTAATATTTTCCCATAAAGGAAGTAATTTGTTGTAACTTACTGCTTAGGTTGGTTGATCTTTGAATGTTTACTGCCAGGCAGATGTTCAGAGTTTGTCCTACTGCTGATGATGTTCCAAACCTTGTCTCAACTTCTCTGCAGACTACTGCAACACTTCAAATTCCATGCTGGTCAGTATTACTATTAGGATAATAACCTATCAAATAGTTTCCTACATTTGTGTTCTTTGCGTAGTATGTTGTACACTTCCTTAGATAGCCTCAAACCTTTATTGAGAGGCATGTCCTTAGCCTCTGCATTATTTCCACTATGCTTACTTTTGCTGTGATTGGTTCAAGTTCTTTTCACAAAGTCCATCTTTTGAGATGTGGGTATCTTTAACAGTAACTTCAAAGAAACAGTAGAAAAGTCAGCTGAGTGATACTGAACGGACATCTTTTCTTTGAATTAGTCAAGGGAAATTTTAAGCCTGCAAGCGTTCCAAAGGATTAGGAGAACTATGACAGAAATGTAAAAAATATTACGAAGGAAAAGTTGCAGTCTCTTTTCTTGCATGGCAACTTCCTATTTCATCACAGAATCTGTTATGTTTGTCTTTCAAAGTCCTGTCTTAGTTTCCAGCCCAAATCTATACCAGTAGACTTTTCTGGGCCAGGTGTATAGATTAAGAACCATTGGTAATACAAGGGGTTTGTCTCTTCTTCTCACCTCAAGTAATAATACTGTTTGTTTCAATGCACTCTTTTTGTGGCTGGTGAGATCCCATTTTTATTTACAGGTGATTCTGTGGAACATTCTGTTGGTGCACCAGAGAGGTTGTGCCTGGGTAATCCCCTGACTCCCAGCCACCCTGGGGGAAGCAGGAGGTCAGATCTGATGCTGCAAGGGCTGCAGAGTCAGGTGTGCCCAGCCCTGCCAAAGAGTGAGTGGGGCAAGAGCTGTTAGAGATGAGAAGAGTAAATGGACTTGGTTGGCAGTAAGCTTAGGTGTGTCTGAATCAATTGGACTGTCGAAGGGGCCAGCTCGGATGGGAGTGCATGAGTGTGCAATTGTTCCAGGCCCAATGCTGCAATTTCCTTCTGGGGATAACTGCCAGTGCCTAGAGAGAGCAAGGAAAAGCTCTTCTTTGCTCTTGATGGGCCTGCTCAGTGTGGGATTTCCAGGTCAGAGGTTGTCTGCAAGCTCCCTTGTATTCCCAGGAGGAGCCATTTATCCTTGCCACGACTCCTGTTTTATCAGCGGTCATTTTTAAAGAACTCCATAATAAAATACATATGCTTGTCCATCTATGTTCCTGTATTTTTTTTCTCTATGAATCTATGATCATCTTGATCTGTGCTTATGTCTGTTTGGGAATTTAGGCATTAGCTTGGATGCTTGCTACCCTTGACCTGAAAGATCCCAAGTGCGTAGGTATGTTTTGAACTCATTCCTCAAATCAGCTTCACTTTTGTACTCACTCTGAGTGTATTGGCGGCTGTTCTTCACATGCAAAAGCCCTACACGTAACAACATTGAGCCAAAACCAAGTACCATTGTAATTTGGGCTTCAAGTATATCCACTTTCATGTGCTGTAATTACTTTGTAAGTTCTTATCTCAGTAATTTTATTCATAAGTTACCTTGGCATCTTTTTTGCTACAGGTTTTGGGCTGCAAAAAACTCTGCTCTTCCATCAGATTCAGCATTATCACATGAATTTTTGTGGACTTAAATAATTTTTCAGCTGTAAGATTTTCCTTCTGATGATATGGTATTCTGACCTTGAATTTCTGCAGTGCATGCCTTTATACATGTCCTGGAAGAGCCTTTTTCCCTTTCAGTATTACTGAATTTTTTTCCTATTTGTTTGGCTTATCTTTTACTTTTTTTTTTTTCCCTAGCACTGCAAGTAGAAAATGGTGTCTATCTTATCTTCAGCTTGCGCTAATATTTTTCTTCACATGCTGTGACTCTCTTTCTGCTCGAGCACTGATTTGTCATGGTAAATTATACATAGCTCAGTGTCATGTGGATTTCTGTGCTTTAAGTTGCACCCTTCACTATTTCCCTTAGTCTAGCACCTTTCATCAAACACATTTCTTTCTTTTGCAGCTCAAAAAAAAAAAAAAAAAGAGAGAACAGTAAATAACCTTCTGCTATTCCCTTAGCTGCTTTGTTGCAAACCCTACAGAAGCTTTTGCAGTCTATGCAACGTACTGTTTATCCAGAGTAGGATATGCTGAGGGATACCACAGATTGTTCTCAATGAGAAATGGGAATTTGAGAAGCACTGTTTGAGTCTCCTTTTGACTCTTCACCCTGGCCGTATTTCTCAATTGCTCTCTGAGCATTTTGTGGCATGATTGCTGTTACTTGGTATGATTTATTTTGTCTCTGGGCTGGTGAGCTGTGGGCTGCTCGGGTGGCCTGATGCCACTAAAGCCTGGTGTGGTGGGACAGAGCTGCTCACAGGGCTGCTCTCTGCTGCCTCACAAGAGCTCTGCCTGTACCATGCTGTGTAAAGGAGCCCATCTCAGGTTGGGCAAATGGGGAAATAATCTTCTCATTTCTTTGAGATGAAATTGCTTGAAGGGAAATTTGCTGTTGGAAAAGGATGGATGAGGTAGGAAATCATCTTGGTCTGGTTTTTCCATTAGGGTGCGGGAAATGCCCTTCTTTGGTAGGTAAGACAATCTTTTGCCAGGCCAAGGGAGGAACCAAGCCCATGTTTGCTGGTGTAGACACACAGTAAGGGGGGCTCATAAAGAGTGTGGCTGTAGCCCTCGTGATACTGGGGTGGCTCTGGGTATGATCCCAGAAGTTGTTGCAGATCCCACTTCCTGAGCCCTTGCTGCTACAAGGGACAGCCAGGCTCTCAGTCCCTTCCTGCCCTAACCTCAAACTAGGGGAGGCAGAGGGGATGGGAAAGAGGAGGCTGTGCCCATTTCAAGAGAGATGAAGCTCCACCCCCAGGAAAGCTGAGTTGCTGAAGAGAGAAATTACATTCCTGCTGAGTTACACCAGCCCTTCACACCTTCCTCCACCTGTCCCCTGACTGCAAAATAGCCACTTCAAAGGCTTTTTTATACATGGAATAATAGGACAGGTGAGCTGAAGAAAATAATTTTTTGTGGACTTTCTAGCTCCAAATTATAATTGCTGCCTTGTAACCAAGGAGTTCTTACGGTGACAGAGTGAGGAGCAGATAAATGCCAAGTAAATAGTATGTACATGTCTCTAGTTTATCACAGTAGGACAAAGCATGAAGTAGGAGCTGCCTATCAAAAAGATGTAGCACCATGACTAAAAGTCTCCTGATCTGCTTTAAAGTGAGGGCATAAGCTTTGGTCCTAACTCTCAGAAGGGGGTGCTATTACCTCATCTGATTTCTTTGTATTTTATAAGTATATCTATATGGTTTGCATGCATATGTATGTATATGTAACCCCACGGTAGTTTTAAAAGCAGGCTAAAACATTTATTTTCCTTTGTCCACTGCTTTTAGTGCACGGTTTTTATGAACAATGAAAACAAAGTTGCTGCTTTTTTTTGTTTTAGTTACTCACTAGTGTAGTATGCAAAAAAATGACTTTGATTTCCAGCAATATGGGGTTCTTTTGAAAAGTATGAGAAGTCTTGACAATGGAAAACCAGTGGAACAAAAGGAAGAAAAGGCACAAAAAAGTGGTGTCTTTATTTTATATTGCACAGTGCATAGAAAAATTTACTGTCTTGTGCGAGAAGCGAGAACAACGTACTCATACTAAGTGTGTATGAAAAACACTGAGTTGAAATCAATGTATTTTACTATGCTAAAATATGATGGTTTAAATTATGAAAAAGTCTGGATATTGTTGCAGTATTTCCACTATTTTTTTATCTCTTGAAATTCATTGTTTGGACATTAAAATAGTTTTGTTAATTTCTTATCTATTTAATTTGCACCTCTAAATTAAAAAAAACAATAGTTGCATATATCTGTTTTGGACACACTGCTTGTGAACGTGACTGACTCTTTCCTTTCTTCATGTCTGCCTGCCCTTGCTGACTCTTCGAGACACATCACATTTCTTCCCTACCAAAGCCCTGCTTTGGAAAATGCTACCTGGATGTGTAGCCTCTCTCTATTTGGGCAAGAAAGAGCTCAGGTACTCGCTATCACTGTTGGACTGGGCACAGCAAGCAGTGAAAGCTGTGCAACCAAAGGCTCCTGCTGAATCTGCAAGCTTTGCCCAGCATTTCTGGCAGATACTGGGCCAGGAAGGCCATGCCCCCTGGTATTCATGACCATCCATGAGGGAAGCTGGCACAACTGGTTTATGGTCTCCAGCTGTGCCTTTGAAGAACAGCCTTGCCCTCAAGCTGTTGGTTTGCAGGGCTTTGAAATCTTACATGACTAGGTCACCATCCTGACTCAGAGGCCAAAATACGGCCTTAGCATTAATAGATAATGATTAAATGCCATAACCTGTGATCCTGTGAATAGCAGCAGGATTTCTGTTTATTTGGGATTATGGCCATAGCTATGTTCTGGGTTTAATGGGTGAACACAGGTCCTCCTAGTCATTCCACAGTGTGGACCATCACTTCCCACAGATGCATGCAATCCAGATTTCCTGAAAAACCCAACCATTGGTTTCAGTGGGTGCTTAGAAAAGAATAATTTTCAGGATGGTTTCTATTTTGCATAGGGACCTCCCTTGGCAGATGTTTGGCTAGTGTTCCTGAAATATGGTAAAAACAAAATTCTCATTGTCCTGCAGAATGCACCTTCTAGGTTTCTTTTGCCCTATCATCTCCATTGTGGTAATGTCATGGAAATGATTACATAGAAGGAGGTTTAAGATAGTGTTAAAATGACATCAAGACAATAATCTTGCCTGTTATTCCTCACTTATCTGGAGTTCACAGCTAGAATTTGGATGCAGAAGAAATTGAATGTGGAACTTCAGAAGAACAATAGCAGCTTCTTGTAAATATTTCCCAAATCTTAGTTTTGTAGGTCTATGAATTGTTTATCCTCAACCAGGAATAAGACCCCAATCATAGATACCTACTTTAGGGTGAGATGAAATGCCTCTGGATATGTACATTTCCTTTCAATATGATAAAAACCAAATTATTTTGAAATGTTAAAACAGATTAATTCTACTGCATCCAAGACCCCTGTAAAGAGAGTCTGGCAAGTTTCAGGTGATTTAAAAAAGTGTCTTAGTCTGGTCCCAAAGAACTGGCTAGCCTGACATTGACCATTCCATACCTTCAGGTCTGTGATGTGCCTGGGACTCTGGCCATTCCTAAAAAGTCACAGGATGAACATGAAATTGCCTTCTCCAAGGACAAAATGTCTAGAAAGAGGCTAAGGTGGGTTTCACTTCACAACTTCCTTGAATTTGTCCCTGTGGAAGAAGTGGGGTTTTAAGGAGCTGAGTAAGAAAAGGCTGTTGTGCATTCAGAATGGTTGCAGGAAGACTGACAGGGATTGAAGTTCAGTTCAAACTGTTCAGTTTGAGAGATTTATTTTACTTTGTGTATACATATATATACTTTGAAACATGGTGACCCTATCTTTCAGGGTCTAACTTAAAAGATCATCCTGTGCCACCTGTAAAAATCTCATTTGGAATTGTCCTGTATTAAAATTTTTATGATTAGTTCTAGACAACAACGATCTCATTTGCACTTCGTATTTGTTAGCAACTTTTAAATACAGAATTTTAAATCCTTGGGTATAGTTTTAAAAAATTGCTAGTTTGTTGTCTGAAAGAATCACTCCGTCTTGCATGGCTGTAAACAGTCATCCATGGGAGGAGTTTTAGGGCTGTACATGCTGGATGTTGCAAGCCTCTTTTGGCACTGCTGGCTGCATAGTCATCATCCTTGGAGCACAGCATGTGTGCTCCCCTGCCTCATGCTTTGTGCTGTGATGTGAAAACTCACTTTCTGTTCTCGTGTCCAAGATCTAAACACTTGTTCCTGCACCCAGGACCTGGGTGAAGATAAGCCTTGCTCTTACCCTGCACAGACACAGGGATGAAGGGCCCTCAGAGATGCTGGGCCAGGCCATTCTTCTTGAAGAACAAACTTCCGGAGTGTTTCTTGCTGGGGAACGTGCAGTTTATACTTATGTGGTCCAAAAAACATGAGAGGCAGTCATCTATGTGTGTATGAATGGCAACCTTCTCCTGTTTGGTTATCAAGGTACTGATAAACAGGCTAAGATGAGACTTTATGTTGATGAGATACAGTCAATTAATAGAGAGGATGTGATAAAAATCAGTGTGAAGCAGAATGTGCAGTCTGCCTTTTGGTAATGCCAGCACAGCACACAGTAATTGCTTGCACACCTCACCACTGACAGCATTGAAGGATACAGGAGGAAAACCCTTCTAGAGGCTCAGACTGCTTAGGCAGGTGTCAGGAAAAGTGGATGAGTCCATGTTGGAAAGGACTGATATAATCCTTATAGGTACCTGAGTGCAACATGACAATGCTTTCTTACTGCTTTTGTCAATTCTTGTGGCTATGCTGTAAGAAATCTTGGGTGTAATCACCTGGGTGTTCTGCTGCAGGCCACAAAACTCAGTGCATAAACCCAGCACAGAATCTGTTTTCCACTCCACCACCTATTTGTACTTCTCTTCTTGGCTCTGGCTGCAGCTCACATTGTTGTGGGCATGTATCACATATCGGATGGGAAAATCAGGCCCTTCATGTCTGATGCTTCTTTACAGCAAGGCTGAGCTCTCCAGTATCGTCTGATAAGATTGTGCTATAGAACAGTCCATGAAACACAGTATAAAGTGATTTCAGATACCTTCCAGCATTTTACCAGCACATAAGTAGTTAGCTGCCATTGGAAATCTTAAGCTACAGACAATGGGAGATGGTAACCTCTTGTGCACAGGATTTAAAACTATAGGATCATTGACCTTGAATCGTGCATGTAGCCTGGGAAATCTAGAGTTAAGCAGCTTGCGAAGCCGTAAAAGCCAGACACCAGCCTGAAGAATAGAAGCCTTCTTCTAGTTTTCCTGCTGATATTCAATGTTGTTTCAATCAAAGTACAGGTAGTTCTTGAAGAATGACAGATCTTGTGAGCTTTATATACCTGTAAAATGAGATTATGCTTCATGACCCTCCTGCATTTGACTTTTACATTAGAGAATATGATTCAGGAATTCATTTGAAAATCCACAAAAATATAAATTAAAAGATATTTTTTTAATTGCTGGTTCCTCATTAATTGCACATCATAACTGACTCACAGGAAAGTAAGAATCATAATGAAGAAAATCAGAAATAAAAAGGGACTCACAATCTTAATGTGTATCAGTACTGAAAAAATTATGAAAAAGATAATGAAAAGCATAAAAAACTATATTTTTCTTACTAGCTTTATTCTTATAATGTTATCACATTTTAAAAATACAATTTTAGAAAAAAAATGAACTATAGCTTTTTGCAGTGATAGGCGACAGGTCAGAAAAGCGTTTCAGAATAATTTTACACCTTTTAACCTTAAAAAATACTTTGCTGACAATTGAGAAAGGGCCTTAAAAGAAGCACTGATAGGCATTCTCACAGCAGGGTTGCCATGTCCCATCACATAGCAGAGGGTTTCTGCATAATGTATCCTGTAATAAGAAGTGTACTGCAAATCACCGGGCTTGAGTAGCAGTTTTAAGAAAGTAATCCTTGGCATGAACTGCTATTAGTGATGACACTGAAAGTTTGTTACGTAAAACTCTTCAGAAGACACAAAGAAGGTAAACTGTTTAAAATTTTGATTTGAGTCTTGAAAGAACTACTTTGTCATAGAAATTTGTCGGCATTTAAATATATATTTAGTGTGCTCTGGTTTTTTTTCATTTTTGCTTATGCTTGGACAGACTCGTTAAAGTGAAACCGCTGAGTTTTGTTAAATGAATGTCACTTTCCTCTCATTCCATGCCACAAATGGTAATTGTTCCAAATGCGTCTTAATAATTACTGGTGTTAATCATGAATGTTAATACAGTAAATGATCACTCAGAGCCCCCATGTTGCAAACCCTTTATAAATGAAGTAAAAACTAATAAAAAAAACTTTAAGAATTCTGGTATAACAAAGACTAAATCAGTCTATCAAAGCACAGCAAGCTATGTTCATGCTTTAATGGCTAGACTAATCAAAATGGGATATGAATCTACAAGAAACCTTCTTGTTTAAATTAATTTTGTATTTGTCTGGAAATGTAAATAAAAGAAAACGTGAAGGGGCCATTTCCAGGCAAGTTCTTTTCAGTGTTAATGATGCAAATCAGTGAAGTTTCTCAGTCCCTGGGGAATCTTTTTGTCTTTCTCATTTCCATAAGAATGATTTTTAGGTGATTAAAATAAAAATCTAATGGAAAAAAAATTCTTTATACTTTTCTCACAATACAGTTTAGTAGATATCTAAAAAAAAAACCAAAAACCAAAACCAGAGCTGGAATTGACTTTAGAACTATAATAAACCTTCCTAGGAGAGTATTGGTCACAAAATGTTTTTGTATTTCTAATGGAGACGTTTTTGGTTGTCTTTAGAAGTATTTGATAGAAGTTGCAGTCTTCTGAAAGCTTGATGTTTCAATGTAACTCCAGAATTTTCTCAACAGCCAATAAGGGGTAATGAAACATTTTATTGTGTTGTTTTCTGAGTGAGCAGTATGAGAAACAGGCAGAGATATAATAATTAAAATTTTGGCTTTTTATATTTTTGGCAGATATTTTTTTCAGAGCTAGATTCTTCCCGAAGATCAAGGACAGGACTGATAATGAAATACTGGAGAAGCATCAATAATTTTAATCTGCTTTGAATCCCATCCTTCCTCCAGAAAGAAACTACCTGAGTGGCTCAATAAAGGGCTACTATTATGGCTTTGCTGTAAGGCAAGATACAGCCCACAGTGGTTCAGGGTTGGCTTTACTTCCCCTCTTTTTCCAGGGAACTGGAAACGGCAAAAATGGAGATTAGCATAGTCCATGTTAGCCCCATGTCCAGCATAGATAACACCTCTCTCCTTCTCATGGCAGCGTATAGGGGAAGGACTAAATAATGCCCTTCTATCCTGACCCACTCTGCAGAGAGAGAGAGTAGCAATGTCCCAGACTCTGCTCGCACATACAGGCAGGAACACGTGTGTGCACAAGCGTGTGCATGTGCACACCTCCTTGTGCAACAGGAGGGGTGGCAGCCTGCAGGGGACATGGGAGAGCACTGGCCCTGCTGATGCCTCCCAGCAGGCAGCACAGCTCACCCTCACGCTGGCAGGAGAGGGCAGGTAGCAGGAGTAACCCTGGAGGGCGCTCAGAGCAGGAGCTGCTGCTGTGTTGCACGGCCAGGAGCAGAGAAAATGACACGATAGGGAGTATGTTCCTATTTCCAGGCAGTGCTCAGCCAAAGCGTGTGTCCTCAGCGTTCGCCAGTAGTTATAAATTGCCCCAGCCCAAGCAAAGAAGCAAGGCAGCGCCTTTGGTGTGCTCACAGACAGGGTCTTCAGTGAGAGAGGAGCAGGGATGCAGGAAGCTGCTCTGGCACGGGTGGGGATCCGCACTGTGGATTCAGGGCTGCACGAGGAGGCTGCAGGCAGGAGGCACCACAAGGGACCAAATCTCTGTGCTAGCCCCAACCAGTGCACTCTTTTGAAATAGGGAGAGTGAATAGGGGGCTGCAGCCCTCCAGGAAATTCACATAGAAATGGAGTTGGAGATTACTCTCACTGCGGACTGGATTGCTTCCCACTGGGTCTCCTCTTCAGCTGCTAATGAGCCACCAAGCAGAATCAAGTTGTTCCCAGGACTGCTTGGGTCCTGGGTTTGGGTTGTGGAGGAATGAACAGAACCCTTGGGCTGGTTATGGGATCAGATGGTACATGGGACAGCTGTTCAGGGAAAATACACTGGTGTCTGATGCCTCTGTGGCTCTGGGAGGTGATTTCCTTCTTAATCCCTCTCCATAGCTCCTGGCAGAAGACTTCCTCTCCTGCTCCAGGCTTCCCCAGCCCTGAAGGGGTCTCCCACAGCTCCAAAGGGGGAGACTCATGAAATATTCCTGGCTGTGGTGAAATCAGAGGATGCTCAACCTCCGTTATTCAACAGATACTAGTCAAGAGGCACAAAACCTGAAACAGGATCTAAAATCTCAAACAAAACCATAATTAATTCTTTATAATGCTTTTTAAACAACAGTACTTGTAAGTACATTTCAACATCGACTTATTAATTGTTTGCTATCTGATGTTAATACTAGAAAGGTGACTGTTTTCAAGCTATTTTCCAGACCCTGAGGACACACATTTTCTTGTTTCCTTAACGTGGAGAGAGTACAAAACCCCAAATTTTAAGAAGAAATACAATATACCTGATGAAATCATGATTTGTGACAACACCACCACTCCGTAAGTTTAATGCTGTTCTTCTTCCGTTTGGGTGAAGCAAGGAACAAATTCCAGGAAAGCTCTTTGAAGTCTTTAAGGGAAGAAACTCCTTTCCATCTGCCACTCCTCCTCACAGTGGGATCCTGAGCCTTATGCCTTGCCTCCATATCCCCACAAAATGTATGGGAGACCCTTGAACAGCCCGCAATATGTGCCATAACCAGCAAGGAGAGAGGAAGGGTCAGAGCGAAGTGCTCCTCAAGGCACCTTCCCCTGACTACCCTGGAGTTAGCCCTGCCTGCCTGTGCACAGTCCTTTGCTTGCTCATCCCCCTCATCATGGGAAGCTAAAACACTTCTTCTGAAAAAGATAAATACACACAATTGTAATTGTAGGACACGGCTAGTGCTTTATATAATCCTTTACAGACACCTACTGTCCAGTGCATTTGCCTGGGGTTTATGAGGGTCTGGTCCTACCCCAGGTAGGGACTTTTCTTTATCTTGTGGAAAGAGATTTTCTCCCGTTCCCAGGGTGTGCTTGCTGCCTGGCTAGGAGCTTGCTTGCTGGAGCATTGCCACAGAACATCCAGTCATTTGCTTTCAGTGGCATGCCAAAGAGGAAGAACATGACCCTGTAGCCTAAGGACTGAGTTTGATTTCTCTCAGACAGAGAAAAGATTGCACCTAAATCTGCAATTTCCTGAGGAAATAGAAGAGCTTTGTGGATACTGGACAGACACTGATGGTAGATTTTGCAGGGATCCTGATCTGGCACATCAGGTAGGCAACTTGCTCAGCTTGCTAAAACCTTTGCTGGATGCAGTCTGAACTCTTCTTCCCTGGGCTTGGAGGGTGTTATCTGGAAGGGGATGTAACTGGTGACTTGTGAGCATCCCATTTGGCCCAGGCCCCACTGTGCCATGTTGCCAAGCGACACTTTGCAATGTGCATCCTGCAGCCTTCCCTCGCCAGTTAGGTACAACTCCAACGTGCTCTCCTCTTTGTCCTCAAAATGTAGCGTTATGGATTGCAGCCTTGTAGATGCCAGGCAGGGATGAGCCTGTTCTGCGAATCAGGTCCAGCAGACCTGCAGAAAGTGTAACTGGATACTCCACAGCTGACATGAACTGATGTGGAAATGCTGTCAGCTCAGCTAGTCAGAAACCTGTTTGAGACTGTGCCATCTGCACACTCCAGTGACTGCTCCCAGCCGGTGCCTGCTGCTGATCAGGGCTGGAGACAGGACAGGACTCCAGCCCTTTGGGCTGTTCCTTTCCCTTGGCAATGACTTCCTGCATCGTCCTGTGGTGCGGGCTGGGGCTGGCTGGGGCTAAACAGGGTGATGTCAAGTTAGGGTGAGCTTTCCAGTCAGAGCGGGCTGTGTGAGTATGCGTTGCTCAAGAGATGAAGAGGCTCATGGTGTCTGCCCTATCCGTTCCCTGGGCCATTCATTCATTTATCTGTGCTAGTTTCACAGGAAATTTCCCTGTGTCTTTAACAGGTTCTTTGTCTAGTGAGCCATAGAAAAGGCAAAATGAGGTTCTATAAGAAAAGAGATCTGGCTGTAATGCATACTTTCCTTCCTTTACTGGGGACTCCAAGACTGGATGAAGAATTTCCTCATGTGAATCCCAGGAGTATCAGCAAAGTAAGTTAATGGAGTGGTTGTTTTCCAGGCCACTCCACTTGGAACAGAAAAGCAAGTGGTCTGGCATCTTTTAGAGCAAAATGGGAGAATTCTGCAAGCACTAACATTTCCTTGGGGCTAGACAGCCTCCAAGCAGGATTTACAATTTTCTATTTAGACATCTTAAAGTTCCTTTATGCTGTTTCAGGGGCCTAAGTCCCACCTGACTCAGTTGGAGTATATCTAAGACCCACTTGAGGAGAACTTCAAGGCGTAGAGATAGTGAATTCTCACCAGTCTTTTAAGTATCACAAGAAGGAAATTGAAATTGCTCACCCAGTGAAATTGTTTTTAGTGATCCTCTTATGGTATTGGGAAGGTCCTTTGTAAGTTTTCTGGAACCATCCTTTCTGGATGGGTCCTGCACATATTATGTCCCTCAGAGAAGTGATATGAGATGGGATAGCTCTGGCACAGGTGCAATAAGAGGGCTTTAAAAGCGTTAGAAAAGTACGTTCAGAAATGTGAACTTGCTTCACTAAGAGGGTAAATCGGGATAAGTAATCTTGTTATAGTTAATTAATTAGTGCATTAATTGGGGAGGACTATAAAAAGTCTAGCTACTTATCCTAGAAGATAGGCTGAAGCCAACACTTAATTTAGATTTCAGTAAGGACAAAATATATCCCAGAGGACATGAACAGGAAGACCAGTCTGTCTCACACTTGCAGAAAGGTGTAGCTCTGTTGCTGTTGCTCTGCTGTCAGGTATTCCCCAAGGAATTCTCAAGAAGAACCTCCTGTTATTTGTGTTTGTCTCCAATATTGCCCTATCATCATTTCTCATGGAGGAGACTGGAAATGCATCATACTTTTTCAAAGGTTCTAATGAGCAATTTTGATGTACTTCCCAAGGCAAAATGTAGCCACTGAATGAGCTGTGTTTGTGGTAGGGATGGTTTTGTTCCAGAAATTCAGGTTTAAAACCCCAAAGAAATCTTTCTGTGTTACTGACACATTTAACTTTGTTATTTTTTGTCGTGGAGAGTGGCATCTCAGACCCCACAGCCCAACTGCTAGAATATTCGCCCACCTCCCAGTCTTAAAACCCACGCTTGCCTTAGGTCCACAGCTTACGAAAAGTTGTCCTGGGAAAGATGTCTCCCTCCCCTCCTCCTCCTCCACCCTGCAGCAGGACCCATTGTCCGCCGGCGGCAAGGCATAAAGGAGTTAACGAAGGAGCCGGCAAGGAGGTATGACGGGGTGATGTCAGAATATTTCCAGGGAAAGAATGTGTTGGGGGGCGCTGGCCGGGCCGGGGCTGGGGCTGGCGGCCCCCGGCCCCACCCCGACATTCTTCTTGTCCGGTTCCCACAGGCGGAGAGTGGCACGGGGGGTCAGAGTGGACGAGCACAAAGAGAGACCCCCTGCTGCCGGGGCCATCGTGCTGGGCTGTCACTGCTACTAATTCATGACTTCACCTTTAATCTCACTGATCCATTATAGGTTAAAAAGAGACCCATTTTACAGCTGACAAGATTGAAGGGAGCGCAACCCAGNGGAAAGAGAAATAACCCCTGCTAAAGTTTGTACAGTTGGGACCATCTGCTAAAAATAGATTTTGTGGGGTTTGTTTGTCCTTTCCCCTCACTATGACAATATCTGTTTTAAGAGGGAAGCTGGTAACTTCAACTAAATCAGAATTTTAGTGCACAGGATCAGAACAAAAAGGAATGGGGAGGAGAGGGAAGACCAGGAAAAAAAAGAGTAAGATTTTAGGATCCGGGCTGCATGGTGGAAAGGATGGGAAGTATTCAAATAGCTTAGTGCTGCTTTAGAACATGTTTGGTGAGGTCATCATGAGGAAATGATTAAGAAATTTATGAAATGCTGATGTCAAAGGTAAGCTGATCAAATAAACATTGATTCTGCAGAGTAATAACTATACGTGTGTGGCACTTAAAGCATGTTTATAATGACACAAATATTTGATGAATTTTCAAAAATCATTAGACCTACTGTGCTGTGAGCTGTAGATGAAGTCTCCAGAAGTAATTCTGCTATTTTTGTTAGCAGCATAATCACGTTCATTTTGTCCTTTAATGAAGATTTTTATGCTGTTACTTCAGGGCAACTAAAGTGCATATTCTCAGTGAACTTCAGAAAGTAAGCAAATTGGAAAGAAAAAAGTGGAGTGTCTGAAAACAAAACCAGAGGGATGATAATTTGTGAAAAGAATTATTTTCTAGCATATGGAAAAGAATTCAACATTATTTCATTTCCTGGTTTTGTCCTACATCAGTGAGGTACATGTAGGTACCTGCATGTAGTGCTAGTTCAGGGGCTTTTTACTTCCTTGAACTGATGCTCTTTGACAAAACCTTTTAATTTCCAAAGCAGTTTTACTAAGTCTGCCAAATGAGTCTATCACTCCCACTGTCCTGGTTGTATCAGAGAGCATTGAAGCTCAAGAAGGAGATTGCTTGCTGGATTCTCCCTGTCTTTTGCCCTTGAACTGCTGGAGCTCCATCTCATAAGATTTTGCAGTGTAAGGATGTAGATTTATACTGCCAGAAGTGCAGAGCTTTTGCATCTGCTACAACACCCTCTTCCTTTTCCCCCTCCCAGCAGAGGAACTCTGGGAGTCATTGGCATCATGGTTGCCTCACTGCCATGACGTGAGGGTGGAGAGTGGGGAAGTTTATCATGAGGATGCACAGAAATTTGCGAAGATTTTTGGGTTTCTGGGATTCATGGACAGAGTCTGTGAAGGAGATCAGCTGCTGGTGTCTGTTGTGAGAAGATATAAGAGAGAATAGGGACCTTTAGCATGAGCCACTGTCAGTTAAAGTCAGTGATGAAAGTCCTATTGAAAAAGCGTCTGATCAAATCAAAACCTGTTTTCCTGAGAGTGACATTGCCTGCAAATGGAGGCAGATTGAGGTCCGTAGCTGGCCAGCGCTTTGGACACATTCTGCTTGCTTTAGTCACACAAAATGACGTATTGATGCAAGTTTCCAGGATCCAAACAGGCAGCCCTTTCATAGGCAAAAGCCTAATGAAGTCACTGGCACGCAGCCTCGCTGGCCTAAGGCCTGCAGGCTATTTCCCTAGTCAATACACTGGACCTAATCTTATACCCCTTGAGCATCAAACTCCATGTGTATTTTCTGCAAGTATTTGTTCTCTTTCTGCAGAAGTGCAAGATTTGTGTGCTGCAGAGTACGGTGTCAGTGAGCAGCTGCTCCTCCTTCAGCATGAGTTGTTCAGCACACAGACTTCATTGGCTACTGGTTGGACAAAACCACACTGCAAAGCTGAGGCAAGGAACAGCGAGGACCTAGGCTGCCAAATACAAACCTCCTGTTTTAGTTTCTAAGTGTCTGAAAACAAAACAAAACAAAATCATTAAAGTAAAAGAAAATTTTAAAAGGTTTCAGGAAATACTAAGAAAATACGTATTTTTACCTGGTAATCTGACTACTTCTAATTTAGTGGAACACGTTAACTACTCTGGTTAAGTCGAATGCAATCAATGGGGCTGTCTTAACAACGAATTAGAATTCCTTTGCAAAATGGGTTTCCTTAGCTCTTTGTAAGCTTAGTCCTTTTGGTTTCTGATCAGTCAACTGAAATTATTTTTCCCATTCCTAAGAGTGCAAGAAATATAGATTGGAATGGCAGCTTCATATATTACCTTGGTTACAAAGTGTCATCAAGCACTAAGTTAAAATGATAAAAATCATAAGGATGTTTCCATAAGGATGCTTTGTTTTAGGCAAGGGACTTGTATTTGTTGTTTCTTTCTGGAATTTTTGATTAAAGTGTTTCCCACTAGCAAATGTTATAATGCAATGCCTGGATGTAAAGGTAAAAAACATCTTTTAGAACTGAAAAATTACTATCTCCTCCACACTTCTCAGAAAAATATAGAATGAATAAAATCCTTATCAGATTTTTTTTCTTAAAAGTTTTGTACATCTTCTGCAGTGTACCTGTAGGCAAGTGTCCAGAAGGAGCCAAGAAAGGAGCTTCTGTGTGTATTGGCTGGATTAGGGCTGCACTGCTGAACTGGATGTCAACAACTTGGCCTGGAAGTAAAAGAAGAGGGAATGAAGGTGATCCAGATTACCAGTTAACTATAGTTGAGTTCTCCCTGTTACCATATCCCTGCACTTGTTAGGATAAGTGCTTGCAGTTCATGCAAAACAACTCTGAAAGGCTCTGCCTCTGGTAGATCTGATCTAAGCCCACAGGCAGGCTCTCAGCTCAAATATATCTGAAAATGTGGGCCTTAAATATTTAGCTTTCTCTGGGAACTGACGTCCTTTGACAATCTGCATCCATGTTGTCATCATGCTTGGTGTGCTATAAATACATCCATGATCTTTGATGCCAATCTATAATACCAGGTCCTTATCACAACAAGCTCACGCACCTCACAGTGTGCTCAATGAGTTATCTTTCTATCTCCTTGTTTAAGATGAAACTAATCCATTGTAAGCCCCATAACAAGGAGCCACTCACAGGGTGAAAGTATAAGTGCAGTTTTTACATGGTATTGTATTTGTCTCATGACACTTGCCCTTAAAGACACAGGTATGAAAAGATGCTCTCTGTTTTTATGCAGCACTGCTGAGGAGCTGGAGTAATATTTTCCTCATGCTTGCCAAGGGAGTGCATGGTTTAATTAAAATGTAATAATATCCTAAGGCTTTTTCTTTTTTAAAATAAAGTCAAGCACCCTAATGAAGACACAGGACATTCATACACCCAAATCTTTGTTAGCTTCCTGCTGGCAGTAAGAGCTTTTGCACAAACATCTGATTGCAGAGTGAGAATTCAACAAAGCAAGAAGAAGCAGGCTGAAGAGCAACTACCTAAATACCTGCATTAACACAGAGAGTGGGAAGTGGAACTGAGAGAACAATAAATGAAGAAACAATGAAAAGGTCAAGCACTTACTCAGGATTCGTAAGTACAAATGTTGCAGTTCAAGCAGTGCAGGTGAAAAATGAAATTCCTTCTCTTCACATTTTTTTTGTCTCCATACTTCTTTTTTCCAGCTCATAAATACCACTGAAGGGAATCGTGCTTATAGTGGAAAAACCCAAATATGTGATGCAAATAGTACATGGGGACATCAAGATAGGAAAAAAGCACCATTTTTGTGACTGCCTTCAGGAGAATGCACTGCATTAAAAGAGAGATACATTTTGTGCAAATGGTGTTGGAACATTTGATGCAGAAACGTGATCTCCAGTCCTTCCTTTCACATAGTGCTGGTTCAGTCAGAAATGGGTGGATGGGAGAGTCCTCCCTTGCTGTGCAAGTGAGCTGGGGCAATGCACACGTGGTGATCATGATTCTCCAAGCTCCAGAGTTTTCAGAGCACCTGGAGCAGAGTGCCTCTCTGCCTGTGGGGGGCTCACAGGTGGCTCGTGTGTCAGCACGGGTACTGAGGCCGTGTGGGGGCAGAGGGCAGGTGTGCCCATGTGTAGGTGAAGGGTTGTTGAGGAAAATGGAAGAAAAAAATTGTCATCTCAGGGGTTGTTTAGTCTAATACTGCTTGAGCTACTTTTAAAACCATCAGACCAAGCTCTCTTGGAAAGGATAAAAGAAAGCCAACACGGCACATTAAAACTCTCATATGTGGTACCTTCAGCGGTTCCCTTCAGCAGTGGTGTATCCCATCACTGCTCCTTACTCAGGAAAAGTTATATCCTTTTCTCAAACATTCTGCAGTGCTGTTTACATTCCTGATCTTCTCCATCCCCTTCCTGCAGTGCATATATTCCTCTGCTCTGGTGTTTTTCCTTTGGTTCATGTTTCCTTGGCATGTGGTCCTTTCCTCCTCTGGACTCCTGCCTCATCACCTTCTCCCACCAGCAATTCCAGCCCTGCTGGTTTTTTGTGTAGTGCTTGTGCAGTTCTTTCTTCATGCTCTAGAAAAAGCAAAGCAGAGGTGCAATGCCAGACAACCCTTGATGAAGAAGGAAGGGATGGATCTGACAACTCCATGAACGTGCAAGTCACTCACACTTGGAATCCTCTTAGCTCTTGCTGGGACTGGTTGCAGTAGGTGACTGAAACTGGTTTACCCAGAATTGACAAGACAGCAAATGGAGTACCACAGCTTGGAGAAACAAGTGTGGTTATACAGTAGCCTAATTGCTATTTAAATATAATCCTGAATTGCTCCTGCATTTCTCTGACAACATGCAGGGGTAAAAAAATATTTTAGTTTGATTTTTTTTAAACAAAAACAAAAAGAAGCAAGCAAATTAACAAATTAATCCCCATACTAACTGCATTGCAACTGATACAGTTACATAGGGGCTTCCTTTGGGTCAGTATTTTCCTTTGCCTGAAGGCCAAAGAGGTATTTAAACATCACCTAATAACCAAAGACCAAGTACAGGCACCAGGCTGACATGTCATCCATTTCCCATCCCCTCCAGATTGTTTCTGTCTGTCTCATGCTCTTCAAATGGCAATGCAAAGCCGATATGCTATGGTGTCAGGGAAAAATTCCCAACACAGCATCTGGCTGCATGGCAGATCCTGAGGCAGTTGGTGTGTCAGCTTTGGAGCTGCCTCTGCTTTTGTCATGTACCAGGGCTTGGTGATGGGACTGCCTTGTCACCCCACAAACTACTTTGGATTCCAAGGAATCACTAGGTTTGTGTTTGTCAATAAGCTTCTGCTTAAATCGCTCATGAGATCTCTACACAGGCCTCCTTTATGGCAAAATAATGAGAATTTCTTGATGCTGATGTGTGTGTGTTCAGCAGAAATATGTGGGTTTAGTTTAAAGTGGACCACAGCCTGGTACATACAGGTTGCTGTGTACTAGGATTTTTTTCTCAGAAAACTCTTGAATGCTCTTTGAAAAGCTCTTTTTTTTTTTTTTTCCCTCTGCTCACGAGTGTAGAAGCCACTTCTTGATGAATAGGATCCATAATGCCCAGAGATATTTGAGATCAAGCATATGGTCCATTGAATATGCATGGAAGCGGGGCGGGAGGGAGCTGGTGTGCAGCACTGGGGACAGTGTGTCTGAAAGTTAAGCAGTGCAGAGTTTGGGGGCAGCCTTTCTGCCCGTCTGGGGAAACACCACTTTCTGTTTCCTCTGATATACCAGTCACTAGGTAGCAATTTGTGCTCAAAAGCATAGCTGGGGGGGTTGAGCACTCAAAGATTTGGTCGTGGCTTGTGTTAGACAGAATAATACTATTTCATTGGGGTTTCCTGTAAAATGCTTATTTTTAGAACCAAAACATTAGACAACAAAATCTCGAGTTATTGAAAAGTACGTAAAGATAAGAAACTTCTTTAACTGACAAATGACCAATTCTTTGCTAGGAGAGAGGCTCAAATGACTCTTCTTCACATTTAAATGAAAAGAGTGCTTGGAGACTACACATTCTGGTAAGTTTTCCTTACCAGTGGAGAGAGAGAAAAGGAGACAGGACTGAATAGGAGCGATTGGGCATGAAGTAGTAACTATGAGGTCCTGGAGGCAGGAGAACAAGAGAGGGAAGGAAAAAAAAAAGACAAGAGAACCCAGAAGAAAGGCAAGGGGGAGGAGGGGTGAAGGAAAAGATATGTAGCAGTTATTTAAGAGATGCCAGGGAAAACTGGGATGTTTGCATGTTTGAGAAGAGAGACAATCTTGAAATACAGAAATTGAGACAGGAATTACGAAGATTTGCCAGAAATAACCCTGGGTAAACTGTTGCACAGCTAAGATTTGAATGGGGGGGATTTTTTTGTATCATTGCCACAGCGTATTTTTTCACATGACAAAATGTGAATTAATCTCTAAATCACCAATATGTTATGGTTAATTTACTTCATGGGCCAAAATAATGTATCACACTGCATTTATTTCTTATGGCTGCTGAAAGCCCTAGAGAAATGAAGAATTAGGAGACCTTTTAAAGTAACCTTCTCCCTCACACAGAGGATGTGACAGTGCAGCAACTGCAGTGAAGTGCAGCATCATCAATAATCCTTCCATAGGAAATACTCACTTTCTAATCTTACTAGAAAGAGTGGGTGTGGGAGAGAAGAAAGATGCTTCATTACCACATGTAATAGCCCTGAATAAATTGCACAAAACTGACCTCTTGCACATCTGAATTGAGTCCTGCAGATGTACCATTTTGTGGAGGGCACTGTGTTTGTGTGTCTCTGTGTGTCTATGAAAAATGCCTGCGGGGGAACATGTTTCAGAACAACCTCTATGTCAAAACCAACACTATTCTGAAACAAAACTCTAGACCTTTCTGCTGTCTGTCTTGTGCAGGAATGACCCCTCAGCATTCACCCATCTCTTAAATCTGATTTAAAATCACAAAGATGAGGGGAGGAAAAACACTAAGTACATTTACTGTCATTTTTGTCTAGTCAAGTAGGAATTTTCAATAGTGTCTTTGCAAAAACAGTTCTTCCTAGGTATGGGTCCTGTGTGAATACTGAGGATGACGGCTTAAAGCCAGACCAGTCAATCTATTACAGCCTGTCCTGTGCAACTGTATCTTTGGAAATGCTCATTCATGTATGATATACTTACATAGAACAGGATCATTTGTTTCTATTTGAGTTTGCTTTATATATTTTTTGAGGAAAGCCATATATCTGTTTAAACAGTTTCTACAGTAACATGAACATGCTCAGGTAGATATTTTGTAAGGTACTTAAGCTAGGCTCTTTCAAAAATAAGCAAAAAAAGAGTAAAATGGTGAGGTCTTTTAGGGCATCTTAGTGGCAGGCGAGAGAACAAGCCTCTGGCTGAGCAGTGATTTCCTCCCAGGAAATTCCATAGTGCAGCAAAGCCAAATGCATTCAACCCTTGGCCCATCTGAAGGTGCTGGAAGAGAACCCAGCCTTTAGCTGGATTTCTTCTTTACAGATCTCTTAAATGACTTCAAATGCTGTGCCTGTGGTGGAGTGGAGCCTGGGGCAGGATTCTGCTGTAAAAGCCGTATGAGTGATCTGCCATTTTCTGCAGCAGTGCATCAATCCCTCTAAAAGCTGTTCGAAGTTAATGAACATCTCTGGGTGCAGTGGTCTCATACCTTAAGTTTGAAGGTTAGCATCTTTTTACCACTCATTAGAAAAGTTTATTTCAAGGGAAAAATGCATAGAGGCAGGGTACATGTCCTCAGAAAATTCAAAACAAAGAAGCATTGTAAATATGTTTATGTTCAAATCCACTTGCTACAGTTCTGTGCCCAAGAAAATTTTGTCCAAGTGTAATATAATTGTCAGAATCTGGTTATATTCAGGATGTTTTCTGGGTGCATAATCACTGTGGATCCTATTTCACAAAGACCTGAAATATGTGCTGGAGTTCAGCAGGCTTCCATGTAATTTAAGCACATGGTGTAGCATAGGCTTGGCCTCAAGCAGTTGCTGAATAAGCACAGGAGTGCACACACATGCTTAGATCCAAGAAGGTGCTTGAGTGCTGCACTGAGTCATGGCCTCCTTCCAAAACCTGGCTTTCCATCACTAAAGAAGATGCTGCTGAAGGTCTGGTTGCCTCCAGGCACTCCAGTCCAGGGATAAAGTGCCAGGCAGCCCTCCACTTTCAGGGGGCTGGTGCTGAAGAAGGCAGCTCTGTACAAATATTTCTCTGGAGTCACAGGAATGACAGCATGCATGACAACTAACCTCATGCAAAACCCAGCACTTTTTTCTTGAGAGATGGGGGGAAATGTCTACTCCTTCAGTCTTTGCAGATAAAGAGATAGCACTTTCTGCACAGTAACTAAAGCCTTAATTAATTGCCTTAATCATACTAAAGAAGACTAAGAATAGTAGATGTATCTATATAAAACCTGTCCCAGATTCTAATGACATCCTTGTATTGTACACATACAACTGATTCCTGTATGCTTGCTTTTCTCTTCATTGGCCATTTTTTGTCTGTCAGAGCTTTTACCTCTATTTCCCCTGTTTTACAAATAGTCACTGTGAGAATGACATAAACATTACAGCACCTTGTTTTGCTGCTGTTAAGTCCTGACACATGGCACCAGGAACATGTGCGACTCAGGGAATTATGCAGGCCTGTACTTAGACATTGAAGATGCACTGAGGTAAGGATGGCAAAACCAAGAGGTCTTACGGTCCTAGGACACTTTGAGGGAAAATTAAATCCTTGCCCAAGTCTAACTGAAACACATTTCTTGATTTATGTTTAAAAAAATTTACATGTACAGTGTGTTAGATGTCAAATACTATTAAAAACAGAAGAAGTACAAAGCCAATTACTAGACTAAAACTGACTTCTGCTGGCAACATGTGATATGATTTGTGGGTTTACCTATGCTGAAAAGTGTGCCTCTGATTTTCCCTGCTTGGGTCTTTGCATTCTTCCTAAAGATTTCCTCAAAGCTGAATGATTACAGAAGCTCTACTGCTTGATACACAATGTTTTCTTTTATATTTGGATATCACAGATATACAAGGGACAAGCTATTATCCTACTCAGGATCCCATGGAATAGTAGTGTGTTGGACACTGGGCAAATAAACTGGGCTGGCCAGAAGCCTCCTCACTGCTGCTGGTGGTCAGCAGCTGCTCTCTGGCAATGGCTGTAGCCAAAGACAGAGGAAGGCACTGCAAGACTCAAACTGTTTCTGAATTCGTCCCTTCTCTACTTTGTCCTCCCCATGACCTCACAGCTCCCTTTGCACTTGCTGTGAAGAGGAAGGGGACTTGGTGGAGCTGATATTCCTGGCATCCAGTGGCCCTAACCACCCAAATTCCTACCCTCGCTGAAACCTGCTGCCCACTTTCCTAGTGAAGCAGGGCACCTTTTTTTTCCTTTGCAAATGAGGCATTCATAAGAACAGTAACCAAGGCAGGAATTTTCCGCAAAGAGTAATAAGCATTTCCTATGTGCACTTCCTATGTGAACACAGCTATGTAACAGCACAGTCTGGACTTCTGTTGTGTGAGGTGATTTATATCAGTGCTTGTAGAACTGGGGCCGAAATCTCTCAGCACTGGTGCTGTATTTCCACTCATTTTGTACTAGGGTCTTCCTGTGAATCCTCTGCGGGAGCAGTTCAGTGGTACTTAAAGGGATGGTATTTCTGTAATTATCTAATTATTGCTCCAAGGTTCTTTCTTATGCTTGTTAAACCTTCATTCCAGTGAAAGTGTAACCCCACACTACTGAATTTGGATAAATTGTGATTGAGAATCAACATTAATTTCCTGCTAATCTTTGGAGTAGGTACTCTTGGCTTGCTTTGATTATTTCCAGTTTGAAAACACAGAATTCAGACTGGGTCACTCTGAATAGAGTGAAAAGTTTCAAAGATAGTTGAGTATGCAAATGGGACTGTAATTCTCCATTAGATTATTTATATTGGCTTAAAAATTCGTGGGACAACTACTTCTTTAATGAATTCTATAACAATTATCTGAATTCCTCTTAGTTGCTATCAATCTCATTTCTAAATTTTGAATTTTGCGTTAAGGAATCAACAGTGAATTGGATCATATTTATACTCAACAACCCTTACTTACCCCTTAAATAATATTGTTTTATGCTCTTTATTATTTCCTTTATGAGTTCTTTCCCCCTGTGTGGGATGCAAGAGTCTAACACAAAAAAAAATTAAGGAAAAATTAAGTGTGTCTTGGATTACTTTCCTTCTCTCTCCTACTTTTTAATTCACTTTTCAGAATCAGCCTTGAATATTATGCCTTCATTTGAATTTTCAGCTGCTGAATCATGATCAGTTGAAGATCCAGTAGCCCTGCACTACTGGATATAACTCGAGGGGTTATGCTGTTTTTACTGTTTGGCACATACTCAGGAATGGCAACTTAGCTTAGCAGTTGGAGCATATGGCAGGGGGAGATAGGCCAGCATCTTGGATGAAGATGCATATATTTTGTACTCTCATGGTATGATGCATTCTTGTGCTTTGCAGATGGCACCTCAGTATTGTGGCTCTGAAAACTAATTTTGCCCAGCCACGCAGGTCTGCTGACACAAGCACAAGGATCATCTGTTTCTGCACAGACACTACTGCACACTGCAGATATCTTAGGCAGGAATTTTTCTGAGAAGAACATCTGCATCTCAGTTGCTGCGGTAAGCAGGAAAAAAAAGCTCAGGAACCGATGACCAGCCTTTGTATCAAGAGAGAACAATGCAGCCAGGCACAATTGCTACCTTCATGCAACACTTGGTCGCTGTTTCTCCTAGAAGTTTATTACATCACAGTAGTCAGGGCAAGAGTAACAGGAATACGTTGATCTTATGGCAGCTAGAAAGAGGGGTTTATTCTAATTGACAGAGATCTAATACTGCTTTTGATTTGCCAGCAGCTTCCCTGCATACAAACCAGTCATCAGTCCTCAGAGAAACTGCTTTTGTACCACGTAGGGATTGTAGCACTAATAGTGCCTCTCTCAAAACTTGTTTGTGTTCTATGTCTGCCTCCCTGCCTCCACAAAACGAGCATCTTGTTACATGTGCAAGTGGACCAAGGGCTTGCTAGACAGGTTTGAGGCAACAGATTCTGTGCAGCTAACAGAACTGCAGATTAAGGTAGGAGCGCTTTCTGTTCTCTGGCATAATTTGCATTACTTAAAATCACTCTGGGAACATTTTTAAAATGCACTGGGCTGGAGTGCAGTTTTTCTCAGAACTGTACTGCTTCCTCTCCAGTCTCATTGCTTGTGGTACTATGTCTCTGGTCTGATCAGGAAGATCATATTGGGAGGTCATTTAAGAATACATCAGGCAGATGTATTTTTAAAGATCATTTTCCTGCATGTGAAGTGGGATTCACACAAGCTACTGTCAGGTCTTCTCAGCTTTCTTTTTTTTCCCCCAAATTTCTGTGCTCTCTGTAGGACAGACAGCCTCAGTACTAGTCTGTGCATTTTGCTAGATATTCTCCTGAAACAAGAAACAGTTTGGCAGCAAATAAAGCCATAGGTGATGGACACAAACAGTTAAATTCTATTGTCTACCTGCAACAGGAGAGCTAAAGGAGAAGGAGAAATTGGAATTAAAAACAGATCTGTCAAGCAATGAATGGGATACTGTCTGGAGTAATGTGAAAATTACTGCCAGCTTACGGTGTACCAAGGGGCTTCTTTTTTTTTTTTTTTCCAGATGATTCCAAAGAACTATTATTTACAGGACCCCTGAGCAATTGTTTCCACATTGAGCTAAGACAAGGGAACTGTTGCTGGCACTACCACTAATATATGTCTGCCTGCTACCAGCAGGCTGGAAAGCTCAAACACCTGCAGGGTAAGGGATGGATTCTAGGGAGGAACCTCCTCTCATCACACAACTTCTGTGGACACAAAAGATGCACACATTTTTGACAGCATGAGAGTAGATAAGAGCATTTGCTGCCTGCAAATGAAATGCTAAAACAGCAGAGAGATGCCATAATACCATCCTGCATTCAGATGTTGTGTAAATTAGCAGGAGATTTCAGAAGGTACCTCATTACCCACAGCAGAATGAACCAATGTGCTACAAATCATAGCGTAGATTTAAGGCAGATTTGGAGACTTAGAATAGAAAAGTATCTGCCCTCTAAATTTATGGTGCTCTGTCTCCCTTATTTTTCCCATTCTTAGACTTCAGCTGACTACCTGGGGTGCCTGATTTAGGCTTTCTGACTACTACTGCATCCAAAATCTTCTGTGATTCAGACTGCTACTGACAAACCCTGGTTCTCTGTACAGTCACTGGAGAGAAGCAATTTCCATGCCTAAGTGCAGATCTGACTAGGACCCATCATTGTATTGTCTGTTTTATCTCCGCAAGCAGGAAGAGCAAATAATTCTGAGGCACTGAGAAAAATCTTTTCTACCTTCCTGGGTCTCATCTGTCATGGTTTCCCTGGGAAGAAGACAAGAAGAGGATCACATATTTTATTTTTTTCTATGAGTTTTGTTTGCTTCAAAGATTGAACTGAGTTTTCTTTTTCTTTCTTGTCATATCTGAGGGGCCCAAGAACATGAGTAGCTCTTCTCTTGAGCCCAAGATACTTTCAAAAGTATGTTAAGTGCAGGAGCATTGCTGAATCATTTATTCACAGTGTTCTTCACAAGTGAATAGAAATTAAAATTCAGTTCTGAGAGTGCACAGCACCAGTATCATAAAAATCTTTTAAATTCAATTATTTAAGATATGTTAACTTCCTCCTTATCTTGGTGACCAATTTATTTACATCCAGGCACTTTACCACAATGCATTTTTGGAAGAAAAAAAAAGGGCACATGAGAAGATTTTGAAATCTTCAGAAATAGGAAAAGTCTTGAAAATCATGGGGATTTTTTCTGTGATTACGCATCTGAAAAACAGCAGCAAAAAAACTGAAAAAGGCTTTGAACTTTATCTTTGCCATAGTGATCTCTGTTTTCACTAAGCCTAACTCTGAACATATACATTCTGAGGGGGGTGTTTAATGATAAATGAAGAGTTTCTTGTTAACATTAATGAAAAAAAATAGCATTAATGGAAAGTGAAACTCAACTTGGTATTTCCTTTATTAGTTGCTGTATTTAAAGTGGAAACCTCAGAGGTGATAATAAAAGAAACAGTGGAAGACATGGAGAAATCAAAACAACAAAAAATGATTTGTTAGCTGATGACCAGTGAGAAAGAGACTGTTAATGTATTGAGAAATCAGAGGCTGTTTTATAACATTTATCCTTTGTCACGGCACATAAGATCTGTCACATACATGTTGTGTGCCTTATTTGAATGGTCCCTTGAAATCATTCGTCCTGTTTCATGATGTAAAACATTAAAAAGGCAACAAGAAGGGAATGAGATGTCAGCATAGCACTGAAACTAATTTTTCGGCATATCGTAGGAGGAAAAGACATGGCACCTGAAGCCGAAAATCTATGAGGCAGTGCAAATTAGTCTTGAAACAAATATCAACAATGAAATACGTATTAGACTATCTGAGCCCTGGAAAGTCAGTTGATTAGTTCCAGCATTGGCAAAATGAGGTTATTTTACCAAGCTGATAGACTGTAATGATTATCAAACATGTTCAAGGAAATAAAATCCTGTAGTCAAGTCAATCCCATGCAGAACCTAATTAGCTTTTAGAGCTCAAGCTTGATTACCTTGATTTCATTAGGTAAAAAACACCACAAAACTAACAGACACTTCGAACCATCAAATGATTTTTTTTCCCCTGTGGTCTCAGAGTGGATGTCACATGAGAAAGCAACATAAGACTGGCACAGACATTGATTCTTCTTCATAAGATTTGCCAGGACTTTTTTACCACCTTTTGTCCATGAAAAAGTTGTCAGGTGCACTTTTTTCCTTGAGCTTCTATCTGTAAGAACACGTGAAAGATGGTGGTATACTGAGGGAAATGGTGTAAACATTCTAGACAAACACAAGAGAAGAGCTGGTGTACATGGAACTCCTGGTGGTGCATTGCATTTAGACATAAGCTGCTTACAGGTGTTCCTGTTAGACACTGCATGGTGCCCTTCTGAAAACAGAAAGGTGTGCCATAGTCTAGTGTGAGGAGCCTGTGTTGTACCCATTTTTCATACTTCCCTGGGTGAAAATTACATTTTGTCTGAGAATGTTACCTGGTAAGTAGGTAATGCCTGCTTACTGGTGCTAGTTGTCTTATTGAATACACAGATGGAAGATTACGTAGATATACAGATGAGGAAATATTAGAAATTATATATAGCAAGATATTAAAAAACTGTCTGGACATGGTCCTGCTCTAGGTGTCCATGCCTGAACAGGGGAGTTGGATGAGATAATCCCTGGAAGTCCGTTCCAACCTGTGATTCTGTGGTAACATAACAAAAGCTGATCATTGTCTTTGCTCAGAAAACAACAGCTCATGTCACACTCTTATGATGAAAATAGTAACCATGTGAGCGTTAATTTTAGTGTCAATCCTCCCTTTTAATATAGAGATGTCAACCTTCTTGCAGACAGCTACTTGGTGGTTGTGAGTTCGATTGGTGTCAGCAGGTATAATCTGAGCTGATACTACATCCCAGTGAAACTTGATGAGCCTATTTCTCATTTATGCCCCATATATCGGACATGGCTTCACAGAACTTTGTGAAAACATTGCATTTATGTTGTGGGTAAATGTACTTTGGGATCCAGAGTGTCTCTGCACCATGTGTAAGCTTTTGCAAGGGTAAGCAGTCATTCCTTCTGCCTACCACCAGACCCGATGACTTGTGTGGCTGTAGACCCACTGCCCTGGAAAGACTAATCTGTCTTTGAAGAACCTTGTGCTACTGTCACTGTGAGACTGGAGCTCTGCCAGCACCCACATTGCCACGAGGGCTGGTGGGTACATGAGGAAAGTAAGATCCCTGAGCCTCTCCTTCCCACAGCTCTCCCACACAGGTCTTTGCAGAGCTGAGCCTCAGCTTTCAAACCAGTGCAATTTTAAAAAATGCTCTCTGGATAACCATTTTAGTGCCTGACATTGTCAGTTATTAATTATCAAAATCCTCTGATGGAGCCATGCTGAAGGAACTGGAACTGAACCCAGTAAGATCTCATATTTAAATTATACTGCCTCAGCAATGCAGTTTTGCCCAAGGTGATTTTCCATATAGCATTTGCAAGGTGGGAACTGTCACAGCTCAAATAGAGTTCAAGCAATTAACATACCATTTAAAACTTAATTTTTGAAAAGTATATTTCATTGAGGTTTCATGTTGCAAAGAAAAGATGGTCATAGATTTCACAAATATTCATGCAAAAAATTCTTCCCATTTTTCTGATACCTATGATGTTGGTAAAAAATAGTAGTGTTTCTGGTTGTCACTGGGAAGAAAGAGTAGTATTTTAGAAATTTTTTTTAAAGTGTTCTATTCTCCCATACTTTTATTTTTGGGGGACAAATTAAATATAGTTGGGGCTCAGAACATGAAGGTGCTTCGATATGTGAATGTTGGTGCTCTGCTCAGAAATCGTCAGCTTCTTCCAGGTAAGTCATTCTTGAGGACATTTACCACCCTGGGACTTCAGCAAATTGCATTAATTAATGCATGTTGCATGTGCCTATACTTTGTCACTTAACCAGAAAGTGGAGAACACAGTTCTGCCTTCTTCCCGTGGCTCCCATATTCTCCTTACCTTTGGAACCCTGTACCTCAGAAATACATGGATGTCTGTGCAGTGTGTGATTACTGCTGAGTGGTTGTACTGTGTTTCAATGTGATATTCTTGACTGTTTGTGTTTTGGGGTGTTCTCCATGGAGGAGGAGCTTAGTTTCAGCATGGCCCTAGGAAGCCATTGCTTTTAGGAGTGCTACTGCTGTTGTAAATAATGCAAGAAGAGGATGCAGCAGTGATGGCTTTTCTCAATAATGATAACTGCTTTTTATTTATATTTATGAAGTCTAGCTTGCATACTATTTAGTGTAGTGGTTCTGATACATATTCCAACTCCCACATGGAAGTAGCTACTCCCAGTACTGTTGCAGTGAGCTGCCTACACTTAAAATATGCCAGTTGATCTTGTGTTTTCCTGCAGGATGCTTTTAGTAGGCATGGAAAAATGTGGTAGAGACTTGTCATGGGCTTTCTGAGGAAACTTCCGTGTCCTGATTCCTCAGTCTGGCTGGCTAGCAGGCCATATCCAGCCTGATTTCCTGTCTTACATGTAGTTTTACCATAATTCTTTGACCAGTTGACAAGGAGCAGCCTTTCACAGACTCTCAAGACATCATTTCAAGTAATTTCTTAGTAACTAGCAGTTTGTTTCCGGAGCTAGAGGTGGTCTAAACTGAGCTCCAAAGTGACCATTAACTTCTTCTCTTTCAAGTGGAGACAGTGATTATTTTTTCCCTCTGGGTGCACACTTGCATATCTTTACAAACAGGGCACTGTTAGATTTCTACCCTGCCATAAACTCTGACTCTAATACCTCATCCGCTACTGACCTGAAGTGAACTCTGAGGAGAGGGAACAGTAATAAAGCAAAACCCAGCAAACAGTGTGAAGCTTTTGTAAGATCTTATATAACTGGATTGGCTATATTGGGAACTTGCCTTTGGTTTTAATTATAGATTTAAGGGTGCACTTATCGGGCTCTGTGCCATCTCTTTGCTCCCTCCCTTCACTCTCGATTTGCTTTATATAATGAGCAGCCACTACAAAAAGGATGTTTTTCCCCTTTCCTTTCAGGAAGAGGACAGGCTGACAAAAGTTCACTGGGGGATGGGGAGGTCTAATGTGTTAATTGTCTCATGTGTCACTCTGGTCTCAGGCTTCAGCCTGGTCCCTCCAGAAGGTTGCAAAGATCAGCTGTCAGAGCCCAGCAAAAATGTGTGGTGTCCCAAAACTGGCCAATGTTTCTTCCCAAAAGCTGGGGTTGAGTGACAAGTACTTCTTTGAACTTGCAGAAAAGTGTCAAGAGAATGACAATCCCCAAATCTACCCAGATCTATGTCTTACTCACATCTGTTCACAAAATACATACACAAAAATTGCTTTCACTGAAGCCCAGCCAGAGCAGATGCAAAGCAACAAGGTCTTCTGAGGGCATCATGAAACGTTGATGAAACCTGAGCTGAGATTTGAGGAAACAGGACTTGGATGTGTAAAAAAATTTAAAATGTAACTAAGTCAATTTATGCTGCCTGAGCACCATTTCTCAACTTAATCTTTAATTCAATTTGTATTCATTTTCCTGGTAACTTTTACCTCTCAGAGCATCTGCTGTATCAATTGTTGTATGTGCATAGGGAGAGAGGCTTGTAAAGCAATAGAGAAGCTGTCCTGCAGAATTACCCTGGCTGTGCCTTAAAGGGCAGACACCTGCTGCCTCCTTTGAGGGGTCCCAAGCTCAGAAATCAGATTTCTGAATCTGCTATTCATATCAAAAGCTAGTCCACTGAAGGGCTAACTGGAGTTAATTGCCCTGCCACGCCCAAGAAGGTGATGATAGAGCTAGGGGCTATCCCCCTGCTCTAGCTTAGATGTCTCCAGCTTTTTGTTTCAATCTTGTGAATGGCCAGGGACTAGTAAAATCAACAAAAAGGTGTCATAATGTGAGCTGAATTCCTTTAAGTCAGTGAAATTAACAGTATTAACGTCCACTATCCTTCAAAAGTAGAGGGGTTCTGTGATGTAAGGGTAATAAAAGTACTTGGGAGGAGAGGATCTCAACACACAGGCAGGCCAGGTCCACTATGGCCAGCCCACAGCCTAGAGCTTAAAAAACTCTGCTTGCCTTCCTGTTGCTCTAAAATTTAGAGCAAAGCATAGCAGGGGAATTAAGAGTTCACTGTGTTAATAGTTTTTTTTGATCCTAGAAAGTCTGTAACAATCCATCTCTTAAATTACAAATGTAATGTCATAGCTCCTGGTTATGCTTTCACTGATACCAAGTTAGAAATATTGGTAAGAAGGACAGGAAAACTTTGGAGAAATAGTGAACCTGACTCTCCTTAGCAGCAGCCTACTTCTTACCAGCCCTGTGGCTACTGAAGAATTTGTCATTCCAGAAAATTATACATCATGTTGACATGTGAAATTACAAAAAAGACTGCTCATAATGGAGTTGTGGCTGAACAGACAGAAAGTTCCAATCCTAAGGCCTTACAAAAGACACTGCAAAACATAGTCTGGGCTTCTAGGCCAATAAAGGTGTGCATGCTCTATAGCAGAAGTAGGTGTACTCATCCTTGCTCCCATCTCTCAACTGATATCGCTGCATCCAGTTTTGCTTTCTTTTTTTATGGTTTTTCCTAGGATGTGACTCAGTGCTTTTCAGAAAGCAGAGCCTTTGTCTGCATCATTCTCTCTGCCAATCCTTTACATCACCTGCTTGATCCAGAGTTGGGAGTGACTCATTTTTCTCATCCAAGCACATGTGCACACAATGAGCTGTCTCCCATCTAATGGCCCTTCACAGAAACTTATATGTAGGGTCATGATTGCTTTTTGTTGCAGATGCCCAGTGCCCATCTGTAGAGGACAGTCTCTGTCTGTCTCAGGATTTATATTGTTCTGAATGCTTTAAAGGCTTTGCAAGTGAAAGCAAATGATTTATTTTTTTTCCCTTCTTCCCTCACTAGCTAATTTTGTATCTATTATTTACTGTGGGAAAGCTATGCCAAACAAGCAATCTCTACATTTTACTCTGAGGCTGATTTCCATCCTAAACTATTTACTGAAGTGAGCTTGAACCTGTTTCTGAAAAATTTTCACACCACTCACTCACCACCTTACCTTTGTTTTTGCCCCATATGTGAGGATACAGTTTTAATGGAATCCCTTAAACTGCATAGAGACACTTGTGGTGGGCTAAGTAACTAAAATTTATGTATGATCAACTGAAAGCAAGACATGTACAAAGTAGACATGTGAACTAGTCCACCTCTTCTTTTGCCCTGTTAGAGGCAATGGAAGGATGTAAGCACTTCCTAGCAGTAATTTGGCTCAACCTGAATTAGACAGCTACCATAGGTCACATGGCTTACAATAAAGAAAAGGCAAAGCAAAACAGCTTTGGTACAGATGTCTGCATTTTGTTGGTGTCTATTGTTATGGTGCCTTACATGAATTAATGTTAGTAAAATCACTGGTGAATAGAGCAGAGATTCAGGAATTTCCAAAGGAGCAGATTACAACATTATCACAAAACGATAACATTTTAATTTTAGATTTTAGTTCTTCTGCTGAGAGTTCATTTAATCTTAGCATTAGGTATAAGCATTTCTCTGTATCTACTTTGACAGTAATGCAGCCAAGAAAAGTTGCAAACTGTTAGCATAGAATCATGGAATTGCTTAGGTTGAAATAGGTTTTAAGATCATTAGATCTAACCGCTAATCTAGTGTTGACAAGCCCACCACTAAATCATGCCACTAAGCACCCTGTCTACGTGTCTTAAATACCTCCAGAGCTGGTGGCTCCACTAGTTCCCTGGGCAGCCTCTTCCAGTGCTTGATAATCCTGAAGAGTTTTTTCCTAATATCCAATCTAAACCACTGCTGGCACAATTTGAGGCCATTTTCTCTTGCCCTATTGCTTGTTACTTGGAAACAGAGACCAGAATTCATCTCAACACAACCTCCTTTCAAGTAGTTGTAGAGAGTGATAGGGTCCCTACTCAGCTTCCTTTTCTCCAGGCTTGGAGATGCTCTCCTCCCAAGTACTTTTATTACCCTTACATCACAGGACCCCTCTCCTTTTGAAGGATAGTGGACGTTAAAACTGTTAATTTCATTGACTTAGAGGAATTCAGCTCACATTGTGACCCCTTTTTGTTGATTTTACTAGCCCCTGGCCATTCACAAGATTGAAACAAACACCCTCAGCTTCCTCAGCCACTCCTCGTCAGACTTGTGCTCCGAACATCTCACCAGCTCCCTTGCCCTTCTCAGGATCCAATCCAGCACCTCAGTGTCTTTCTTGTAGTGGGGGCCCAGAATTGAACACAAGATTTGAGCTGTGGCCTCACCAGTGCCTAGTACAGGGGGACAATCACTGCCGTGGTGCTGCTGGACACACTATTCTCCTTGTTGTCCTGCCCATGCTGTGTGACAGCACTCAGGATGATCTGCTCCATGACCCCCCCAGGCACCGAGGTCAGGCTGACAGTTGCAGTTCCCAGAATGCTCCGTCTGGTTCTTTTTGTAGATGGGCATCACACTGGTCAATCTCCAGTCAACCTGGACCTCCCCAGTTAGCCAGGACTGCTGGTAAACATTGAAAAGTTGCCTGGTGAGCTCTTCCCCCTCTATTACCTTTAGGTAGAGCTCATCCAATCCCGTAGACTGCTTTCTCACAGCCTCCTCCAACAGCTTCTCAGAGCTGTGGGCAGGATAAAGGCAGATAACTACACTTAACAGTAGCACAATTGCCCTGGAAGAACTGCATTAGTAGGAATCAGATCCATCAAAGAAACGGACTGTATCTCCAGGCACCTATTCTCATATCCTGGCTGGATGTGAGATAGCAATGGAAGAATGGGAAAGAGAAGGGCAACAGCCTCATTCACAGACTCACCAGGAAATTGGATGGATTAGTGAGATGACTTTGACCCTTCCTATCAGGAAACGTTTCCACATTGTCCTATCTCACATGTCTTCTCTGGTCATCCTTTGCATCAGTGTGAACTAGTAATGTCTGTGATATTGTATCGTGCCCAGGCCCGGTAGAGGGGACCCAACTTCTGGACCCTAAAACGTCAGCAGCAAAGAAAGGAAGCTCCAATACTTCCAGGATTTTTTCAGGGAAAACTGACAGAAGGGGTCAAGGTTTTATAGAATTATTTTAGTGTTATCTCAGAGAGCCAAGGGTATCTGCTTTACTCTTCTGTCTCCCAACAACCTTAGGAGAATGAGCTGAGAGCCTGTAAGTAGAAAATAAACCTTGATAGTTTATCAGACAGGTTGAATTTTGTCAATGCTCTCAACAAAGCTGAGGCATACTTCTCTCTACTTTTCATGTAAAAGAACCCACTTCGCTTGTCTTTGTGCTCTAGGAACCTTGGAAATAGATGGCCTTGGAAGAGCCCGTTTCCCAAGAGATGCAAAAAATTCTGCTGCCCATTGAGGCTCCCTTGTGTGAGCCATTGGCAATGTGGTTTTTTGTACTGTTTTAGGAACAGTCCAGAAAGCAGATGGCATTTTTTAGCATGACGGGCTTGCTGTCTTATTTCATAAGTGGTTTGTCCTGTGCTGGCCTGATGACAACGCATCCTCCTGCTGCCTCTCTGGGGTACAGAGGATGGGAAGAGCCGCTGGTGAAAGTCCTGACAAGAAGACAGTGCTTTCAAGGCCTCCCTCTCCCTGTGCAAGGACAGCCAGAGGTAGAGAGTACTTTTCATTTCCCTGCTGCCCTTTGTGCAAGGCAGGTCACAGAATACTGCTTGTTTTACTTAACATATCAATATGTTCTCCAGGCAATATTTTTTCCTTCTGCTTAGAAGACTGTCTTTCCTTTAATCCATTTATTCCTGATCTGCTTTTCCCATAGTCCTCATGCTCACTGAACACTGTAGCAAATCTGCTCTTATTTATTGTTAAAACAATGGATTTTTTTCACAAGACAAACCAGAAATGGGTGGCCAAAACTTAGCCAGTTCTTGTTTTATGCCTTTTTTTTTCAGGGAGAGTGGAATATTTTAGAAATTCCTCTGTCTGGTTAAGAGTAAGCCTTAAAGACAGTGCATAAGAGAGTCCCACTTTTTTGTTCTTCCAGCAAAAACTTGTTTTCATGGGGATAGCAAGGAAGAGGTACCAGGACTCTCTCAGGAGATCTTTGGAGGAAAGAAGGTGGACACAACTGAAATGAGCCAACATGGCTTTTGTTCATCTGATGTCATGTTTTTCTGCTTTGGGTTTCATTCCTTTTGTGATACGTAAAATGTTACTTGAATTTTGATTGTATCTCGACTCCATGCAGATATTTTCAATTAAAATAGGCTAATGTAAACTACCATGAACAAATCTAGTGAATATTACTATAATATTGTTTTCCCTTGCTTTTTCAAGCAGCAATCTGAAATTCTATGAGGAGAGAAGATGACAACTGACATGGAATGGAGTAATACAAGATGAATGTCATGAATTTTTGTTTTGTTTCAAGAAATCTTTTGCATTTGCAGTATAGCACATTGGTACTGAACTCACAGAGATATTAAGGGATAGGAAACCATTTCTGTAAAAGGTCTTGGAATGATAAAGCTCAGCAGGAAAATTTGCATTAGTTGCTGCAGCCCTTTTTGGAATTTGCTTCTTTTTAGTAACTTGTTCTGTGCCATGTTTGTGACAGACCTTTGCTCCAGGTTCTGCCATAGAAGTACAGTTGGATATTAACTTTAACAAGCTATATTTGCCACTCAGGACAAGGGAAATCATAGAATAATTTGGGTTGGAAGGAGCCTTTAAAAGTCATCTAGTTCCCACCTCCTTGCAATATCCAGGGACATCTTCAGCTCAGTCAGATTTGCCAGAGCCCCATCCAATCTGGCCTTGAATATTTCCAGGGCTGGGTCTTCTACTACTTCTCTGAGCAACCTGTTTGTATGTTCACCACCCCAATCATAAAAAAATCTTAAATGTCTTGGCCGTCTGTCTGTTTCAATGTTGGTTTGCGAGTCTTACACTTTACAACCTTGCACAAACATACACGATCCTGTTCTGAGAAGACAGCAAGGCCTTAACTCAGTGCATGGTTTGAAAGTAAATCCCCAAATGACCAAGCCATCAAATGTTCACTTCCACTCCTTGTGACTTTGCTATCAGGGAAAATTTAGCAATTAACCACAAGTTGTAAGAGTGTGAGTCTGCTTTTACGAAGTCATTAAGAAGAGAGAGGGAAGAGAGTACAACTTTTCCAAAGGACCTGTCAGGGCACCTGGCCCCAGTGAACCCTCTCTGTGGGGGTTCATTCCTGGGATGTGCCCATGGGGTCTGCTGACCCCAGCATTGCCACCTGTGGTAGCGTGTGGGTGAGAACATCTGTCCTTCAGAAATGGAGTGGGACCACCAACTGTTCCCACAGGTCAGTGAACACAAACCTCACGATAGCTATAGGTATTCCTCTCCACTGACCTACATGATTTGGTCTGGTGACCTACTGCTTTTGTTTATTTTTTTAGGTTATAAAATATGCTTATCCAGCCTCTATAAGCAAGTATGCAAATCTGAGAGTTGCAGTTCTAGAAATCCACTCAAAAATGCCAAGTAAAGGACTGCTAACCAATCCTCTCTTGCCTTTAAGCACCTGAAACATTCCAAACATGCTTAGAGGTGCAAGACTGCACATCCTATTAGGAACCTGCTAAGCTAGCCTGGCATACTAGCTGGATTTTTAAGGTACTCTGTGAAGATCATAATCCTCTTCTTTCTGGGAGCAACTTTATTACCCCAGGGAAGCAGCTGAGTCAAGATTGTGCCAATATTTCCATCACATTGTTAGCTGTCTTTTTTTTAAGTCTTCATGAAAAAGAAGTCATTTTGTCCCATAATTAAGAACCAAAAAACTTCTCATGGCAGCAGATTTTGTTTATGATTTTCACACAAATATTTTTGACAGCTTTGACATTTTTACAAGCATGACTAACTACACATTTACCCAGTTTCTCTTTTTTTTTTCTTTTTGGCACTTAAATGTGCTGAAGATAATGTAAGCTAGAGANGATCTGGCCTTGAATATTTCCAGGGCTGGGTCTTCTACTACTTCTCTGAGCAACCTGTTCGTATGTTCACCACCCCAATCATAAAAAAATCTTAAATGTCTTGGCCGTCTGTCTGTTTCAATGTTGGTTTGCGAGTCTTACACTTTACAACCTTGCACAAACATACACGATCCTGTTCTGAGAAGACAGCAAGGCCTTAACTCAGTGCATGGTTTGAAAGTAAATCCCCAAATGACCAAGCCATCAAATGTTCACTTCCACTCCTTGTGACTTTGCTATCAGGGAAAATTTAGCAATTAACCACAAGTTGTAAGAGTGTGAGTCTGCTTTTACGAAGTCATTAAGAAGAGAGAGGGAAGAGAGTACAACTTTTCCAAAGGACCTGTCAGGGCACCTGGCCCCAGTGAACCCTCTCTGTGGGGGTTCATTCCTGGGATGTGCCCATGGGGTCTGCTGACCCCAGCATTGCCACCTGTGGTAGCGTGTGGGTGAGAACATCTGTCCTTCAGAAATGGAGTGGGACCACCAACTGTTCCCACAGGTCAGTGAACACAAACCTCACGATAGCTATAGGTATTCCTCTCCACTGACCTACATGATTTGGTCTGGTGACCTACTGCTTTTGTTTATTTTTTTAGGTTATAAAATATGCTTATCCAGCCTCTATAAGCAAGTATGCAAATCTGAGAGTTGCAGTTCTAGAAATCCACTCAAAAATGCCAAGTAAAGGACTGCTAACCAATCCTCTCTTGCCTTTAAGCACCTGAAACCTTCCAAACATGCTTAGAGGTGCAAGACTGCACATCCTATTAGGAACCTGCTAAGCTAGCCTGGCATACTAGCTGGATTTTTAAGGTACTCTGTGAAGATCATAATCCTCTTCTTTCTGGGAGCAACTTTATTACCCCAGGGAAGCAGCTGAGTCAAGATTGTGCCAATATTTCCATCACATTGTTAGCTGTCTTTTTTTTAAGTCTTCATGAAAAAGAAGTCATTTTGTCCCATAATTAAGAACCAAAAAACTTCTCATGGCAGCAGATTTTGTTTATGATTTTCACACAAATATTTTTGACAGCTTTGACATTTTTACAAGCATGACTAACTACACATTTACCCAGTTTCTCTTTTTTTTTTCTTTTTGGCACTTAAATGTCCTGAAGATAATGTAAGCTAGAGAATTCCAAAGTCTGGCAAGAAGTTTACTACATGCCAGGGACGGTTTTCACTTATTTTAAAAGACAAGTAGATGGCCAAGATACTGAATTTGAAATGACACCTGCTGAGCTTGCATCGTGGTGACTGTAACAAAGGATATTCCTGTCACAGAAGACTTTCTCAGTCACCGTTTTCATTCAGGACTTTGTCCTGTACTTTCTTTGCCATGTTGGGTACAGCACAAATTTTACCGCTTCTGTTTCTTTCTAAGTGAAATGAATTTCATTACCTACTTCACAGGAGTATCTGCTGCAAAAATTATCAGTACTTAGGCAATGCTGAGGGAGGAAGGGACTTCACAGCCTGGAAAGGACAGGAGGGAACCCGCACATGGCAGGGCTATGTACAGTGCTTACAAGTCTGCACGTACAAGACTTTACCTGGGAGCCAGCTAAGGACACAGATACCTTCACTCATTTGTATATTTATGCATGTACCTCCCTGAGTGCCACTGCTTCTCAGGAATCCATCTCAGATAGCTGAGGAAATGCCCTGTGCTATGCAAATCACAGAGAAGCACGCTTACTAAAGGAACTATTTCCCAAAACTGCCCTGTCCATGCTGACAGTGATATCACACTTGCAATATGTGTGCTCCAGAGTTAGTACCTGCCAGCACCTCCCACATGGTGGCCTCTAAGATATTCGTTTATTGTCTGTTTACAGTGTTAAGGAGATGAGTGGTGTCTTGGAAACTGTTGTGCACAAACTGCAGACAAATACTGCCATTTATGAAGGTGTCGTCTGCCAGTTTCAGCGAGTGCGATCGCTGTGTTTTACTGACCCCACAAACCTTCTGTCACTATACACTGGTGCCACCTTTAGCTCTCTCTGCCCCCTTCAGTATCTTCTGCTTTTTAGTATGCCAGTACTATACTCCTGCCGAGCAGCTGCCTGTTTGGCATGACTCATGCCAGACATTTGGCTATTTTGGACAAATGGGGATAGGCTATTTATCCCAAATAGCTGCCTGCCTTGGATAGCACATTGTCCTGAATAATGGAAGCACTATCAACCTAAAAATCCTTTAGAATTCTTCTGCCTGCACCCACGTATTGCAGCAAAGAACCCAGGAAACATGCAAATAACTATTAATACAGCAGATGACGAGAGACACACTTTTGAAATGATAGTTTGGTTTGACTTGGTTGCACCCCCACCAAAGCAAGGAGATCACCTTCCCTGGGTGTAGGGTCTGGGAGCTACTCCAGAGCTCTGTGCCCCAGCCCTTGAGGGGCCCTCAGAAAAGGTGCAGGTACCCTGGTGACTTCCCTAGAACTATCGCTGGTCCCTGGCTCCCTGGTGGCAGGCTTGCCATGGAAACAGTTCTGAATATTTTTTTTAAGCTGTCAGTTCACACACCAGGAAGAGCAACTTCAGGTATGAAAATCTACTGGGCACGTTCTGCCTAAGGAAACAAAAAGCCATACAGATTGGGTAGAAATTAGGGCCTTAATTGCCCTGTTTACCTGGAGATGGCTTGTATAAGATGTGAAATTCAAGGGGTGTCCTAGGAGTTTATAGTGTCTCAGGCACAGATCAAGGGGACTTGAAAGAATTTTCTGTCTTGACACAGACCCTCCTGGGAGAGCTTTTTTTTTCTTTGCTTTTGCCCTTTTTTTTTTGTTAGGTTTCCCAATCTTTTAATGGACCTATTGTAATTTATAGTAGATTCTTGCCTAATGATGAATGATGTAGTTTGCTAATGATGGATTTGGTTACAGTGTGTGTGTGTGTTGTAGAGTGAGAGATGATTTTATCTTGTTCTGACGGAGGACTCAGGTTACCAAGAAGTCTTTACAGCTCTTTATCAATCCACTAGTGGAGCCACCAGTTTAAAATGCGGGATTTTTCTACTTTCTCCTCCAAATCTTAATGACTTTTAAAACAGCTTTTAAAACTGATTATTTCAGAACACTGCTGTCCTATAGGCATGTTTGTCATCATTCTCAGTGGTCAAATTTCTACTGGTTTCAACGTGTGATGGGAAGAGTGCTGGGTATGAAAAGAATGCGGGGTCAGACTGGGAGAGATATAGATGGACCAGCAGCAGGGCCAGTGCTCCTGGTGAGCATCAGGGTGAGCTGGTAATAGCAGTGGCAGCTAACGGAGGGAATTGGTGGTAAATGGAAGACTCTCACATGGATTAACCTGCCAGGCTTGTTTTTAGAATCTGTTCTGCATTCACTTCAATGGCTCATGGGCATCCCTTCCCCCTCCCCATCTCGCTTGAACAGTTTTAATTTATTTTGCTTGTGTTTGGGAAAATATGTTTTACATCACTTAACATCCTTTGTAATTTCCTGACATTTAATGTGTTATTTTATGTTTTAACCAGTAGGGTAATTTTTTTTGTTGTATTTGTAATCTAACTGGAAATTGTGACAATTTTTTATCAGATTAGATCCATATAATTTGGATATATCTGTACACAGTTAATTTACTACTGTTCACTAGCATTATTCAGTCCACTATTTTTCTCTTGCAAACACTTTTTAAAAGGCAGTTTTAATAAAAATGGCTAATTTTTTTTCCTTGAAGAGGGATAGGGGAAAAATATCTGCCTGTAAAATCCTTTAAAATTTTTACCTTAAAATATGAAATTAGTAAAAGAAAAGGTGGCATTCTATTTTGCAAAGGTGTATGAGATCTGCCACAATCATCTGTTTGGCTGCGACAATAACCAGAAGAGTTCTGTATCTCTCCTCACTATTTTTTCCCCAGAAAGGTTACCAGTATGCTACACACAATATAGAATTTTCAAATTTTGAAACATTTTGTTATTATAGTAATGGCTGTTGCTGTTCCTAACACGTACCCTGTCAGAAGGCTTAAAAAATTTATGCCTTGGTCCATGCAAAAAAAAAAAATGGGGGGGAGGGGAAAAAAAACCCCCGAAGGTCAAAACTTTTAAAATGTCACTTCTTCTACAGTTTTGCATAGAAAATACATTGAAGCAGTGGGAGGGCTCCTTGCCCATAGAAACAGGCTGTAAGAAAAGAATGTTATCCTGCTGCTGTAGTTTCCACTTTCACTGGCAGCTGCGGGCTGAGCAGAAAAGCACTGTGGGAGCCTATTGTTACCCCAGCTGGGTAATAGTTTTCTTATTTTACAGTCAGCAACCAAGGGGGGTTGGGGTGTCTCAGCAAAGTGCCTGAAAATATAACTCCTGCAAACAGATCACTTTCTCCTTTGCTATGAGAAAGAGGGATCCATAAATCTTTTATTTCATTTGTTTCCTCTACCAAGGTAATTAACTATTTCAAAAAAAGATGGATTTATTTTCCAAAAAAAAATTTATGCTGTGTGGAAATGTTGCTCTGAAAGCTGTAAAATGCCTGATCTCTACTGGAAAGCTCAATAATACTCTTCTTTTGTTGTTGGTGATGTTTTTTTGGTTTTGGGGTTGGGGTTGGGGTTTTTCTGTATGAAATTTGATTTCTGAAGAGTAAATTTTGCAAGAGTAAGCCTGTAGGGATGACAACCCACATTTTTACCAGAACGAAATTTTGATAGGAAACGGAGGAGGTGGAGAATAAACTTTGCAAAGGTTTTTTTTCCCTGACAGGGAAAGTGTGAGCACCCCTGCAAAAGTGGCATGCATGATTTTATGTTGAATGGTTATAGCTCATAAGTCTAACTCGTACAAGACTTTAGGTTTCTTTTAGTGCTGGCCTATCCAAGCAAGGGCAACTATTTATGTCACCACAGCAACTTAAGTTTAAGGAAGGGGAGCAATGACAAAACCATTTAGCTCAGCAGATTTTCCTCATGTCTTTCATTTCCTAACTAGAATTTGCAAGACCAGCTGCAAAGGAAGACAAATCTTGCCATGGTGAGAAAGTCAACTGGCTGAATGATTTATCTCCTCAACTTTTTGATAGCCTCAGGTGTCACCACAGTTGCCGTATGAAGTCCTGCAGAGCACTTCATCAGTGTGACATGTAAAGGCAAAACTCCCTCTGGTCAGCTGGATGAGGTGCCCAGTTGATGGGCAGGTCACAGCTGATCAGAGGACTATTTTGATCAGAGGTGAGCAACCTGATGGGCTTTTTCCTGTTGCAATCCTTTGCAGCCTCTTGGAAAGAAAGGAGGATCTGCTCCAAAATGGGGTGGATCTTGTAGCCCTGTTTACTATCTAGGAGCATGGAGTTGTTCCTGGAACGAAGCTCCCTCTCTAGAAGTGATGCAGGGGAGTAGGCAAGAGGAGTACTTCCCTTACAACCCAATCTAATCCCTGCAAAGTATTTTTTCTCTGTGTGGGGCTCATGCCAGAGGAATGTCTGGATTGTGCCCAGGCTTCTTACATTGATGGACTTTGCTTTAATCTTGTAGTTTGTGGTGGTGGTGATGTCACAATATCACTGGGTTCATGCTGCTAAGCCTCTGCTGCCTTTTGAAGCTGGATTTCAGCTTGCTTGTCTGTGTTCTCCCACTTCTCCAGACCTCAGGGCAGACAGAGTCAGTTTCTCTCCCCTACTTGCCTTGTCATGTCTCTCCTCCACCTGTGCCATATAGTCAACACTTGCCTGACTGATCTGGCTGGCTGAGTTCATGGGATGAAATGCAGAGACGTGTGCGATACGTGAGAGCAGATCTGATGCTCTGCTCTTCCTTGTTTTTCTTCAGTTCATGCATCTATGGTTTTTGGGTTGGTGGAGACACTGCTTCCCTGTTCTGCAGAGAAACCTTCTGGGATGCACATACACTGGGTGCATAAGCAGCTAGGATAGACTCAGCTGTTTGTGTCACGGGAACATGATGGCATGCGTGGTGGGAGTTCCCTGGAAATGGCCTAGCACTGCCAAGGTCACAGCCCAAAGCCTCGGGAAGTCTGTGGCTGTGCTAAATCCACATATGTACCCTCTGATGCTCTCTGCCATGCTGGAGGAAAACATCTCACTCTCCAAAGGGAGAACCTTGTATCAAGGTATCCTGGCTTCCAACACTGAAGGTTTGTCCAGCACATATTCCTGGACCCCAGAGCTGAGGTATAGATACAGCCTGTTGGTTGTGCAGGGAGAAAGAGAGGGCCGAGGCTTTGAACTCATTTCCACTCCACACGTTTTCTGGGTTATATTGGACAAATGCAATAGGAATGGTATTGTGGGAAAGAGTGATTCATTCCTCGCTTTCAATACTTCCTCTGCAGATATTTTCAAGGAAAGAATGAGCAATGTTAGAGTTTGGCATTTCGACCAATGACAGCAACATAAATTACATGCACTTGTTACGTCTGTCAGCATGGAGCCTCAGATCAAGCTGTGGCACATACTTGATTTTACAGGCCATAGATTCAAGCCCAGTTATTAAACAAGCATGGTTTTGGAGATTATGCATATTCATAATAGCAGGGCTGAGCCAGAACTGAATAGGTCTTGTTGCACACCCAAGGGATGGATTTTCAAACTTTCACCCTGTATTTCAAGCTGAAGAAATTCTTGTCCTTTTCTCCACAAACCTTCCTCTCAGTTCTAAGCCTGTCACACCAACAACCACTGGCGTACCATACACAAGAAGAACCCATGTTGGCTTTTGTATCAGCCATGCTCCAACTGTGTGAACCACCAGAACCAGTAGCTTTGGGCAGACTGATAAAGGAGAACAATGAGCTTTTCTCTGCTCGGAGAGCTGGACCAGCTTTCCTACCTAAAATCTCCCTCATGCCCCAAAGAGAAACCTGTTGTTGGGAGGTCACACCTGAGGGCATCTGCTTGGTTGTACAGGGTAATGCATCATGCTCTGATGGAAAGAGATACAGAGCACCTACCCCATAGGAAGTTTTGTAAAGGTTTAAGGACCCTTAATGTTTATGCAAGCAGAATTCTTTTCACACTCTTCTAAATGTTTGAAAACATGTTGAAAGACTGCAAACCTTGAGTGTGGTGTGAGAGTGCACAGTCATTGCAGTAAAATGTTTGGCTACTCTTCCATGATTAGTGGTTTTTAGGTTAAGATGGTTCTTTATTTCTCAGAACATTTCTATCTAGTTGAAAAAATACCTGAGAAGCACAGCATTCCTGTATATTAAGTATCTATTCGTAGCATTGCTTCAGACTCCAGTACCTCTGTGACATTTTCATTCTGGGTAGTAAGTAACTCATTAATTTCAAAGACAAAATGGTTGTATTCCTTGACTGAACCAAAATGTGTAAGTGAAAGCGGTAGTGAAGGGAAAGATGGGGCAAGGAAATTTTCTGTTTTATCACTTCAGGAAGAGGGGTTAAATACGTTGTGTAAATGCACGCAGACACATGCAGAGGTATACACACACACAACTTTTCTATCCATATTATTAATTTAAATTTGATCTCTATAGTTATTTGAAACCTTGTTTTGCTCTCTGTGGAAGTGAAGCATTAATTAGAAATGCCACCATCCCAGCTCTTTACCCCGCGGATGCATGAACTGGGTGGCTGGCCAGACTGACAGACACATGCAGTCAGTGCTACAAATCTCTAGGTCAGAGTTTACAGCTCCCTTTGTGCTGCCTGTTCTACACTCACAGAAGAAAAGATGCAAGCGAGCAGGTGCTTTCAGTCTATGGGTGTGTCTGCCTGGACTCGTGCTCTGCTGGTGCCATGAGCTGAGCAGAAGCAGTTTCGCTGTGTCTAACAAAGTGCAAAGTTGGAGCTGGAGAGTGTTTCTGAGGTCCTAGGTATGTTACCTCAGACTTGGCACCACATCATCTTGGTCATGCCATTTTGGGTCAGGGCATGGAGACAGCTGGTTCCCATCTGACTGCAAAATGGCCTGTAGCCATCCTCTGCACAGACAAAGGAGGGTGAAGAAACAGATGGTGGAGTAGTTTGCCCAAGGCCACACAGGAGGTCAGCAGGAGAAGCAAGAGTGGAGCAGACATCCCTGTGTCCCACAACAATGATTTGTCTCCTGAGCTCACCGCCTGGTAGGGTTTTACTAAGGAGTAACATATTTAAAATCTAGGCAAAGCTCCATCTATTTTCTCCACTGCCACCTCTCTGTGAGCAGAGTCATTGAGTATTTGTGTCTGGCAGATCATGGAAAGGTTGTGTAGAGCTTTCTTTGATTCATTAAAGTTTGTAATAAACTACGATATACATAGAAAGAATCTAGCATCATTTTAAAAAGGACCAACTTCCACTCCAAGTTTTGAAATTGTTGTCTACTCACATCACCTTAATAGCAAGTGGTGCCCTCATGGGCAGCAGGCTTTGTCTCATCTGTCTTCAGCCATCTAGATGGACAACCTAAGGCAGATGTCTATGTCTCGGCTAGAGCCAATGGAGAGAAACAGGCCTGTCTATTTTAGACACCAACCTAGGGAAGACTTGAATTGCCCTTCAAGGTCCTTTTGTTGTAGAAACACCTTAGCCAAGTAGTTTAGTCTGGAAAGCCAGTTTTCAGAGAGTTTGCATTTGATATGAGGAATTATGCTTTGGAAATAATGCTCTAACTTCAGTGGGGCCAGGTTTCACTCCTTGGTTTTGCCTGGTTATACAATATCTCTATGTTCAGCATACAAATACTGCATATGATAGATTAAAATCTGCCTTCTCACTCACAAATTCATGCAATTTTTTGAAGACTTGAACTTTGTGGGAGCCCTGTAATTAGACTGGAATTTGTCATCAGCCTCACTCATAAAAATGATTTGTCTGTTTGTGTTTTGTTTATTTTCAGGTTATTCATCCCTAAAAGCTTTGTCTTAACAATGGAAGGATTTAATAAAATTGAAAAAAAACTTCCTAAATTCATTTTTGCTTTTCAAGGTGAATTACAATATATTTATGTAGGTAAGTGCTTATACCTCATTTGAAAACATAAGAAACACTGTTGAGTTGTAGAAGACCTTTTTGGTTTGATGAAGTTCCGTGTGTGCATAAAGCAGGCAATTAGAGTTTTAAAAAGCAGAAATACAGTGCCCAAGTTGCAGACTGTCTACTGTAATGTATTTTTATTTTGATAGCACCTTAAAATTGCCAAGATTTTGCAATTTTTTTTGATTCCATGTCAGGTATTATAATGTAGCCACTCTGCGTACTAGAAAATCACTGCTTCTTCAGGAGCACTTTTTAGTGTAGATTTTGGGTACTGTTCACTGCCAATTTTTTTTTATCCTTCAACTACAGGCCATTTCTCTTAAATTACAGGGAACTTTGTTTGAGCTAAAGGAAATAAGATGCTGGCTTCTAACCTCAAGTTGGTGCAGAGCTATACTGGTGGTATTCTTTGGAGAAGAATCTTGTATTTGACAAGTTTCAAGCACTTTACACCTTTTGGGGAACTGAATGGACTCAATGGTCTTCCAAGAGAGCATTAGGTCTACTTAGAAATTTTAGTGAAAAACAGACTCTGACATTGAGGATGGAAACATGGACAGAGGTTGCCCAGAGGGATGGTGGATGGCCTAACCCGGGAAACATCCAAGGTCGGGTTGGATGGGACTCTGAGCAACCTGATCAAGCTGAAGATGTTCCTGTTCATTGCAGGGGATTGGACTGTAAAGGTCCCTCCCAAACAAAACTATTCTTTGATTCTATGATTGAAAGGGCTCTTTGAAGGGAGCTGGCATGTTGCTAATTATGCAGTTTGACATGACCAAGGACCTACAAATATTTTGTGACTTTCTCCCTTTTCCACAAGCTTCATGGGCACAGGTTGCCTCAAAAGTACATCTTCAAAATATGTGTTTAAAATTATTCAGAGAAAATAGTCCCTAGATGCGTCTTTTCCCATTGTCTACAAAGGGAGTCTTCTGGTCAGATGAATACAGGGCATACACATTGGATAAGATGCTCCCAAGAATCTTCCAGAAAGCTTGGGAAAGCATTAGCCCATCAAGGAGAAGTTACATATGATTTTTGTCTATCACCCCATTGTATTGAAGTGTGTCTGTTCAGAAACAGAATCGTAGAATGGTTTGGGTTGTAAGGGACCTTAAAGACCACCTACTTCCAACCCCCCTGCTGTGGATAGGGAATATTCCACTAGACCAGTTTGTCTAGAGCCTCATCCAACCTGGCCTTGGATCCACAACTACTCTGGACAACCTGTTCCAGGGTCTCACCACCCTTATAATAAAAAAATTTCTTCATAATACCTAATCTAAATCTACCCTTCTTCAGTTTAAGGCCATCCACCCTTGTCCTATCCCTGCTTGCCCTTGTAAAAAGTCTCTCTATGGCCTTCTTGTAAGCTCTCTTTAGGGCTTTACTGGAGGCTGCTATGACATCTCCCTGGGCCCTTCTCTTCTCCAGGCTGAACAATCCCAAGTCTCTCAGCCTGTCTTCATAGGAGAGATGCTCTGGACCTTTGTTCATCTTACTGGCCTCATCTGGACTCATTCCAACAGGTGTTGGGGCAATCTTGTGTTGGGGGCTTCAAAGCTGGGTGCATCACTCCAGGCAGGGTCTCGCTGGAGCAGGGCAGAGAGGCAGAATCCCTTCCCCCTCCGTACTGGCCACGCCTCTTCAACACAGCCCAGGATGCATTTGGCTTTTGAGTTGTGAGCATGCACTGCCAAGTCATATTGAGCTTCTCTTCCATGAACACCTCCAGTCCTTCTCCCCAGGGCTATTCTCACTCCATCTTCCCCAGGGTTAAACATCCATTGATAAAGGCCTGTAAACAGCAGCATTTTCCTCTTTTGCTTTATTTTGTCCCAAATCTGCCCTTTCTCTTTATTAATAATTCATATGTCCATTTCCATAAATGGAAATTATCTGGTTTTCCTTTCAAATTTAAACAGATTCTATTTGTCTTCAGAACTAGTTTGAATTTCACATTACTCTTTTCCCTTTTTTTTCATATACAGATGTGGACTCCATAATAACATCTACTCCCTGCTGATCTTACAAGAATGTGCTCATTTTTTTGTAGGAGAATCTGCAGAAATACAACTGAATGTAGAGGATGATGAAGAGGAAACAGGTTGTTTTTTTTTTTTCAAGTGGAAACTGATGGGAAAAGAAAAAGGTATTAATTTAATTTTTTTCAAAAATACATCTCTGGTATCAAAGGCAAAACAATCAAGGTGTGGGATTCAGTTGTCTTTATGGAAATGTTTAGAGTTATTTTAGGCATGCAGGGTACTTATTTAGTTGCCTCCATCTGCTCCTCCATAGGTAACTAAAAGGCTTTCCAACAAGTCTGCCAACATCTGACACTGGCATCTAAAATGGTTGACCAAAGACTAGGAAAAATGCCTTCAAGTGACATTGTGCCTGGGTTTGGAAAGTGAACCTTGCCTTTTCTTTTTAGTTTCCTTTGTGGTAATTTGTCACTGTGCCTTCTTTTTTTTTTTTTTTTAAATCTGATTTTATATTTCCATTGTTGTTTTTCTTCAGGGAAATCCTGTCTTTGATATATATACAATATTGGTTGGTCTCCAGCAGTTGTCAGTAGAAATTGCACAGAAAGTGACTGAAGATGCAACTCCCAAACACCACTTCCATGTAAAGTACCAGACATACACATTCTTTTAGTAATTACTGGGGGAAAATATCTCTTGACGGAACTTTTTCTGCTTGAAGAATATTTGTTTGTGAACCAGTGATTCAGAAATTTGTAGAAAGGGGATCTGAGACTAAACACTTGCAGGCTGAAGGAGTCACTGAACCCTAACACTTGTTGATCTGGGGGAAGATGCTGCCCAGTAGGAATGATGTGCAAAAGTCACCACCATGTTTTTTCTAATGACTGTACTTTGAAAAGAAGCAGTGATGAGTAGAATAGAATAGCCATTTCATAAGAAACATGCCACACTATGGGAGTTCTTCGAACACAAGTCACTTTCACTGCAGACCACAGTAAGATCCTGAAGTTCTGCAGAGGGCTGAGCTCTAAGATGTGTTTCTCTTTCTAGTGTTTGTCTTGGCTGCCTTCTGGCAGTGCCCTGCCCAGCAGGATGGCTGTGCTCAATCTCCTCATCACTGGCCCACCCCTCTTCTGTGCAAGGGGCTGGGGATTCATCTTAGACTCCTCTTGAAAGCCCATGTACCCAAAATCATCACATCATTTAATGTTTAAGCACTGTGTCTTCTTTTTTTCCATTCATCCACTGTAAAGGACCAATATATTATAAACAGATGGAAATCACCACATTGTTTTCATACAGACATGTAATGACTAACATGCACAGTAGATTTTATAGTCCTGATATTCCTTTGATGACTACTAACCCAAGTTAGTAAAGCCCCTTAAGCAGTTCCAATTGTCATCAAAGATCAGATGGGATTGTACAAACTAAAGGTGATGAAATTGTTGTATGAGATGTCTCTGTAAAAAAAATTCCATCTTTCATTCAAGTAATTTCCTGGCAATACCCCTGTGAACAGCAGTGAGAATTTTGTGTGAGTAAGAATTGGTTGAAGATAGCAAAGATAGATCTACACCCTGGGCATCTCTGCTATGTACTGCTGTAAGAAGCAGCACTGGGATGTATCACATCTCTAATTCATAACAACTAGTAAATTGACACTCTTTCTCACCTTGGTTTATATGAAATATTTCTACTCTTATCTCTTTCTTGCTGTTGGATCTTTGCTGAAAGGGAGAGTTTGCCATGCTGTGGATTGGGTAGCCTGCTCTGCTAAGCTGTTCTTGTGTGCAGGGATCCCTAGTTCTGCAAGAAAACTAAGGTCCAGTAAAGCCACTGATGCCATTTGCCTGTTGTTCAAGCCCCTCCTGATGGTGCAATTCCCTGACCTGCAGACCTACTCTGAGGAGCACCTTCGGCAAGGCTGTTTCTTCAGAGCCACATCCTCTCACGCATCCCTTGGTTTCCCCTACTTTGGGGCGAGTTAAAGCAGAAGACATATTTCTATTGGCTGTGCACTATCCTTGTGAAGTATAAAACCAGAGAACATTGTTAGGCTCCTGCCTCCAGCCTCCTCCTAGAGGTGACTCAATAGTTTTCTGGGGAAGCTGGGAGTGGCATCACATCTGCTGACTGCCCTACACACCAACACAGATCTACATGAGTAAGTGACCTCTTGCTTGGCTGTCTCCTTGCAATAGCTGGTACAAATACTCTCCCATTCCAGAGTTACAAACCCTTCCCATCACATGAGAGTGATGTGTTTCACCACCTTTACAATTCTGCCCAAGATGCAACATTGACTGACATGAATTATGTTTTTGCAGATGTTTTTCTATACATGGAAAAATTAATTTAACCTTTGTGAGAAGTTGCCTTAAAATAGAACATAAGATACACACAGCTTTTCCTGTGGCTTCATTTTATGTTTCTGTGGAAGTAAGAAACCAGAAGAATGTTTCCTTAAGACAAGCTTTAAAAAAAATTCATGTGTTAGTAAGGGAAAAGATACAGCAAAACAAGGTATGAGTGGATGGAACAACAAGTAAGTCTGTTTAAAGAACTCCTTCTCCTCTGCAAAGTTAACAATGACTGAATAATAAATTGTTTTTTAATAAGTTTCGTATTCTCCTGGGGTATGGTTAAAGGGTTAATTTAACGCTTGACCCATTAAAACCGTTGAGTGCAGTGAGAACCTTGTAAGGCTGATCAGATGATTATTGCTGGAAGATAAGTGGTTGAAAACTGAGCCTCACTAGTTCAGGTAATCAAGGGAAATTGGCATAAAAGAGAAGATGCGGCTGAGTAAAGACAGAACAGCTACCTGAGATTCTATTACTTGTCGTCTTTCAAGCATAATAATGAGATTATAGTAACCCTAAACTGGCTGAAAACAGAAATCTGGCTGTCTGTCAAGTTCATTGTGTTGAGTTTTACAACACTCCAGATCTGGTTCCTCTGAACCTACAGTAATTATACCAGGAAGACAGGCTCAAAGAAACCCTTTTCAACCTTGGACCTTTGTCAGGTTTTGGCTTATGACCAGAGTACCATTGTTTATGTCATGGGAAAGAAAAAAGAAAAAAAAACAACAACCAAAAAACATTGTTAATGTTTATTATTATTTTTTCATCATGCAATTCTTAAAAAAATATTGCCACAAGTCTTTCCTCACTCCAGCTGTCCCACTGCCTTGTGATTTTCTGAATGAACTTGTTATAGAACCATGAGCCCCTTGGCTTCTCCTTTGTTATTCCAGTCAGAGCCTTTTTCTGGAATAATTTTTTATGCCTTTCATTGGCACACAGTCTCATATCACACACATGTGGTGTAGTACTTCTACTTTTTAAAAAACAAAAAGCTATATGAGAGGCATAAACACAGAGTCCATTACGTCAACCTCAAAAGTACATCTGTTCCCAGCATGGAGTAGTCTTAAACTCAGGTTGTTTTGGTGTGGGGAGTTGTCACAAACATGGGATGTGAGACCTTGTTTTGAGACGAATTTGAAATGGCAGCTGTAAGGCTGTAGTTCAGAAAGGCTTTTAGGCACGTTTGGAGTCCAGTTGGCTTCAGCTCTGTCAGGTGCACCATTTCTGCTGCTCAGAGGGAGCATCTACCTGCCCTTCCTTCTGTCTTGATTCATGCTCGTATAAACGCTTTTCCAGGTCAATGTAGGCTTGGGCTGCTAGTAGGAAGGGATGTTCTCATCCATGACTCACTTCAGACTGTGAAAAGATAATCAGGTTAGAAGTAATTAATTACTGTGGAAAGAGCTGTGTCAGAGGAGGATGTCACCAACCCGTTCCTGGAGGTCACTGTTGCTGCTGTTGTGTGGGCAAAGCTGCCTGGGTTAGCCTGGATGATCTGGGCAGCTGGCATTAACCTGGCTGCTTTCTGCCAAAGTGCTTTACAGGATTGTTCACACAGCCAGAGCTGCTGGAGCAGTAACCTCCCACCATGGTCAGGGATCAGCACCTCTGCACAGTACTGCTGCCACTTAGCATGGCAGTAAGAGGGGACATCTCACACAGCTTCAAGCCTCCATGCAAGACATGCTGATCTCCTGGCACCTGATGCTGGCAGACAAGCTCTTTTGCCCCATGTATTTTTTAGTCTTGTGAGCTGATCTAACTGCATTGCCGAAGAACCCTTTCTCCTGCTCTAAACTGTATCTCCCAGAAGGATTCAGAGCACAGAAATGTCAGTTTGCAGTTCCAAAAAGTCCTTCAGGCACAGATCAGGCCCTAAGCACAAGTATGGACTTAGGAATATGATTACATGCTTTGTACAACCGAGGTCTGTGCTTGGAGCAAGTGTGTTTCAGACACACATTCAGCATGTGATAAGGGCTGTGCTCACTGCAGGCTCTCCCATGAGAGGCTATTGGGTTGTGACATTGCTCATGGGCTGCCTTCATTCCTATTTCCAATTCCCAAATATCCATGTAGAAAAAGAACTTCTGTTTGTTGAATGGGGATAATGACTATCGCTGAGCTACCTTCCATGGTTGGCTTCCATGGTAGCAACCACTGGTAAATACTTCTTAAGTGACAAATATTTTTAAGACCTTAACAACAGACTTCAGAGCCTAATTTTCAGTTGTCCTGTTTCTTAAAAGTGAGGTTTGTATCTCAGTGCTTTCTCTGGAAAAGCCACATTGTATGGGTCCTTCCCATGTGAGCAGTACAGAACAGTCCTATGGACTTAACCTTAAAACTGAACAGAATTTCTGGCAGCAGTGTGTTTCATGAATCACACAGCAGATGTTTTTATTGCAGAATTATCTTCCATGTTTGTTCTGAAAATCAGATTCTTTGTCTCATAACTAATAACCAAGGCGCTCAGAATGATCAACTTTATGTCGAAGCTGAGCTAAATTACGAACAACCTTTGCAGTCTCGGGCCTGGTTCTCATGAATCAAAGTCTATTCAATGATGCCTCTGCAGGACCTAAATCACTGGCTGTGAGAAATGAAAATACACAGTACTATGGTATTTACAATTAATGCAGGGTCTATGGTGCCAAACCTTCAGAGCCCTCCAAGCACTAGCTCAGAGAGATGGAACACTGCAGTTAAATAGACTGGTGAATTTGGCATCAAATCAGATATTTTTCACTTCAAAATGATGATTCATTAAAATGGAATCTTTTCATGGAAGTCTGTGTTTTACCAAAGCTGCCCTGGGAGAGTTTAATCCAACCAGTTATGGGTTGACTGGTCGTTGTGGAAAGAGACAACAGCTTGAGGCCAAGAAGTGAGCCGAGCTCAATGCCTGCAAAAAGATACTAGTACTGGCTTTTTAGTTTACTGCAGATTTTATTTAAGGAGGAAAGAAAAAGGAAAAAGTATTCGTAAGAGTTCAGTTTCTAGAAATAGATATACATCTAAGATATTGGGTGTAAAATCCTAAGGCTTCCTGGAAAGGCCACATTCTATGGGCCTTTCTCACGTGAGCAGTACAGAACAGACTCTTCCTGGGGAACCTGCCTTGCTGGGTTGAGAAGAGAAAGATCACAGCATAGTCCAAGCTGTCCAGAAAGCAGAGGGATGCAGGATTTGAACAGAAGGCTGCCCAAAAAAGTTCCATGCTCTGGTTTTCCCTCCCCAGCCATGTACCTGATCCCATATCTACTCTCATGGACTCAGGAGCGGCTCACAGACCCCATGCTTCTGCCATTTGCATTGAATATGCCTAAGATGAAATGCATTAATGCCCGTTTGCATGTGGAATAGCAAGTTTGGCTAAGGTAGAACTGAGAGACTCGTTCTTCACTCTTCTGTCCCATAAGTACATTAGTTCATACATACCTGGCACGGTTCAGTTACTATCTAACACTAACATAGATTTAGGACCGCATTTTCATATATTAAAAAAAAAATTACTTGCATGAATAAATGAAACAGGAATGTGAAAAGAAATAGGAATACTTGAGGACCAGCACAAGTCCTGAAAGCGAGGAGTTAAGTATGCTTTACTTCAATTGCCTCAGTATTAGCAACTCTGAAAAAAAGGATGTTTGTAATATTGAATGAACCTCTGCAGTGATGTTAAGGCCAAATATTATGAAGGAACTACAGGGAAACTGCAGAGTTAATAGAACTGATTTGAAGCAAAGATTTTCAGAAGTGACTTAATCTGAGGCTTGAAAACTGAAAGAACTTTAATCCTTGTTGAGAAACTGCTGGCTCCCTTCACCCAAACATATTTATATAGATATTTAACTGATTTCACTAGTGAACAAGCTAATGTATTCTAGAACAATTTATTTTAAAATGTGAACTGTAAATTTATGCTACAAAGTTTATTAAACTTTCAGGTGTTACATTTTGACATACTCAGATCTTTCCTTTAACAATGACAGAATGCTACACAAAAATACTGCATTTCATCTGGTGCAGGTCTTTATCTTATCTTGACAGATTATTGCTGGTTAAATTGTAGAGCTGACTTAAAGGCAGGACTCTTCAAGGGAGTGAGAAATTAAGGCTTCACCAAATGGTAATAAAGCTATTAAAAATGCAAACAGAAAACAGCTACACTGTACAGGTTAGACAGCTAATCCAAACCAGCAGTTTAAAAAAGCAGAGCAATTACACTTTTATTTAAATGCAAGGAATATGAGCAAGAATAGAATGAGGTGCCTTGTTTAAATGCATTCTTTTGAATATTTATTAGAAATAATACATGTAGTTAAGCCACTTATCTGATTTCAGTGAATAAGTAAAATGAAAAAGATCAATTTTCATAATTATACTAAAGAAGTCTGTCTTTCATAAAAATCTCATTAATAACACCATTATTACTGAAAAAATATCTCAGTATTATTATTGTTATTCTAATTATCAGCAAAATGCTACTGATAATGTTGTCATAAAATTCCTTTTTAGTATCCTATTAAGGAAGATAGACTAAGTAGTGGTTTAAGTTAAATCTAGATACTAAGTGGCATTTAGAAAAAAAAATATTCTTTGTGTATTCGGATAAAATACATTATGTGTATAATTACATAAATTACTTCAGGTTTGGCAAACAAGAGAGATATAGATAATGCTTACGTGCAAATGTGTTGTTGTATCTATAGAACTATATAGCCAGCTTGGAAGGAAACACACTGAGGCATAGAAGCAGAGTAACAAGATGTTGTCTGAGGACAAAAATAGTTTCTTGGCAAAATTTTAACTGACATTTTCTCTTATTTTTCATCATAATTATTAGAGGGCCCGTCAATCCTCACTATTTTTTAGTATTCATCTCGATTTATTAAGTTGCTAAAGATCTGGGGACCCTCTAGATATTAATATTAGAAAGGGCATATTACCTTACACAGGAAGGAAATTTTATCTGTTTATATCCATTTTCCAGCATGATTCAAAACTAGGCCAGTGTGGGCTGTAGCACAGAGGAGGGAGCAGGAAGGGTTTTTGGATCTGGAACCTGACAGTTCTTCATCCTTATGGCAGACAGGGACCTGGACAGCCAACATGGCTAGAGAAGAAGAGAATTTGTTCCTGCCGTGTAATTCTCAACACATGGGCTGACACCATGCTGAGGATCAGCAGGCATGGAGACCAGAACCTCAGCCAGATAAACAACACAGCTGATTCCCCATCCAAAAAGCTGACTAATAATTAATAGCTATGGTAGCAACCAAAGTCGATAAAAAACAGGTATGCAGGCTTCTTCGGGAAGTCTAAGGCTGTGAAGAGCTTTGTGAAGCAAGAGGCATCTGGAAGATGAAGAGGCAGTTGGAAATGTTGCTCAAGTTTTCATGGGAAATGAGTCTGCTGCCGTGCTGCCCTCTCTGGGCTCTCACACAGTGCAGAAAGAAATAGGCCGCTGGCAGTTTAACAACCTTATAACCCGTATCTCTGGAAAGACAATGTAGTAAGACATATTCAAGTTTATTGAGCAGTACATTTTCATTGATTTAGATGGTTCTGGCAGTTTCTGGTTCTGCTTTCATAGCCACAGTGACTTCAGTAACAGTGGAAACAAGTTCATTTGACAGTACAAGAAGATGCTGATGTTTGGGAGGCAATGAAAAGAGTAGACTGAAGGACACTTTTCTGCCCAGGTCTTGATTATTAATATACACACGTCCTTAAATGCACAAAAACATCAAGGGCAGTGACTGGGAGAATGGCTGTTTACCATAGCACTGATTAAGCAATGCCTACAGGCACAATTAAGGAGGATCTAAGCAAAAATTCAAGGCTTTTCCTGAACTGGGTTGTAAAGAAGCACATTCCAAAGTAGATCATAGACTGTTTTTCTCTTGATATGTTTTTTTTTTGTTGTTGTTAATTGGTATCATGTTCTGAAAAAACACATGGCAAGCAAAATTTATTTGTGCCTATAACTTGACTACCTCCTCCTGTATTAAAATACTCAGAGAAAATTCATTTGTCTGAGTAGAGAGAGTCAGGTAACTTTCAGAAACAACCTCCAGTGTATTGCAATCACTGGATGCAACAGACATAGTTGTACTTATAACAATGTGTCACAGGTGGCATTTGCCACTATGCATGAGAGTTAAAGCAAACAGAAACAGCTTTTATCACAGCAGAATGTCATGATCTGCACTTAGGGTTCAATCTTTCCATCGACTATGTGGGCACAAATTGACATGCCTCAGAGAGTAGGATTGAATTCTCCACTCGTTTTAGAAAGTGTTCTAAAAATAAAATCAATATAGGGAGTTGTAAAAATAACTTTTTTTTTACTTGCTAGGGAGAACTGCATAAATTACAGCTTTATTTTCTTCTACTTGAGAATTATGTAAGTTGTACGAAAAGCTCAAAATAATTTTATACAACCATTGTGCTTTTGCATCTGCGTGTCTCTAGTGATTTCTTTTTTCCTCCTTTTTTTCTTTCCCCCTTTCTCTTGTTCTCTCTCCTCCACTCTCTGTCTCTCCATGACTCACAGGCAAGCACACACATACACATGCTCTTCAGTAATAAGGGCATATGCCGTAGGCAACCCCCAGTTTTCCTGCTTGAAAGTATTCCCGTGGCTTCCAGTATGATTTTTCTCAGCTTTGATGTATAACCACCTACCTCTGCAGGACAAATTGATTTCAGTTGATCTCTTGGGTGCGCACTTAGGGCAGGTTTCACTTAGTCAATCTTGGTCTCCATCCCACTGTTTGGATGTACTGTGAATACTTTGTAAACAGCAGCTACTTTTAAGGAGGAAGAATACAAATAAAACAATAATAGCAGTGCATACTATTAAAGACAAGAACTGTCTCCTTTTCTCTAGCACTATTTCTGTTACTGTAACAAAGCAGATCATAATTAACTAGGGACCCAAAGATTCCTCACATTCCAGCTAAATCCTGCAATTTTCCTGTCCAAAAATCCTCACTAAATTTTCTTAGCAAAACTGTTAAAACCTGCATAAGAGCAAAGCTTCTGTCCCCAGTCTCCCCGGGAACATGGGCTTCCTGGGGCTGTGTGTGCAGTTAAACCTGCGTTCACAAAACTCATGCTAACCCAGGTGCGCTCCCACCCTCACAGTCCTTGATTATGTGATCACAAAGCCACCCCCCTCACCCCCCCACTCATATGGATTCTGTCTGCAAAGTTGGGCACATGGGTGTTTTACGATATTCTTTTAGTCTAACCCAACTGCTTTAATTGATGTGTCAGAACCTTTATTGCTGTAATCGCTCTTCTCTCCAGTGTTCACATTAACAAATTGTTCAGCCTTGATGTGCTGTGTGCTTTCTAAAAGGAAAACCTTGTTTTCTTCTGGAGATGGTACTTCAGAAATGTAAGCACGTAGAAATGTAGAAATGTCTTTTGATGAGCTGAGTGTCTTGTTTGTGGCCGGATCTCCTACATAAAGCTGAACCTGCTTTGTGTTTTTCCCGTGACCAGTCCTCAGGTTCTTTTAAGGCTTGCATTCACTGATCAATGTGTTAGATCTCATTTCCTTCTCCTTTTCTTCTCCTTGCCTCTCCTCTCCTTCCTTCTTCCCATTTTTCCTTTTTCATTTTCCTTATTCATAAGAATCTGATCTGTAAGTCAACAGCATCTCAAAGACATTGAGGTGCTGGGATGTGTCCAGAGAAGGGCAATGGAGATGGTGGAGGGTCTGCAGCACAAATGCTGTGAAGAGTAGCTGAGGGAGCTGGGAGTGTTTAGCCTGGAGAAAAGGAGGTTCAGGGGAAACCTTATCACTCTCTGCAAGTACGTGAAAGGAAGCAGCAGCGAGCTGGGTGTTGGTCCTTCTCCCAGGAAATAAGCAATAGGACAAGAGGAAAGGCCCCAGGTTGTGCCAGGGTTTAGGTTGGATAGTAAGAAAAATATCTTCATGGAAAGGGTTGTCAATCACTGGAACAGGCTGCCCAGGGAAGTGGTGGAGTCTCCATACCTAAGAGTACTGAAAAGACGTGTATATGTGGCACTCGGGAACACGGTTTAGTGGTGGACTTGGCAGTTCTGGGTTAATGGTTGGACTTGATCTTGAATATCTTTTCCAACCTAAAGGATTCTGTGATTCACTGATTCAGGACGAATAATTTGAAAAAACAATTCCCAGAAAAATACTTGGGATATATGTATGCATTCAAGTGTTACCATTTCACATTTTAATGAGCCCAAACACAGAAATAATATTTATGGAAGGTATTCATCCTGCAAAAAGCTCCCAAAGCATCGTCTTCTGTACAAAAGTGCAGAAGCTTCCTAAAACTACTTATATATATGAAAAATTGAGTTTGTTCACTCAGGCGTTTTTTAAGACTTGAAACAAAATATTAGTGAAATAATTGCAGAGTCCAAGAAATTACTGCGAAGTATTATGTGACACATAATATCTGTCAGTGTTACTGCAAGTGAATGTGCTTTGGGCCAGATCGTGGCCAGCCACAGAGCATTTCAGGAGAGAAAGAGCAGGCTACAGCAGCTAGATAGCATTTTTCTTTCTTGAAGTTATCTTTCTGTGCTGTCTGACTGCTGTGTCCCTGTTCCTGAGAGAGAAAAAGATGATTTTGTAAATCACTGGATGTTAGGCTAAGACCAAAAAAGCTACTCCAGTTAGGGCAGACTCATAACTGCACCTGTTTTGCTCCAAGGAGCGAAACTGGCCCTTGGGAATATGAACTGAGTACCTCAGATGCATAAGAAGAATCGCTCGCTCCAGAGCATGTCAGGGAGTATTTAACAAACTGCCCATTGAAAGTTAGAGGGAAACCATGTCCATTAATGCCCTCCAAGCAGTCCATAGATACACCTGTAATCCTTTCTCTGCCGGTATTAGCATTAATTAACTGCATTAGCTTGTTTCCTTTGATTTCTAAGTGTGATGTAACCTTTAAACTCCAGATCCTTTATTTGTTCTGTTATGCATTTCAGGTTCTCCACAATGGTTCCTGTAAATTTCACCATGGCTCCATATATAATTTGTCTTCACACAAAACTGTTGTTGACATAACATTATGCAGAAAAACATATACCCCATCTCTCCAGGCCCTCCACCCTAATTTCTGTCCTGATATTGGAGGTATATTATGACTCTCATTTCTATTTGCCACTTTGGGGGAAGGATATGTTTATAATTTTGACAATGCATATACTTATGGTTAAAGGGTGTTTTCTGTCTCCAAGTAGGAAGGCAAATAACCATTTTTAGTCGCTACTTATTAAACAAAATTGTAGCTAGTAAATGGCCAACTTTAGCCCTTTTAAAGTCTAGCCATTCAGTTAACATGGCATTCCCATCTAGAAGATATTTACCTTTAAGAAAATTACAGAAAGAACAGATATATGGGAAGGGAAGAGGGGGGACAGAATGATTCATAGAAAGAGTCATGGCTCCTGTGGAGCTATTCTTTGTTTCACAACACAATCTGTGCTGTAATCCTGTCTGTTCAAAAAAGAGTGTAAAAAAGGTCTGTTATTTCACCCCTCATTTACATGGTAAGAGCATGTTTTGATCCCCAACTGCTAAACAAAGAAAATACAGTAGGCCATACTCTTAATTTGACCCCTTTCTTTATGAAAAAGCATGTTACTGTAAACATTAACTCTGCTGATAGTCCTCAGAAACACTGCTTTTTGTCTTTGCTGTGACAAACTTCAACCTGCCTTTGCTGTGAGGTTTGCCCGCATTAGAAGGTCCAAGGCTCTCTTACGGGTTCTGCTTTCCAACCAGTGTAGCTGATGAGCTGACCCAGCGTGTGCATAACTGTGCTGCGCTTGTGACATGTCATCTTCACTGGCTTGGGGCTCCTCGAACCATTACGACTCAATAGGGGAATGTGGTTCTTTTAGGTGCAAAAACTTCACAGAATCACAAAGTGTTTATGGTTCTAAGGGACCTCCAGAAGCTGGTCCAATGCTCTTGCTCAAGCAGGCATACCTACAGCCAGTTGCCCAGGACCACGCCTGGACAACTGACATGTCTCCAGGGACAGAGACTCCACAAACCCTCTGGATACCCTGTGCATCTGCTTGATCATCCTCACAGTAAAGTATTTTTTAATATATAAAAGCAGCTCCTAAGTTTGAGGTTGTGCCCATTGCCACTTGTCTCGTCACCACTGAAAAGAGCCTGTCTCTGTCCTCTTTGCACCTTCCATTCAGATATTTTTATACATTGATAAGATCACCCCGAGCCTTCTCTTCTTCAGCCTGGACAGACCCAGCTCTATCAGCTTGTCTTCACATGAGAGGTGCTTCAGCCCCTTAGCAACCTTCATGGACATCCATTGGAATTCCTCCAAAATGTCTGTGTCCTCTTGTATTGGAGAGGCCTGAACTGGACACAGCAATCCCCTTGTGCTGAGGACAATGCCACAAGTAATCAGGAGAATGATCACCTCCCCTGACCCGCTGAAAAGCAATACTTACTCTCTGCTTGGGCAACCCCCAGCATGCTCTGGTACCTGGGGTATTTCTCTCCCCAGGCGCAGAACTTTTCATTTCCACTTGTTGAACTTCATGAGGTTTTTGGCAGCTCATTTCTTCAGCCTGTCAAGGTCCCTCTGGATGGCAGCATGATCCTGACATATCAATCAATCTTCCCAGTTTTGTGTCATCTACAAATTTGCTGATGGTGCACCCCACCCTGTCATCCAGATCATTAGTGAAGATGTTAAACAGGATTGGATCTCTGAGGTACACTGCTAGTGAGAAGCCTCCAACTAGATTTCACGAGACTGACCACCACCCTCTGGGCCCAGCCATTCCAGCCAGTTTAGAATCCACCTCACTGTTTGCTCATCGAACCCATAATTCAACACTGCCAAAAGCCTTACTGAAGTCCAGGTAGAAAATACCCACTGCTCTCCTCTCATATATCCTGACAGTCATTTCAGCATAGAAGGTTATCAAGTTGCTCAAATATGACTTCCCTTTGATGAAGTGGTGCTGACTAGTCCTTGATAACTTTCTTGTCCTTCAGGGGCCAGGAAATTGTTTTCAGGGTGGTTCCATCACCTTCCAAGGGATCACGGTGAGTCTGAGCAGCCTCTAGTTCCCAGAGTCCTTCTTCCCTTCTTGGAGGTTGGAGTGATAGCTGCTTGTCTCCAGCCTTTGGGAAGTTCTTCCAATTGCCATGATTGATCTAAGATCATTGGGAGTGGCCTCACAATTCATAGTGACAGCTGCTGGCTTCCTCAGCACTTGAGGGCATATCTCATCAGGCCCCACGGACTTATGTATGCCTGGTTTGTTTAGGTGCTCCAAGACCTGATCCTCTTCCACCTAGGGTACATTTTTCTTACTCCAAGCTTTCCTCTGGTCTCTTTGACCTTGGATTCTTGGAGGCTGTTCTTGCTAGTAAAGACTGAGGCAAGATGACATGAAGTACCTCATGTCCTGCCTAACCAGGTCCCCAATCTCCTTCAGTGGGCCCACATTTTTGTTAGCCTTCCTTTTGTCACCGATGTACTTACAGAAGCCCTTCTGTTGCTTTTGCCATCCCTTACCCCATTCAGTTCTGGTAAGTTTGACTGTGACTTTTTTCCACTGAATGCTCAGATAACACATTGGTTTTCTGCAGCCCAGAGGATAAGTGTGATGAAGTGTTAGAAGAACATCAAGATCCAGAGGATGGTATGCCCTGTCATCATGTCTAACTGCAGACCTGGAGAAGCATCAGCTGAAGGGAAGGTTAGTGCTTAGTGCTGCTACCCAAACGCTGTAGTAGGGTTGCCAGCCTGGTTTGAAACCACCATCGAACTCAGATGAGAGCTTGTTGGGGTAGATGGGTTGGATATTAAGAGTGTAGGAGCTGTGTTTAAGTCTGCAATGAAGGCTGTGACACCAACACTATCAGTCTAGTTTTACTCCCATAACATGGTCACCCTGACATCTTTGCTGTATTCATGCTAGTTCACACCCAAATCCCTTCTCTGGTAAGTTACTCGTTTTCCTGTGGAGGGAAATCTTAGTTGATAGGCCAGTTGAAAGGCAGTATCTCCTACTAATGACAGATAGTTGATAGGCCAGTTTGCTGAAGGACACATGACAAATAAGCCACCTGGCCGTGGCTAATTCTGCATTGGGCAATCCTATAAACTTTCCCACAAGTCCTTGCACAGCCTGGCATCCACATGCCATCATGTGCCCTCCCATGTCACACATCACTCATTGTCAGCATCATGCTAGAGAACCCCTCTGCTGCAGGCTCGGACCTGCTTTACACTGAAAAGTCGCTTTACACTGAAAATCACTTTACACTGAAAGTCCACAAAATTCAGTGAAGACTGATGTCTCAGAGTCACGGGGTACTGGCAGACACCTGGATTAAGCTAGGGCTAGATTACCCTAGAGCAGGGGAGTCACCAGCCAGCCCCACATTTGACAAGGGTCCCAAGGTCTCTCAACAGTGCACTCCCCAAAAGGTGTGGGATATAGCGTAAAATATAGACTCTGTGTCTGTGCATTTTATTTTATACTATTTTTCTAGTTGGCAATAAATATAACTGGAGGAAGAGGAATGACAATAAAACATCACCAAAGAAAACTCACACATTGTCCTGTAGAGTTTCAAGGGGCAAGGTCCTACTGTGGAGCACTGTGACTGGAGCCACCTGACACTGACAAAGAGACAAGAGCCCACCCAGCCGGGTGCTGCATGGGATCCGTGTGAATTCAGTGGAGGGAAGAGAGATGATCTCCAAACACTGCATGCTGCAAAGGCCGCTGCCTCGAGATGCCACAGGAGAAGAGATCTGCCTGAGCTCCTCAACACTTCTGCAGGCAGCCATTTCTGCAGCTTCAACTTCATGATTAGACTCTTTTCAAGGAGTAGATATTCCTGGAAAACATGGGATTTTTAATTTTGAGAAAGAAATAGAATTTATCTTCTGTCCTGGAATTAGCTGGCATTTCGATTGCTTTGAACGCATTTTGATCATAAAGTAGCTCAGGCAAGAGGTTAGTCACCAAAATTTCTGGACTCAGGATTTCTAAAGGTTTTTGAAAGCTGACTGGGCACCTAACAAACTGAGGCTGAACAGTGAAGTAGACTGTTTTGGGCAGTTACTGAGGAGTAGAGAAAAAATAGCCTCGGACAACGCAAAATGTTGTCTAAAGCATTAGGCTAGTCACTGGAGAGCAGAGCTGTGATCGTTTGGTTAAACTCTGATTGTCTCTCGGTTTAAAACAAAGATATGCCTTGTGATTGTTTGGTGGCTTGAAGAACATTATCGGGTATCAGGTTTATACCAGTACTTGTGCTATATTCACACAGTGCTGATGACACCATTACAGAACTGTTGCCATTGTAATTTATGTTCTGAAAACTGGCAAGGGACCTCTGATGTGTAAAGAAGCACTGGCAATGTCCAAATGAGGTAATAGCTGCTTATCTCAACTTATAACAATCTGATGTCAAGTATTCTTACTCCTGTTATCCAAATGCGTTTGACAGACATACTTTCTATTTTTCACTTAATTCTTCTTGAAGTGGGATTTCATTATACGATTTGTATTACCATACAGTTGCCCATCTTCATTCCTGTATAAAGAGAGAGGTGTCTTATCTATGAACTAAAAAAGATGCATTACATTTCTATTCCAGACAAAGTGCTGACAAATTTATGAAAGTAAGAAAGGAAAGATAGTTGCACCCTATATCAAGGTCAAAGTAAGTGATATCATGATTTCAAAAGTGTTGATAATTTTGTATATGTGTTATAATGGCGATAAGAAGTTTTCATATATATATATATCTCCTACTAATAGTGTTCTCCCTCAGAAAGAGACGCATTAGAGGTGTCTTCTACACATAAATGACTTTTCTCCCATTAGGCTGAACTTGTCTCCACTGGATTCCTCCAATTGCTCAACAAATCCTACAATATCTTGTTTACTTGAAGAAACTTCCCTCTCCTCCTGACCATTGCCTCCCTCAGACAACTCATCCAAAGCCTTCACATCTGGGCAGCAGAGGAAGATAAAGCTGTGCCAGCAGTACCTGCAAGAGGACTGTGTGCCTCTCCTCATGTCTTTCTAAATTTGCTACTGTTCCTTGTTCACTTGTCAATACCAGAGCAGAAGAGCCCCATGGTCGCAGCTGAAACTGTGATGGGAAGGCTCTTGCAGGGACCTAGCTGTGTCCTTCCCATATCAAAAAATGCAGACGGATCCACAGCGTGTGACAGATTTTTGTGGCAATCTCAAGAGTGCAGCCAGCATCAGTCTTCTGAGGGTGCAAGGCAGGTCCTTACGAAAGAGGGTGAATTTTTCTGTGGTCACCTCAACATCTTTTTCCTTCTTTGGTCTGGGATTCCATGTATTTGTTCCTATTGCCTGTCCATAAATTGGAGACTGGACCAAATGTAACTCAGATTGTGTTCATATTACTACATGGTTTTAGATTATTACATAGCTTTAGTTTGTGAGGGAGTGCAGTGAGGAACGGCACCACTGAGCAAAGATCCTACTGAACACCAAACAAAGACTTGGTAGCTCTGCATTTTTGCAAAAGTGACAAAACTGTGTGGGCATCTCTTTCATAACCATGAATTCCCTCAGAACCCCTCCCAAAAGGCCTGAGGAGCAAACAAAGGTCTGGTCATGCCATTCAGAAGGAGGACTTACAGGAACTGTGCAATTGCTTGCATTAGTAGATGCCATTGGCATGTGTTTGTATAATTATATTTTATACTTTTTATTATATAATTTATAACATTTATTAATAATTTAATGACTCAAAAATGTGAGAGACATGCCAGAAAAAGCCCAAAGAAATCACAATATGTTCCTTTCCCAGAATAGCATGAAGACTGAATTGAAGGCAAAAAGGAGCATTGGGACCACGGATCTAAGAAGAAAATCATATAATGAGTCCCATCAATGAGACATTGACAACTTTCTCAGCTGTCCCTCCTTACTTGTTCTTCTTCAAATGGAGGAGAACCAGGAAAAACCCCCAAATACTTAGAAATTCTGGGAAATAATATTCCTGATATAAAGTCTCATCTCAGAGACTGGGTAAAAGTGCTTATGAAGAAGAAAAGTATAATGCATATTGGATCTGATGTACACTGGAGAGCAGAAAAGGAAGGAGCCAACTGAGAAAACAGGTGGAAGAAGACATGGTGATTGGCAACAGATTTGTATTTTGACAGTTTCCAATGTTATGCATTCAGTTTTGTTCTCGCTGGCAATAACTCTGCCATCTTCACCAAAGAGAAAAAAAAAAAAAAAAGGAGCATATTTTGAGGAAAAAACATTGTCTGATGGTCATTCTGACCAACCTTATCAGGGAGGCGATAGCCAAGTGATGCTGATTCTCAAGGTAAAGAGAAAAACTTTGAATTCATAGGTCGCAGATGGGGGTCAAGACATGTGGACTGAAGAATGGGTCAGATAGGTGAAGCAACTGTGAGAGAGGAGTTTCAGAAAACAGAAAATATATAACTATCAGAGTAACAGGGAAGCAATAAATGAAAACATCATAGTATGGAATATAATATCACCTTGTTGGAAAGGACTATTTTAGTCTCAGAAAACACATATAAATGGGACCATAAGGAATATGGCAATGTTTGTTGAAAATCTGAGCCATTAAAAGGTGGATCATGTGAAGAGACAAAGCCGCTTTTCTAGGGAGCCTCAACACATGGCAGAGACACAGAGATGCTTGTACAGCCCAATGAAACTGACTGATGGACTATAATAGAGACTGATGGGGAGTGAGGGGTACTTAGCAGAAAAAGGAGTCAGCATTCTGTCATGCAGCAGATGCCAGGAGAACTGCAGTTGATCCCCAGAATACATTTTAAGATAACAGAAAAAGCAGTGATTATGCAGGTGTATTAAAGAGGAGGGATAGCAGAAAGTTCTGAACTGTTTTGTTCTTATTCTACTTGAGAACAGAGCATAGAAACATTTGAGAAATATACTTTTTTGTAATGCTAGTGAATGAAAATGAGCATTAAATTTGTCCTAAGCTTGTGACTTCATGTCATAGACTCCTAGGAACAGCATATCAGAAAAAATATTTGTTATTATCACTGACTTTCAAAAAACTCTTCTATATTTCAGATAGAATTGAGGACCCAGGAATCTTGAAGCTTGAGCTAGGTAGGTTTGTCCTTGCCTACAAAGAAAAGGAGATTCTATTTCCCAGTGGGAAAGCAGAACTGAATTCGTAATTCCAACCTCCTATTTATTAGTTCCACTCACCAGTAATGGACAAGAAACAAACCTGCGTGACTTGGGGGACGGGTTACTGTGGGAGAGCATTAAGCATGAATAGTGAAGGCACAGATCCAACATGCAGTGGGCTGAAATTGGCTGAAATATGTTCCCAGCAAGTATTTCTTGAATACTTATAAGTAACAACAAAATACAAAAACCCCTAAACTGTACCAGTAGGTTTGTTAAACGATAATAGCCCATCATTTGGCGAACATACTGTTTGCCATCAACTGTTTGTCCATCCCTCCTGCTGATGGAAGAGAGCTCTGGCTGAGTGGACAGATATTTCTTTCTGCTAACTTTGACAACACTTGGGTCCACGGTCCTTGACCAGAGGAACTAATTAAGTAGTAAAATCAGCTCTTTGTAAGACAGGAAGAAAGAAAGGGTAGAACCACTGAAGAATATGAGGCACTGATTAACTCACAAGTGTTTCCTGTATAATGCAAATCATTAACGCTTAATGGTCTCTGAGAGTAATAAACCAGAACCGTAAATATAACAATATCACAAATCATAAATGACTCCTACAGGATCTTTTTTCTTTCTTCATTAATTATTCAATCTGTAAGGATAATTTCTTTAACTTCTTATTTACTGATCTTTACATTTTGATTCTATACATCATAACTGAACTTAGCTGGCAGGTTCTTTGTAGCATGGGTAATGGTGAAAAAAAATAAGAAAATAGCTCTCCTCAAGTACTGAAATGCGGAAAATTTACCAGAATTAGCACAAACGCAGACTACAATCAGCCTAATATTAAATGAACACTCACTGTATCTTTCCTCTGCCTGTTAAACTACTAATTGATGTGCTACTGATGAATAAAAGGGCTGGCATTTCAGCCATGAACTCACTTCACTGCTGTGGTTTACTGAGAGCCCCAAGCTGCTGAGCTCATTACAGATCCCTTTACTGAACTGGCTTTACAGGCAATTTTGTGAAGGGGCAGCATCAGAGCTAGCCCACTGATTGGGACTCCATCGGCTCAGCGGGGCTCCAGGAGTTCAGGGGAGAGAGCACAGCACTGAGCTAAAAATATGTCTTTGCCTCTCTAGTGCCAGGAAGATTGCCTGGCTGCGCTAATTGGGAGGGACCTGGAGATCTGGGTGGTATTTTAGGCTAATCTCGAGGTGGGACCTCTGCAGCATGTATGTGGCTCTGAATATAATCTCCTTCGGCACCGTCATTTATACCATTGCAGGCATTTACAATCAGAACCATCCTTGATTGACTCATGGCTGTCGCTGCACCTTAGACTCATCTTGCAGGAGTGAAGGGGGATGAGGAAAAGTGAAATGGCTGTGCACTGAACACAGTGACAATTTTAATGTGATGTTGAAGTTATAAAATGGGAGAAATTGCCCTGGTGGAACCAGGGCTTAGTAGGACTGCTCAGATATATAGTCCTCTCTCAGAAACTGACTGTAGAGTTTCACATCAGAGAGGGTTTTCTTAAGCCCCCTCTGCTGAGATTTATTTTTCAGTCCTGCTGTCTTTCTCCCTGTAATCTTATTTTTAATTCTCTGAACAACCTAGCCCTGATATCAACGTTCTGTATCTCACCTCTATTTAGAGCCCAAAACTCCGACATTTGAAAACTGGGGTGGTCAGAGGAGTGTGTGTTTCTGCTCATCCTGCATGGACTTGGTAAGGCAGAAGGAAATAGAGGAGAGAGAAAAACAGGAGTGTAAGAAACAGTGACAGACTGAAAGCGTGCATAAAATCAACAGAAGTAAAAAATCTGTCAGAAAAGGCTAGAATAAAACCTTGATCATGGGAAATATTGAGCTACTGAGCATTTTTGATTATGTAACACACTGGACTACTTTGCTTGCTTGCTTGCTTGCTTGTTTTAACAGATACACAGTTTTACAGGGTATTGCTTGTTTTACTTGTAAAATGTATTTCAGCAAAACAGACTATGACATTAATTCATTTTTTTTTAAATTGAGCAACTTCATAAAACACAAGCATGATTACGTGAGAAATGCCAATCGCTCATTCATTGCATGAAATATCTGTGCCGTCGACCGGTCTACCAACTGTCAACTACAGGCTGAAATACCTAAAGTAAGTTTTATAGGTCTCTTTACATGTTACTGCAACACTTTCATGAAGCAGTTGCAATGGAGATTTTACAGCAAGTATGAATTATAACAGTATAATTATCCAAAGAAAATGCAAATTCAGTTAATTTTAATGTGTTACTCTCCCCCCAAGCAAAGTGCTTTACAAATTCTAGTGTATCATTTCTTTGCACATCAGTCCCCCAACCATGCTGCTGCAGTGATCTTAACATTGGACATAAACACTAGGCAACCTTCCAAGAGAAAGATGAAGAACAGTGCCCTCACCCAAAGCAAGATGGAAAATTTCAGGATATTAAAGCACTCTTGCAAATAAACAAAAGGAGAAGGTTTCTAGATTTTGAAACAGCACTTCATTTCAGGCTACTACATCTATATTTAGAAACCCCAATGAAAAGCTGGATGTCTGTAAGTGCTGAAGGCACAAATGCCTTTTATTTTCCCATTAAGGCCCTGTACCTAAAGGTCTAACCCTGAGGCAACAGCTGATACGTCACTGCTGGGTTTTTTACAGTTGTTGCTAGTTATTTCTAATGCCTTTATGACTAATACACTTCTAATAAGAACTTAACACAAGCCACTGCTCTGGGTTTAAAACGGTCTTAATTCTGCACAGCTGCTTGAGAACATCTGGCTACGAACCTAGAGGGTGTTGGAAAAATTTCAGAGGAGAGAAAGTAGCATGGTTAAAAGACTGGCAAGCATTATTGGCAGAGTATGAAGAAGAAAGGGAAGGTACTCAGCCTAGATAAACCATATTAAAGCCCACGTTAAAGGATGACTTGACCATGTAGTGTCTGTAAGGGGGCAAAAGGATGGCTGTAGAGGACTCTTCAGCCTATCAGGAAAAGGTATTCATGTTACACTGCACCTGGAAGTTCTGGCTAAACAAATTTTTACTCAAAAAAAAAAGGTCAAAATGGTCGATGGTGATGGCAATTAACCATTGAAATTGTCTACTGAAAGTTGTGGAGAATTTTTCATCCTTGAAAATTCTCCAAATAAAACATGTTTCTAAAGTATACATCATTCTAATCACAGGCTTTTGTTTTTAAAGCAGAATTAATTCAGGAATGACCAGAGGTATTCATAGACTTAACACCTATAATATTTGCTACATCAATAAAAAAGTAATGCAAAACACAGCAGTAGGCCAATCATTCCATTTTAGTTTAGCTTAGTTTAGTGGGCCAATCATTTTCATTTCAGTTAAATTCTATCCTGAGAGAACAGGATAGAATTGGCAATATTTTGTCCAAGATTTTGCACAAAACTGTCACTGATGCAGAGCAACAGAAGGGAATTTCAGGTACACCCTGATTTCAGATCTACAGAAAAGACTGTAGTTGACTTCAGTGGGAGTTGGTCCAAGGTCTTACTGAGGATTTGAGAAAGCAGAAACCTTTTTGTTCTGGCCTCATGTGTAAGTGGGTAAAGGTTTAGAATATTTATAAAGGCTTAGAATCCTTCTAATTAACATGGGGTTTATTGTGTCAGGCAGATAAATTTTCTGTGTTCTCTCAGGTATAAAGTTAGGGATAAACTTGGGTATTTCAGAAGAAGACATTCAGCCCTATCATCAAAGCTGAAAGTTATTTTGTCTATATCAAATTATTTAGTTTAAGTGTATTAAAAGTGTACAAAATGAGTCCTAGAATTTACTTTTATATGTTAAAGATAATGCTGGTTATGGAAATCTTGTCATCGGTTTTTCTCACAAAATGAGATAGAGAATGTACTTCTGCTTCCATTTCTGCTTCCCTGATCAGAAAGGGTGATCCACCAAATTAAAGTTTTGAATGTTATACACTTTCAATGGAATTTTTTCTGAAATCTGAGTTTTCAATAGAGTCGTGGACTCTATTTTCTGGGCCTGTAAATGCCCAGAAGATAAGGGGCCAATGTGTATGTCTCAAACACTGATAGCCAGATAGCTGTGGAGGCAATCAAGGATTGTTGGTAAGAACAGCCTGTGAGAAAGAATAGGATGTGGCTGGAGAAATGAACCGTATGAAGGTAGAGCAGCACTTTTCTTGGAAAAATACCCTTGTTCTGGAGATGAGCACAACAAGCAAGTGCAAGAACGAGGTCAAGAAGCAGGCATGGACTGTTGACCAAAGGCCACCCCAGTATGGGAGGATTAAGACCATGAAAGACCCTGGAGCCCTCTCACCTATTTCCAGAAAGGTCTAGCAGAATGAACTGCACGAGATAACTAATTTGCATAGAAAGTAAGAAACTTAGCTCCAGGTTAGGAAAACTTTTCTGTAAAAAGTTGGCCCTGTTAAGCCCAGGTACCATCTCCTCAGAACCCTGGGCAACACATCAGCTGGATCAACACTGAAGCCAGGACTTGTGATTTTTCTTTTTTTCCTTTCTTCCCTTCCTTCTCTCTCTCTCCCTCTGTTTAATCCTTCTCTCTTCTCTTTGACATTACTCCTTATTCAAAATGCACCACTGTGTGTTTATGGGGTAGGGTAAGAGGCTTACATATCTACTTCCATGCCGTGTGAATAATTTACCAATAAAACTTGGTAAGTTTTTGCAGACCCTCTGACTTTTGTCATTTGTTTTTGACTATGAGTATCTATGAATCTTGGGTTCTCCCTTCCCTTTTGAGGTGGGATGCCATAGGGCTCGGTAAACATATATTTTCTATATGTGAAATCAAAGAAAGGGGGAAAAGTATATTTAAAAGCAAGATTTTACAAGTTCCTAGATTCTACTGAAACTGTAAACTCTCCTTTTACTGACAATTTTTTTAGATTACTCTGAATTTTTCAGATTTCACAGTGTCAGCTTCTCCTAGCACAGTGAGACAAGCTGCATCCATACAGAGAATGACCTGATAAATGATCTTTAAAATCATGCTAAAATGAGACCTGGACAATAAATTCCAAAGATGCCTAGTATATAGTAGTAGAAAATAGCGTCTTGAGTATATTAGCACTACAGAGCTTGCTTTTTAAAACTGGTTCATTGTCTGCTTATGTGATCCTGATGGGTTCTAGATGCAAGAGGCATCTTTTATTAATGCTTTCTAGTACAATAAAAAATATAAATCCCATATAAGTCTGTTTTGCCACTGGGTCCTGCATTTTTCACCCACCTGAAACTCCCACAATGTATGGAATGCCCAAGAAAGACTGGAAGGAGCCATAAATATTAAGTGATTGTGTAATGCTGAGGATGCTGCAGTTCATCTGCACTGGTAAAGGCAAGACCTGCACATAAAGTTCCCACTCCTGTGAGTTATGGGTCATTTGCTCATTAGCTAAGTGACTAATCCAGTAGAGAAGAGGATGTCTACTGAAAATAAATTACATTATACTACTGACTGCTGTGATAGATTCTTTATATGCTCTTTGTGTTATCGTTCAGAGGAGCCCTTTTACCTAACCCTTGGTGTTGCTGCCATGTTATAAGGAATTTTATCAGAGCAAACAGGAGTCTTCGCGAGGCAAGAAACAATAGAACAAGCAGGAAATAAATAATAACCAGATAACCAGGAAACAGCACTAGCACAATAGATGTTCAGTCATTAGTTTAAACTGTCGCATTTGTCCTGAAAGGATCAGAACAACCACAGTGGAGCTGCAACAGTGAAGTTTACGATAAATCCACGCTTATGCATTTTGAAGGCCACTTCAGGAGAGTTAGAGGAATAAATAAGGATATCAAGGGCTAAAGCTGGTGTTGAAAGCAGGTGAGCTGGAAAACATTTCCAAGCATTTAAATTACATAAAATTTTGGAAGCATTTACCACTGAAAAGAAACACTGTTTCACTTACCCTCCATCTATGAAGACCTAACACTAATACGGTAGACTAGATGGGATGTTTGATTAAGATGAGGTTTCTTCCCCTACATGTTGTCTTCCCAGAGGGAGTTTAATAAGGCAAGTTTGTTTGGCCATTTCAGTACACATAAGTGGCACACGATAGTTTCAACAACTGGAAAGATCATTCTGCTACTATCTGATCACTGATAAAATGTTATGTTATAGATTATAGATCATTTAACCAAACTACTCTAATCCTGGATATTCAAATTCATAATATTTATGCAAATACTGTAAACTCTGAAAACTAAGGTCATTTATGACAAGATTTTTTTATCATTTAACCTGTTCAGTCCATACCAGATGAAGAAAAATAATGAGTAGATTCAAGTTTGCTTTGTTCCCTATTGATGCTTACCAACACAAAAGGATTCTGCATTATATTTGTAGCATCCAACTGCTTCTTCCACTTCGATTTCTCTTTTGTACCTCTTTTGCTGGAGATACTTAAAAAGAACTCTACCGGTCTGTCAGTAAAACAACCTCTAACAGCAAGCAGCAAAGTTCTTGTTGCTTTGCTGCTCTCAGAGTCAAAGCTAAGTTTAATAGGAGCTAATCTGGGTCATCACCAAAAAAAATCTTTTTTTTTCCACTGTACAGTACAAAACAGAGAGAGATTTGAGTTTTCAGTTGTGGTTGTTTATGACCCTCTTTGGTAAGACTTGCTGAATTTCTATTTATGTGCTTAACAACTGGAACAAGCTCCATATATTGCTGCATAAAAAGTCCTCCTTCATTGCTTTCTTCCAAGTTACACAGAAGCCTTGATCAGTGAAGGTATGGGATTGCTTTCCTGACATTTATTGAATAACTCTTATTTAAATTACTTTGCTTGTTTCAATGAATTTGTCATACATTGTATTTTACAATAGATTCTTTTTTCACTCGTTATTTACATAAAAATTTCAATGCTGGGTTGCTAGAAATAAGGCAATGAATGCATACGTGTAAAATTGAGATTTGCCAAAAAAATCAAAGATGAGCGGAAATACACTAGAAAATGTAAATTTTTGTGATGCTATCAAATTGCATTTATCTGTAAAAAATATTTAAAATTGAAAGTATTGCCATAAAAAGTAACCTTGAGCATCTCTGTTCAAGCATTTCTAATTCTTCCCAAGTTAATCTGGTTTCACAGGAAAAGAAAGATGCAGTAAAAATAACCTTTTTCAGCCTAGTGGCAAGAGGCACAGTGGTGTAAAAGCCCTTGAACCGCAGACCACCAGAAGTCATTATACACTGACATCACTCAGGGTTGGACCAGGGCTTGGGTGAAGAATTTTTTGAATTTTAAACAGATGTGAGACCAGAATCAAGCTCAACATACAGATACTGTATCAACTGCACTGAAATGTGTTTCTCCGTTTTAGCAGGACCAGCGAACAATTCTACCAGTCTGCATCAGTACCTGTAAAACAAGTTGCTTTCCCAAAGAAATCTGAGTAGCTGACAATTTCCTCCCAAAAATTATTTCCTTTCATATTTTCATCAAAGCTATAATTCAATTTAGAAAAAGAAAATAAATAAACATCCCAAAGAGGTTTTTCAGTAGTATTTTTATGGTTCAGAATTCTACTCTGAAAAATGAAGTAGGAAAACCACAATGATGTATATGCAAATGGAATTAAAATACCTGAAGGCTTGCTTTTCCATGGTGTAGACATTACACAATAACTGACAGGAATTTAAATTTCATCATTATCATGCATTTGTAGAGCTTCTTCAAAAGTTACATTGATAGTTAATTTGAGATTGCTAACTTAGATCACAATACAGTAATTAGCCAAAGTTAAAATTAAAGTAAAATTTGAAAGAAAATGAATCAAGTAATACAATACATGGCATAGTACTTTTTCCATGGGCAACTCAACTGATAATATTACAGTGCACGAATTATCAGGGAAGAAATATGCTTTGATTGTACAACTCTGTTACAGAACTGTCTTTGAATTAAGGTGGCAATACAATATGTGCTAGCTTCACTGAAAATACTATGTGTGGTTTTTTATACCTACTCCAAAGATGTATTTTGCATCAATTTTTACTGTGGCAATAAAAATAGCAAAGGTTTTGAGGACTGCAGGATGTCTCGTAGTGCTCTACTGCTTTGGAGGAGTGTGATTTTGTTACGTATCACTCGCACATGTCTTACAGTAAAATAATTATTTTAAAGACTAGAACAAATCCTGAATAATAAGAGTTAATGCAAACATTTTAAAGTAATTCTGTTCCTTATCTAAGCATGAGGTGAAATGAAACAGAAGGAGGAAAAGAAGAACCTGTATTTCAGCAGAAAGGGGTTCTTGTCTCTTCCTGGCATCTCCGCTCTCCAGTAATTTTTAATCCCATAACTGGGAGTTTTGATCATTTTTCATGAGGGAGAATTGCTTGGCTATCTTTTCCACATAATTTTAAACAGAAGCTGGAAGAATAAGAAAAACAAGACAAAACAAAACCTAAACCCTGTATGCTTCATTTGCTGAATAGATGGTTTTCTTCCACCAGTGTGTGCATGTGCCAGATGGCACTACACTGGTCTGGATGATAATAAACATGAAAAATACAGTCAGTGCATGAGCAGAGATAACTGTGGCTGAATGTGCTAGGACTAGGGCTCGTAGAGGGAAGGGGCAAGAAGTTCCAGCTGTGAGAGAAAGGCAAAGTTCAGCTTCTCAAGGGAGGAGCTGATCTTAGCTCCAATTAGTTCCCCCTGCCCAACATGGGGACACTGGGAAAGGAGGATGCCCCTGCTTATCCAAGCACCCTGCCCAAACGGCAGATTTGGGGCCATTTCCTTCCCAGTAGAGCTGAGGTCATTAACCTGGGGTGATGGGAACTGGTTTGGTTCCATGAAGGGACAAAAAGCCTGAGCAGAGGTGGCTAATCCACCCTTGGGCTCTCATCCCTGGCATGTGAGGCTGGCAGGCTGCTGAGGAGAGGTAAGGCCCAGCAGGCAGCATGAGCTTAGAATAGGGTTCTTGTAGGAGAGGGACATGTCTGGGTCAAGAGTGTCGACGTGACCTTGTGGGCCTCTGTCCTCCACCCTTCATCTGGGCCCTGAGGACATCATCCATCTCACCATCAGCTGGGAATTGTGGAGGGCACAGAGGGTGTCCCACAGAGAGGTCTCCCACCTCTTCATAGCCCCATGGCAACCCCTACATGGGAGGTGTGAAAAGAAGCTGCTCCTCTTTGGAGCTCCTCCTTCACAAAATCTTTCTGGAAGTGCTTCGTCAGAGACCCAGATGAAGATGCAACCACTTACAGTAACAGGGCATTTGGCCCCTGGCCGTGTGCACTGCTGTTGTCCTCTGTGTAGGCACTGGCTGCACAACGTTGTTTTTCCTCTGGGTTTCTGCATTCGAGTCAGTAAGTGAGTCACCCAGACCTGAGGCATGTCCAACACCTCCTGGAACATAGATTTTGGGGAATCCATTTGTCTAGGATGTAAAGGTTTAAGGTGCTAAGTGAACAAATAGCCGGCAAGGAAGGATGCTTACAGTGCATATCGTCTCTACCGAAACATGTGTATGAGGCAGGTAGCAGTCTGAGTTCCTGCATTACTCGTTTGACCATGGGGCTGATGTATTTGAAAACAGGGTTTTTTCAAACATAGTAGTTATCCTTGGAGAAGTCTCTTTGGTGAGGGGAAAGATCTTCCAGCCAGAAAATGAAACAGTGCCTACACATTAATTTATTTGCCCCATTCACTTCAATCTCCCTTTGGTTTTCTTTGTTACTCTCATCTTTTCCTTCTTATCCACCACTGCATCCTGAAAGGGGCAACCTTAATTTCAGGAAGCCAATCAAATCACAGTGAATAATTATTTAGTTTTTAATAATTCCATCCTTTGCTTCCTTTGTAATTTATGGGATGTGGTTACAGAATGCATTAACCAAGCTAAAGGGAAAGAGACGGTTTAAGGGGTAAGAAAGAAGCACTGAATTATTCTTGGTCCTGCAAAGAATATGTTTAAGAGTTTCTTAGCTCAGCTCTCTTAGACTGATGAAAGTTTCTTCTCTGCTCCCGCATGAACGCTAAACAGTCTGCACTGAAGGGTGACCACTCTCATGCGTGACCGCTGTGTCTATATTGTAGGCAGTGTCAGAGGCTGGGCAGTATCCATCTCTGTAGGCTCACTGGAGTAAGACTATCACTGGAGAAGAAGCTTTGGATTCACTAATTCCTGTGAGATAAGAGACTGGGAAGAGGAAAAGACAACCCCCAGCATTTTTAGGTGTCGTTGGCACAGACCTTTGCTCCTCGAGCACAGGCTCCTGACACGAGGGTGGAAGAGAGGGGAGTTTCCTCTGCTCACCACATGGTGATCACAAATGTCACCTATAGACAAAAGAAGATGAAAAGGAACAATAAGTGAAACACAGGCAATGATTTAGTCTCTTGAAAATGCGCATTAATCATCTGACATCCCTCAGCTTTACTGAACTGAAAGTTTGTTTCTCATGGCAGGGTAAACTTTGGGACCAGTGCCGGGAGGCGAAGCTGGAGCAGGGCTGGCAGCAATGTTCAGGAGCGACAACTGCATGAGTGTATTAAGAAACCGAGTATTCACAAAAACTCCTAACGGACCCATAAATACCCAGCTTAGTTGCTGGTTTAATCACTCGCAAGACATTGCCTCACTCTTTTAAAGCCGCTCGTATCTGAAGTTTTGGAAGCGATTGTGAATAAATACTTCACTGCCTGCTCACAGCGACGTTTCCTCGGCGTTAGCTCATTAGAGTGCCTGAAAGAGACCCGACAGAAAATAAGTCAAATGCAACTTGAATCATCATCCGATTCGACACTAAAAACAACACGAAAGGCGAGGCGTTCACCAAGAGGTTGCAAAAGGCGTCAGCTGCACTGCAGTTAAGAGTGGAGGGAGCGGGATTGCAGGATGTGAGCGGGCAATGTGGCTGGGATCCCAGTCCCCAGTTGTGGTGGTACTTTTTTTTTCTCCTCCCCCCCCCCCTTTTTTTTTTTTTGGATGACTTCGAAAGATGTCACGGCAAAGTGAAATCTTTGTGGAGGGCTGATCATGCATTCAGACTGTAGAGTTTTCAAAATGTGATGTTTTGCAATGATGACATTAGAGTAGCAACCAAGGGTCCGAGACAGCAACGCCTGCTGCAGCTGGGCTTCGCTTTGAAATGCCCAAGACAATGGGGGCCACTGTTCTTCATCGCTTCGCCTTTCCATTCCATTTGCATAGTCTGTTCTGCCTGATTGACCAGCTTGGGCTGTCCAAGGGACCAGCATTGTTCACAGATCACTTCAAGATGGCACAGATGACAAGATTCAGGTGAGAGATGAAGTGGGATGATTCTCAAATGCCATAAGGAAAAAGCTACCCTGGGAACTTTTAGCTCAAGTGAAATAATTTGAGAATTTAAGCAGTTTGGTTTTTTTATTTTTTAAGCCGATCATATTTGGAATTGCACTGCCATGACACACAAAAAAGTTATAGGAGGTTTGTGCGTTTCGTTGACGTGTTTTGTTTTGTTTGTGTTTGGTTATGTTGGGGGGATTTTTTTTTCTGTTTTGTTTTTTTGGTTGGTTTTTGTTGTTGCATTTTTTTTTTCCTTTTCCATCCTAGACCTCAGCTTCCTCAGGTTAAGACGCGAGTCATGATCTTTATGAATAAAAGTTTGCTTACCAAAAAAAACCCAAACAAACAAACAACAAAACACCAAAACAAATCAAAAAAACCCCAAACAACCCCCCAAAACAAACCTTAAATCGAATATAAATAAAGCTCATCATAGAGGAGAGTTCTGAAATTCTTTGGTGCCTGCTCCGTAACTAAACGCCAGGATTACTCAGTTAACGTTCATAAAGCAGTTTCGACGTGGAAAACCCTCCCGGAAGGGCGAAGCGCGCAGAGCGCTGTCAGCCAGCCCTGCGGCGGCCGGGCGGGACAGCGGTGGCCTCAGCCCCGGCTCCGGGCGGGCGGCGAAGGGAGGCTGGAGGACGCCTCGCTCTTCCCGAAGAAGTTGTAAACTCTCTGCTGGCACAGATTCACCACTGAAATGTCATGGTTCGAGCTGCTTTTTTACTTCACCCCCCCGTCCTCCCCCGCCCCGGTGCTCGAGTAAACACACACACACGGCAGCGCCCCTAAAATGAGTTTCATTTGACATCGATGTTTTGACTTCGTCTCAAAAAGACAAAATCTTTGTCATACAAGTATGTTTTCCCTGGAGGGGTTTCCAGCACAATTTGCTATAATTTCTTTACACCTAACGGAACTGATGGGATCTGAGCAGTAGAACATATTCCCACAGTAGTTTCGCTCTCTCGCACTCTCGGTTACCCTCCTGGGGTTCAGATCACTCTCTAGTATAAATATTGCCAATAATTGTGCTAATATGGTGATTCTCGGAAGGCAGCAGAACTCTCTTCTCGTGTATCAGACCTAAAGCCATGCGACTCCTGCTTAATCTCTGGGTGTATTCTCTACTAGCTGCTCGTCTTTCCCCTACAGAGACTAATACACTTAATTACATGATTTACAAGAATTGCCAACAAGGTCCCAGGGGCCGCTAAAGACCGACCGCCGCCCGACGAGCGGGGTGTAAGGTGTGTCTCTGTCTGCCACAAGGGCACCTTAAAGGGAAGGAACCTTCAGCAGGTCTTGGCTCTTCAAAATTATCCAAAATTTCAGGCCCTTCTTCACTGTTTCACACACACACCCCCCCACACCCCTTTCATCTTGTGTTCCGGTCCCAGGTTGGTTTGAGGGGTGTCGTCGTCCCAACTCCCTCTCCTCCCGAGAAGGTGGCTAAAAGCTGCAGAGGAAACTTAAGTGGCTCTGGAGTTTGTTTAATTTCCCTCCAGTGTTTACTGATAATTCGAGAGACGCTTATCTCGGGGAATATAACGATTAATACAACCGCAGGTTTCCAGATAAGTGATTGTGATGGAGATTGTTGGCGAGAAAATAGACAATTATCCGCTGTTAGCTTTACATAAAGATCGCATTAACTTGAATTAGTTATCAGACAAAAGAACATCAGAAAGCTGCACCTTTCTGCCAAGGCAACCGCTTGCAGGCGGTGTGCTCCGCACAAGCAAACGCACCGCTGCCTCCCCAGCATCTCACCAGCATGAAAGGGGCGGCGGGCTCGGGGGGCAGGGGGGGCCCATGGCACCGACACGCCGCGCTCCTGCGGAGGCACGGCCGCTGCGAGGAGCGGGGAGGGCGAGCCCCGGGGCCGGAGGATCGCTTTAATATCAGCTGCCCGGCCGGGCCGCTTTCATTTCCATAGGGCGAAATTAACATGGACGTGGGGCAGGCGCTGGGGCGGGGGCAACGCGCCCGGGGAAGAAGCGGCGTGGCTGATCGCCAAGGAAACCTCGCTGAAAGGGAAGGGTAGAGCATGTGGCTATTAAAACCCCGACACAATAATAACATTAAAAAAAAAAAAAATAAAACCATAATGATAACTTGGAGGCAGCTCGCCATTTGCATATGAAACCAGCGGCCAGAAGCGCGGCAGTCCCCTTGCCGCATTATGTGCTCGGCGGTCCGAGGTCGTCGTCGTCCCCCCCCACCCCATCACCCCAGCAAGACTGAAAAGCCTTTTGATTATTTCTCCTCTCCCTAGGAAAGGCTGATTCCTCCGTAATTGATAGCGGGGAAGGGCCGTAATTAATTTTTCAGGGAAGTAAAGTGCAGCTTCTTCTCTCGGCTGGAGGGGAAGGGCTGAGAGCGAGGAAAGGGGGAGAGGGAGCGGAGGCGAGAGGAACTCCTTCCGAGAACCCCTAATTAAAAGTAATCACGCTTCACCCTCTCCGGCACCAAGACCCCCCTCGACTCCTCGCCACCCCCTCGCTCGCAGGGGAGGCAGGAAGGGCAGGGACCGTGGGCTGCTTTCACCGAGTCAGAAAGCATTCACCAGGCGTTTGTGTTGCGGGAGGTTTCTGTGGGAATCGGGTGGCTCGAGTAATTGGGAGGGGAGGAGGGTGCACTCTCAGCTGGCTTCTCTCTGGAATTAAAGGCAGGCTTCAAAATAGGGTGTTTGTTAGAGAACTTCAGCTGGGAGGAAACCTGCCATTTCGGATCAGTGCGTTTTCTGCGCTGGGTTTCCAGACAGACCCTTAGCACTGTGTTTATCTGGGGAAGGGAAGACGAACAGGAGGGAGGCTTTTCGTGTAGGATGGGGCAATGGGGGAAAAAACCGGCAAGGTACTTTAGGCGGCAGGCTGAAGACTAAGAGATGCTAGAATACAAATAATTTCGGGGGAGCAGGGGCACCTCATGTTCGCGCCTGAGGCAGCCGCGAGGGGAGCGGAGAGGGGATGCCAGGTGAAACGGCTCTGCTCCCAGCCGGGACGGAAAGCCCGTCCCCAGCCTTGGGACGTGCCGCTGCCGCCGCTGGGTCCCCGCTGAATGGAGCGGATAATGATCCCCGGTTCCCAAGGCAGGCTTGCTGCTGCCTGGTGAGCCTTGGATTTGTGTGGTCCAAGCCTTTCCCAGCTTGTCCCATTCTGTCACCGGGATAAGGGGCTCCCTCGGCTCGTTTGCACCTGCGTCGCTTTTGGCTCCTTCAGGAATGCGCTGAAGCTTGTAATCAGCTTTGTGAAGCCATTGAGTGCACGGCTGAGTGAAACTTCCAAAGCTCGCAGAAAACTGGCCCGCTGAATAGGAGTCAGCATGGGGCTTCTCTCCAAGCCCCTGGCCTGCCAAATTCCAGCAGAGCCCCTCACAATCAGTCCACACAAGCTTTACTGCTCTCCCCACACTGAGAGAAGCGAGAAAAGAAAAGCTAAAATACCAGTCACCGAGGTTAGCGGTTTGTTCCCAGATTAATGGCAAATGCGTCTCTGCCCGATGCTAACCAATTCATTCGGGTGATGTGTGTGTACATATACATATATACACATATAGATGCGTGTGTGTGTAAGCGTATAGATATAAGTGCATATGAATATGAAGGCAAGCCTATGGCTATACCAAGAAAAAGAAAAATGAAATAAGGGAGAGTTGCTAATATTTTATGTGACTGCAGAAGTTCTTACGGCAGCAAACAGGTAGCAGGCTGTCTTGCTATCCTACAGGGTCACGCTATTTTCATCTCAATCTTTTCTGCAATCATGTGGTTTTAAGACTCTGGATGAGAGTGACTCTCATCTGCAGTCTGGTTTTCCATCTGGAAGGGTTTAGTACCAAACAAAACTCCGGGGGAGAACAAGAGAAAAGTAACAGGCAGGTTAAAAAAAAAAAAAATATCACCAACCCCACCATTACGAAAACCACTTCAGGATTACTCCTGAAGAGTAAGAGGGCCAAGGCTATTATTATCTTGCAGGACGTGTTTGCCATGCCCAAGGCTGGTAGCCACTCCAGGGTCCTCAGCTTGGGGGAAGAGAGGATTCTCCACTGCAGCCCAGATCACTTCCACACTGGGGAAGAGAGTGCAGGAAAGTTCCCACTCGAGGGAATCCCTTTATTTTGAACATCCTTAGCACTTGCGACATGTATCCATTCGCTCCTATGTTCCCAGCATCCGATTGCATGGGCAGGAGTGACGCTAAACAAATCGGTAATAGGTAGCACAACTTCATCATACTTTTCGTCCGAGTTCTGTATGGGGTTAAAGATTAACATTTATTGGGGGGAAACAATTACTCGAGTTATAAAAACACGTTCCTTTCTAAAGCAAGTCCTTTCACTATAATTAACACTGTAAAACGTCCTTAAATCTAAAATTGTAAGACGAGTGCACTGTGGCATCGAGTCTATTAGCATAGATCAACTGAGAAAGGCTTCATCTTCCAATCTTGGGACTTTAAATTAAATTTATGTCCTTCTTCTTCTACCTACACATACCTAAAACAGTGAAAACAACATTATGACAACATTAATACTTTTTGCAAGCCCTTCTCTTGTGCTAGTATAAGGGCGAAAATGGAGACTTCCAACATTTCCAGAGATGATGTCTCCTGAAGGTTTTAGCCATGCCTCTGAATTACGTCGTGGAAATCATGTTTTCTTGACGTCCACATTGAAATACCCGCGGCAGAGGGGGCAAAACTAACTCCACAGAGCTGGTAGATATTTCTTGTGACTAGGAACAGCAGGATTTTGTCTCGCTTTGCTGTCATGCTTTTGGCGTCTTCTCAATTACCACAATTTTCAGGAATGTCCCAGAACCTGATGACGGCAGTAGGTGTTTTCTCCATTGCTTTCTGACGAGTTTGTAGGGGCACATTGGAGAGTCGTTTGCACAGCAGGCACGTAGTTTAGCAGCATCAACACAGTGTATTCTGATCCCCAAGTCTCTCTAAGGACAGGGTAAGCTCCGACGTAAAAAGTTAGGGAGTAAAAGCACAGAGGAACGTGTCTTGATGTTGAAGTCCCAACCCTTCAAACTGCATCTGTACAAAAACTTCTACATGTGGCCACAAACGGTTTAACGCCACGTCACTTTCTGTAAAGTTTCTTTTCTTTTTGGAAGTTTGATGTGCTATTTTCGACCGTGTTGCTCCTTCCAACCATTCTCAGTGACAAGTCATGAGGATATGCAGTAATTCAGAAATTAGTGAAATTTTATTCTTGGTGGGGGCGTTGGATTAAGAGGCTGGGAGAGTGTGAAACAAGTCAACGTGTAATTGTATGATAAGGCTCTCACGAGGAATTTATTGGCCAAGTTGCTATTTCTATTCCTTCCTAATCTCGTTTAGCACATTCATTCTCTGCAATCTGTCTCCATAATCTTCTGTGACAGAATGGCAGCCAATAGAAGCATGCATGTTTGGAGAGAAGAGAAAATATGCAGAGGCGTGATAAACTGATGCTAATTATCCATATTTAGGACACCGAGTGCAGAAGATCAAGGTTTACAAATAACAAACCAGAGCCAATGATGATGGCTTCCTAGTGTGGAATATATTGGAGGGGACAAGATAAGGGTTTCACATGCAGAAGAGATTTATTGGTCAAAGGGTTCACCTTCCACTTTTCCACTTTTATATAGCAGTAAATTATTTGGGCTAAATTCACCAGAACATTACTCTTTTATTTGGCAATGTGCCATGACTTGCTCTTTCTTTGTGTCCTTTCAATGCAAATCCTTGTAGTGTAACATCAGTTGATAAGAAACAAATAATTGAAGTAATAGGTAATTCCCTTTAAATTGTGCATATAGGACAGTAAGGTAATCATCTAATGTAGAATGAGACCAGAGTATAGAGCAGATAGCTGAAAGTGAAACAATATCCATCTCGGCTATTAAATTACATTTATACAGGAGAAAAATAACCTGCAGAAGACTTGTAGGCTGAAGAAGAGACAACACTAGTCTAGTCACCCTTAGGCCATTTTCCTACAGACTTCTCAAATTTATTTAATTTTAAAAGACAGCTTACCACCATTTTCCTCGCTTTCTCTTTCTCCCTATTTTCTTTTCTTTTTTTTTTAGAAAGCTAACATTTAAATTAGTGACTCTGCATTCCCCTTTTTAACAAGTGTTGGCTCTGAGAAATAATGAGGGAATTCAGTTTGGCAGTATCTGTGTAGTATGGCTGAGGGTCAGTGGAGTGATCTTAGCAGTCTGCAGTAATTGTATTGTAAAGATTCCAAAATGAGAATAATATTTGTTGAGTTTATTTTTATTTACAAGTTCAGAAAGTATTCTGTACAGTGACAAAATTCCAAATGTTGTTTCTATTAGTATCTTGTTGTCAGGTGGAGGTAAACTGTTCTTTAAGAAATTTTTTAATTGTGGGTCAACACTCCTGGCTTCTCAAACGGTATTTTTCTTGTGTTGGTGGTACAATAATACTCCACAAAATACAGAACCCCGCAGTTGGAGCCGAAAATACAAAGGCTCTTCCACTAGGAACACTCTTTAAAATATCTATTCTTTGATATAAGAAAAGACATTTCATCTGTGACTACTCGTTTAAGACGAGAAATTTTTCTGACTTTTTGTTTTACTGCTGAACGACTGTGAATTTATTTCTCCTCCCCTCTGAGGTATTCCTTTAAATTTGTTCATATTTTGTGTTTTGTGCAGGGGCAAAAATACTGCATTGCCAAGCTGAACATTTTCACAGGTTTCCTAAAAATATTTCTAAAGGCAGTCACGCTTTTACAAATTCCCATAAGTAGCTGACTTCCCTCAAAATGACCTGAAACACATCGTTAGAGAAGGAAGGTAGGCAAGAAGAAAGACTTCAGCTTAGGTCATACAAGTTGCTATTTGGTCGCTAGTGGACAAAAATAAAGGGCATAGTGAGTGGAGCAAGGATGTGAAACACGACAACCTGGGGACAAGCCTGGCTCTGGCGCTGCCCGCCGCGCCGGTGCCGGCCCATGAGACGTCCCCGGGCTCTCTGGACATGGAACCCCCAGGGCCCGATTCAACCCCCGCTAAAATCCACCAGGGCCAGCCCCACGTGTCCCACTCGGGAAGCGCAGAGCGGAGCCCCTCGCAGCCTGAGTGCCGCCGGTTCCCTGACCCAAGTCAGGCGAACCTTCGTCCCGTGTCCCCTCTCCAGGGACAAGAGGCGTTTGTCTCCTCGGCAACGCCACAGCCCGGCCAGGGAGCTGCTCCCCAGGGACGTGGGGCTCCCCACTCGCATTCACGCTGCCACTACCCGACCTCCTGCTCTCCCCCGCCAGTCCCCGCACCCCCGCTGCGTGCCGCCTCCGCCCCCGGCGGGGCAGAATCCCGCTCCCCACGCGGAATGAGGGTGGGCCTGGAGGAAGCCCCGAACCTGCTCAGCAGAAGCGCCAGGGCAGCAGCCGGGTGCCCCCCGGGTGGCGGTGCCACAGCGGGGCGGAAGGGGCCGCTCACACCGCTTTCTGTAAGAAACTACTTGGCGCTGTCGGGGGAGGGGTGTTGATGGTGGTGGGGGGTGTGCACAGGATAGACGGGTCCTGGACTTCAGTTGCCTTTTGGCAACTAGTTCGTCTAATCAGGTTGATTTTCGAAGTAACGGCCTCTCAAGCCCGGCCCGGTTTGAACCAGCAGCTCGTCTGGCTGGAGGCAGAGCGGCAGGAAGCTCTGCTGCAGCTGCCTCCACCCCTGCTTTCCGTGAGAAAGATCTTTTTCTCCCTGTTCGTAAGGAAAAGGCAGATGTCTTCCACCGAAAACTCTAAGAGTTTTGTTGAAATCGGCATTTCACAGTTCCGTTTGTCGTCTCAAGAGAGACGCTGGAAGCCCCCTAAGCCTGGCGTTCTCGCTAAGCGAGTCGTGCGCACCGGCGGAGGGAATGCCGAAGTTTCCCTTTCAAATGTTTTGTGGCTGCGCTTACTATATGATGCTCAATGAGGGAAAGAGCTCCATTCCAGATGTTGCCCAACTCTTTCACAGAATAGAAACGGAGCTTCTGTAATACCTTTTCTGCCCTTTCCTATTTTTTTTTTAAATTATTATGTCGTGCACCACAAAAGCGAAACACGATCCCCTGCGAATTTTAGCTCTGATTTTCTGCCTCCATACTCCCACTCAATTTTCGCGCCTGTAGTGAGTCGTTTTCCTGTTAGTCAACGGGCATGTGATAATAGAACTAGAAGGTACGACAAGACACCTCGTCTCGACAGTATGCGAATCTGGTGCGCAGCTATGTGTGTATAGAGAGGAACTTGCATTCTGCAGCAAACGTCCGGAAAGTACGATGGGATGTTCCCGAGGACATGACGTCATCGCATATATTTGTGAAGCAGTTGGTATCCACACACTGATTTTTATTACAGATTTTTTTTTTAAATGTGTCTCCTTGTTAAAGGAGATCAACAAGAATATCCTGAGGAGCAGAGACCGTGTTTTAAACAACGGACTCTGAGTTTGTCCATTTTCATGGCAGTAAGCTTACCTTTCAAATGTAATTTATTATAATGATCACCTAAGGCTACCCTAAGACAGATGATAAACACAGATGTCTAAAATAGGCACCCTTAACCTTGAAAACATGAACGCATAGTTTAGACATTATGAAATATATAAAACATGTCTGAGACTCACAGACACATTCAGTTTATCTATCTGAAACTACCCACTGAATAATACAGCTGCATAGCAAGCTCCTACCAAATTGTACGAAACTGGGCTCATCTGGTCACACAAGGATGCCTTTTGTAATAATGCCATTTTGTTGCTTTCCTTATCTTATCTATGCGGATATATGGCACATTCATCATGATCAGCTTGTCTCACTTATCAAGTCAGTTTTGGTCAGTGACCCCCAAAACTGAGATGTTGCTATATTCGGGAAAATCAGGTAGAACTTTTCTCTGCAGCTCCTTAGTCAAAACTAAACGATTACGAGACTATTTGTTCCTATGTTGTGGCCTAAACTCAGTCGGCTAAACGGACATTTTGGTTGGAGGCGTAGCAGAAACTTCCTCAGCCTTGCTAGAAGGTTAGAAACAGAGGAACATGAACGGAGGAGTGCTTTTGGAAGGAGAAATGCAGGTTCTGATCCCATTACTTCGTTCTCGGCTGTTCCATAAGACACATAAGTAATGAAGCGACACGAGAACACAGAAATTCCCCGTTTGTAAAACGCACTGCATGCCTGTATCCCTCCTCTTCACTCTTATGGCTGTTCAAAACACTACTGAGGAGTTTTTTAGGCTAAACTCCATGCTTCCTTAATTCGTACTCTGTTCTGAAGCATGCAGGCTTGAACTCACCTATAGCTTTGAATTTTAAAAGACGTTTCCCACTTAGTTTTCTTTTTTATGGTCCTTCAAGGTAGAAAACGCACGTGTTCACAGCGGCTCGATTGCACAGCATCTTGGGGTTTGCATTATTTCCTACATTTTGGCATCGGGGAGGATGGGGACGATGACGAACCGCGAAGCTTTCACCTGTCCTGTGACTGAAAAGCAATTTAGGGGAAGGTATGACTGATAATGCACGAAGCCACAGACAATGAAAAACAACACAAAAGAACAAAAAACCAAACAAACCCTTAACAAAAGCAAAACCTCTTTCTCTCTTCTGCTGCCTACAGGTAAAATAAAAGGTAATACGGAACGTTAATCTGACCACTTGATCAAGGAATTACTCAAGATTTTCCCAAAAGATAAAGATACCCTGTGTGCAAGGAAAGAAGGAAAGACCATGATTGAGGTGTACATAACTCGGAAGAGCAGCCGATGGTCTCAGAGCTTTCCTCACGGGGTGGGAATTGTGTTTTCGTGCCGATACTTCGTTGTGAACTCCCGTGCTTAGGGTTTTAGGTCTTTCCTGGCTTTGGGTTACTCGTGTTTTTAGCTCCAAACCTGAGCAGCCATTCATTCTTCTAATCTGATTAGAATTGAACTATCCACTCTCCAGTGGTTTTAGCAAGACAATCTTCCTATAGACTTTTTCTGCATTGGAGAGATTAAAAAACCCAACAAACCCAAACCCTTCTGAAATCTGTGCGAGACAATTTTTGGGCAGGAAATAAACGTCTCCCTACTCCCCCTGCACCCCTCCTGCAACTTCACCCACCTCCGTGGGTGTACGATGCCTTTGTTCACCACTAGTTCCTAGTTGCTATGGAGTTTTATGCCTTGGTAAACTGTATTTCACCTCCTCCTGGTGAAAGCTATTCTTTTCCTAAATGCACACTTTGCAGACTCCGGTCCTTCCCCCCACCGTGTTGGTCGCACTTCCTCAGCCCACGCTGGTCTGCCCCGGGCTAAAGCCGCGTTTTCCCACTCGGATCTCAGCTCACCCTCTAGCACTTGCCCAATTGTTTGACCACTGACAGATGCTCTCCTGCTTCTCCTCGGTTTCATTGTCTATTTTTTTTTTTTTTAAATTGTAAAGTTTCTGAGGGATAGTCCCTCTATCTGAGAACCGCAGCTAACCGTGGCACACGTCTTCTCCAAATCAATCAGAGGTGTCTGGGCTGAAAGCGTGGACAATGGGATTTTACCAAGCATGGAGCATATTACCCCTAAACCCATCCTGACAGGCCGTGCTAAAGCATTTGAATGACTTTCTTGAAATGAGACCTTTCTGAAGGCTCCTCCCTTCAGAGAACTACACCATCCAGGAAAGATAGGCATGAAACTGCACGAGGGCACCCCAAGGCTTTGTAAATTGGGGGTGAGGTGTGTGTTCTTTGTCACGAGGCACCACTGCTCCCACCCAAAAGCCAGGGACCAAGGTCCTTTACCTTGGGGGTTGCCCCTCACTCAACGCGAGCTCTGTTAAGGGATGGGGTTTTCACTTTGGACCTTCCAGACTTTTTGACGGCACATACAGCCGTGTGGTTCAGCTCAGTCAGCTCCTACTAACTTCTAGCCTATCCTACAGGCATCTCCAGGCGTGTCCTGGTTTTAGATATAAAGACTGGGAAGGACTTCCAGGTTTCCTGCTAGAATCCGTTACCATTTTGGTCATGCAGCCACAGGAGTGGGCCCTATATATCACACTGCTGTTACATCAAAGGTCCTCAAGATCCTCCGAAATTTAGTTTGTTAATCTTTACTTTTGCAAAGTTTCCTCCAACAGTAGAATGGTTCACTGCACGTAAAAGTCAATGGGCTTTCGCTTCAGCCTCTAACGAAAGCCTCCCGTTACATTTGTACCTGCGCACCAGGTTCCCCAGCTCCTGTGACAGCTGTCCTGCTCCTCGGGGCAGCCCTTGAGTTCCAGCTTTTCCTGACGTTATTAAGCAGAGGCACGGCGGGGCTGGGGCCAGCAGGCAGGCAGGCAGGGAAGCAGGCAGGCAAGGCCCTGCCCGCTCCGCACCCAAAATCTGTTGTCCTTCCTACCACCCGGGCAGCGGGAGTCGGCTCCCACCGCTCCCCCACGCCCCTCGCTGCAGCCGCTCCGTTCACACTAGCCGCCCGACTCGGAGCTCTGAAGACCGTGTCCTGCCACTTTTTCTATCTTGTCTGCTCTGTCTCTCTTTTGCCTCTTCAGAAGTGACTTTTTAGCCAAACTTGGCTGTCTGACCCCTCTCCGCCTCGGCCGTGGGAAACTACTTGCCCAAGGCTTCAGTTTCCCCACGGAAAGCAGCATCCATTCCTAACCTCAGCACGAACCGACCGAGGGTCGCTTAGTCTTGACCGGTACCCTCCAGTCCCAGCCTGGTTGTCCCGGGCGCCAGCCCTCTGAGGAGCTGCATGAGTCCCGTGGCGCTGGGGAGACGGAAGGGCAGTGGGGCGAGACGGCGCCGCGTTTCTCAGAGCGGGGCCACGCGTGGCAGCAGCTGCCTGGGCCTTCACTCTGCACTTTTACAAGGGATGTCTCCGAACCGCGCCAGGCCATTTGGCTTCAGATCCCCTTCGGTTCGGACGATGTGCACAGAGGTGCTCGGTGCTGGTCGTGGGGTAGCGCCGAACCACCCAGCATCCTCGTTTTTGGGGGTGCTCAGTTTTCTGGAAGAGGAGGAGCCAAAATGCCGTGGCGTGGAGGGACCGCTTGCTTCACTCTCCACCACCCCAAGCCACCCCTCTACCAAAAAAGGCAGATAGCGTGTGTCATCTCCCCGCCCTGTGCAGTGTCTGTGTACGTGGGGCGTGCGCGGCACGGCGGAGCAGCGGCGCCGACTCCCCGCGGGGTGCGGACCGGCAGCTGAGGCGCTCACTCGCCACTGCCGGCCCCGCTCAGCGGCCCGTCGGGGGCCCTCCCCCCCGCACTGCTGCGCGGTAGCCGCGCAGCAGATGGCCCGCGGTCCAGGAGGGCGCCCGCCCGCCGGTGAACGCATGACTGGAGCCGGGCTTTGGTGTCGCCCAGCCCGGGAAGGTCCCGCGAGGAGTTCAAGGGCGGCCTTTCCCGGCGCACAGCAATGCGCTTGTTTTTCCCTGATGTCTCGGCCCGCCCCCGACTGTCATACCTGGAACTGTCCCTCCTTCCCTTCTCCCCTTACTCGTCCGTGAGGGGCCCGAAGGCTGCGTTCGGGGGACGGGGCGCACTGCGGCATTCCCCTCACCACCACCCGCTGCAGCCTTCCGACCTCCCGCTGGGACCTCTCCTCTCACTCCCTTCCGACTGTGGCGTCTCCGTTCTCCCTGCAGTAAGGCCGGGCCCTCCCCCACCAGACCCCGCTCTGTCCACGGTGGGGGGGGTCTGATCTCGCTGGCTGCCCGGCCGGCCGCTGGCTTGCAGCGGGAGCCGTCGGTTTTCCGCCGGGTGATTGTAAACGGGTTTGACTGGCCGTTGATCTCGGGGTCAGGACTCTCCTCGCTAATCCCTCGCTCTCCAAACACCGCCCCCCTCCCTCCTCCTCGCCGCGCTCTCCCTCCCTTTCTCTCACCCCTCTGCCCTCCTTCCACCCCTGTTTTCCTCTTGCATCATTCATCTGCAGTCCCTCTGACGGCATCGGGGGCATCTCGCTTCCTGGGGCTACAGCTCGCAGACAAACACTCGCACCCCACGAACAACATCCCCCAGGCCCACTGCTCCACGGCTCCGGGGGAATTGGCTTAGCAAGGAGGGCCTTTCCTTCAAGATCAGCCCCCTGCACACTGACACGGACACACAGACACACGGGCACGCTGACGCTGTCCGCCCCCACGGGACTGCCCCTTCCCGGCGCTCCCCACGTGTTGCTGAGTGTAGGAGGGAAGGGGAGAGCTGGAGATTACTGGGGGGAGCTGACAGAAAGTGTGCGGGAAGGGGGAGGGAGGGGCAGAAAAGGGCTCGGGAAAGTCGGTGAGTGCCCGGGAAAGGCGGGGATATCGTCGGGCGTGGGAGGGCGTCGGCGCCAGGCCCGGGAGAGCATCTCATCCAGATAACCCATCAAACCCACAGACACCTGCCAGTTCGCGTCTTTTAGCTCCGTTTTACTCTACAACAACCCTTAGATCAGCCGTTTGGTTTAGTTTTCGGTGGGGGAGAGCGTCTGCGTGCTGTTGTAGTGCTTTTCTTCTTTTATAGAATATTTTTTTCCTTCCATGGTAGTTTACACATGATGATAAAATGCTATAACCGCGTCAGACGTTCAGGTGACCCGGCCTGATGTCGCCTGCATGTGGCGCAGCTGGGAGGGAGGGTCGTCCCCACCCCCCACCCCGCCCTGCCAAGGAGCTTCTTGTCCCGCTGTGGCCCTACGGGCGCGTTGGGTCTGATTTCTGGAATCCATTTTTATCTTCATGGACAATTTCGTGTGCCCTCCTCTCCCGCTCCGTTGCTCCCAGAGGTTCGGAGCCGTCCCACCGATGCTCCCCTCGGGGTTTGTTGCGGTGTGGCTCCGGTTGAGGGCGCGGGGGAGTGGAACTGGAGAGAACGGCTTTTCCCCGGGGCACAACGCCACTCCTACGAGCTCAGTGAGCCACGCACGGTGGAGGCGAAGGAGGGGGGGAAATGTTTTTTTAAAAGGGAGAACCATTGGGAAAAGAGCTGTGGAGTTCAGGCCAAGTTTGTGTTTTGGCTCGAAGTTCGGAGCGGATCAAACCTGTTATCTCTCCGCGCCTCCTGTCCTTCTGGCTCCTCTGCCGCCGTCCCCCTCCCGGGGCACAGGGACTCCCCGGCAGAGCGGTGACCGCGGAGGTGGGGTCTGACACACGGGGGGCCTTGACCCCAAGCTCCCCACGCTACACGCAGCCTAACTGCGCAGAGAAGGCACCTCTGCGCCTCTCCCCTTCGCCTTACTCCCTGGATTTTCCTTCCTTCTACTGAAAACGAGATGACTTTTTGCTTTAATTCTTCCACATATGTGATTTTAATAGCTCTGTCAATCACGCTATAGGAGGAACATTTCATACAATTTTAGATGTAATGTACTTAAACCATAAATCGCTTAAACCTATTCTTGGTTTTGCATATTCAATTATTCTCTTATATATAACTTGCACAGCAAAAAGCCCGAAGACATAATTATGTCACTGTACCTAACCCCAACTCATCTGCCTAGGAAAGTTGTTTCGTTTAAGTACCCAAACGTGAAGTTTAACTCAAATTAAACTGAACTGCCAAACCAACCAATAAACCACGAACAGCAAAAAATTATCCCCCGATGGTGTCTCAAGGGGGTGGGATGGGTGGATGGTTTTGGTATTTTACGGAGATGGAGTGGGGTGTTTTTTGTTTTTGGTTGGTGAGGGTTTTTTGGTTTGGTTTGGGTTGGTGTGGTTTTGGTATTTTTTGTTTTGGGGGGTTTTTGTTGTTGTTGTTGTTGGTTTGGTTTTTTTTTTGGGGGGGGGACGGACGACGTTCGCAGAGTGAACTGAATTACTTTGAAGGGCGGGCTGAGGATGTTCGAAGCTTATTTCAATATAGCCGAGATTGAGTCTCTTTAATCCCCTTGTGTTGAAAGTGCAGGTATTCCTATTATTCTAGGCATAATGCCATTGAACGGCTAAATTGTGAGGGTGGGAGGAAAAACTCGTTAAAAGGAGCTCATTTAGAGAACTATAATATTTCTTTTTTTCTTTTCTTACTTTTTAAAGCGCTTTCCCATAGTATTTCTATTGTTTGAACGCAAATGAACAGATGTTTATTTGCTTTTCTCTCTTGACCGCTCCAATCCTCCTGTTCCCTCAGTCATGTTCAGAGATACACGATCGTCTCGCTGAGATTTTTCTATTCCACATTGTCACTAAATGTGATTTTCAGTAGCTATGACCCTTAAAGAAAAAGGCACGTAACAAAGGTGCATCAGACGCGTATGTGTCTGCATGTGCACATGTACACACACACACACTTCCCTTCGGTCGTGGTGCTATCTCTGGTGTGTACAGATATTTACGAGTATGTACGCACATAAAGGACAACACATTTCAAGAAACAGTTCAACAGGTGCCCAGCTTAGTCTACATACCTAAAGGTACGGCTGTTAATATTTTAAATTTAATCTAAGACTGTGTTTGGCTGGAGGTGACCAACGCCACAGAAGGTTTCTCACAGGTTCCTGCTTTCTCTGTGCTCTGTTTGGTCGCTGAGCACTTCCAAAAGTCGCCTGCTGACTGTCTGAACCCGCACACTCCTCACACTCTTCACTTTATGAAAGACTCAAATAGTGGGGAAAACAAAAAAGAGGAAATAAAAAAAAGGTGTGGGTGATATTTTGGGTTGAAATCAACAGAGAGCTTCCATGAAAATTTTGCATTCAGTACGAGTGATTTATAGAAAATTATCGACATGAGTCTGAAGAGTTATGTGTGTCAATTGACATGTCAGCATTATAGAAGTGCAGTCTCTAACAGGGACCAAAACCGCTCCTCATTAGCTAACTAAAACTTCCCCATTACTGGATGGATGCAGTACTTACTCACCAGAACTAAAATATGAACAGTCCTGCAGCCTGCTGCGATCTACATTTAACTCCTGGAAGCTAATTTTTTTTTTTCCTTCTGTTTAAGCAGTTATGACTACTTTAAAAATTCATTTGCTACAGTGGTTTACAGCAAACTTTTAATTCTAACATATAGAAAAGTACCTCTCAACAGCTAGGAAAAAATTAAAATCGAATTTCAAAGCATTAAACAACATTCTGCAATGAAATGACACGCATCGTTTTGCTCGACAGCTTTCGCACCCGTCGCCGAAAATAGGGGGCGGGGGGGGGGGGAAGGGGGAGAAACGTGTGACCCCGCCGCTCCCCGCTCGCCCCCCGGAATGCTCCGGAGGGATGGGACTGCTTTTCGGGCTTGAGGTTTAGAGGTCGCTTTTCTTTTCGGGACGCGCAAAACGAAGCGCTTTCTCTTTTCATGGTGTTAATTAGAGGGGAAGTGCCGCGCTGGACGGTGTCTTCTCGTTTCCCGGGGAGGTGGGTGTCCCCCGGGCCGCCGGGAACTCCCGGCCGAGTGGGAGCCCGAGGCGAGCAGGGGCGGACAGCGCCCGATCACCACCCCTCCGCCAGGGGAAAAGTTAAGGCCCCGGCAAGGTCCGGACCACCAGCCCAGCCATAAAATCCACAAAATGAACTTTCACGGCTAGAAGAGTAACGCAGTAAACTGCCTTCCCTTGCAGTAGGGAACGAATATTAAAATAAATCTATCTTCATCCTTCTTGATTTACACAGATTAGGGAATATCGACATTTACTGCAGATTGCACTTCCTTCTGTTTGCCGCTGCTGTTTAAAACTTCCTCCCCAAAACCTAGCTTTCCCTGCTGTGTTTCCAGGCTTACCATGGTAAACACTACTATGTTCTCCAGTAAGCTTTTTTTTTTTTTTACAGGTGACTTTTTCCGCTTTGAAATTTATTTAACTAAAAAAAAAAAAAAAAAAAACCAACAACAACAACAAAAAAAAAACCCAAAAAAGGAACTCATCGTTGTGATTTCCATTTAGCAGAAAGGCTTTTTAGTAAACTATATACACAATCTGATTTCCTTCATAACGCCTAAATAAAAATTATTTCACAATGCATTTACAAGAAATGATACAAAAAGAAAACAAAATCAAGGAGAAAACAAACAAACAAAAATATCCAGATACAATAAAATTTTACAAACCCCGAAAAAAAAAAGGAGCTTTCAAAAGAAAACAAAAAAGTTTTATAAATAAACAAACAGGTAACGAAAAAAACCCCCCAATCCCAACCCAGCAAACCCGCCAGGATATCTACAAAAAAATTTTAAGTCTTCTTTTGGATTTGCCTTAGTACATGAGTAATAAATGAGAACTGTTTCCCCATCAACTTCGAGTTAATTAGTCAATAAAAAGCCTTCGCAAGAAGCGATCCGTGAGCGAAATCGTAGCGGTTCCGCGCGGTATAAAAGTTGGCATCACCTACAACTTTGTGTGTTTATTATTGGTATATTTAATTTTTGCCGCCGTTTCCCCCCTTTCCCTTTCTCTCTCTTTCTCCTTTTTTGCAAATAAACGCTCTATGTCTCTTGGATGAATGATAAATACTGTACAAAAAGTCTCGAGAAGTTCAGTCTAAAACTAGTTTCATAAACTAGTCCTCCTAAAAAAAAGGTAAGTAAAGCAACCGTTACCTTTTTTCTCTCTCGTTATTATTATTATTATTTATTATTATTATTACAAGAACATCAAAACATTTCTGTACAAAAAGGAAGGAAGAAAGAAAAAAAAAAGAGAGGCGGGGGAGGGCGGAAGGGAAGGGACGCGAGAGGCAAAAATAAGAGGGGGGAACCTGGGAGTGGGGCAGGAGCGGCGCGGGGCCGGGGCGCGGGCGGGCGGCCGGGGTTGAGCGTGCGGTGGCAG